>CM026171.1:8072367-8319335 GCA_014825975.1 Bombus haemorrhoidalis
GAGTATCCGGAGAAGATTAAGGAAAAATAATGAAACCCTAAGCCTAAGGTGATGTCTCAAGAATTGCGACATAATTTTCTGGTCGGGCATATTTCATACATTTGGAAAATAGGCATTACTTACATGCAAAGTATAGAATGTGTATGCGTGTAAACGAAAGTACACTGCTAGATTGATACCGCAATCAGTTATTTCTTTAAGGATACAAAAAAGCGATAAGAAAGAAATGAGAGAAAACTAGAAATTCATTGTAGAAAGAACAGAAGCATTATAGAACACAGCGATTCGATTTGCGGGTCGTAATCGTTGAAACTAACGAAATTTCTTCTGAAATGCTTAATTGCTACTACGGGTGATGATAATTTTCTGTAATTATTATATTTATTTTTTTAGAATGTATACATGGAATTAGAAAATTCGTCATGTTTTCTGTTTTGACGTTCGATTCCATTTAGCATGAGATATTTTTTAATTTTTTAATAATTTCTTTCCTTTTTTTTTTTTGTTTCAAACTATAAAGCGCTGCTTCGCGTATTGAAAATTTGACTACAATTTCATGTGTATCTTCCACTTGTAAGCAGTTTTCTGTGCCAATCGAGATTAATTCGTTGCGAGATCTGACTTCAGATGGTAAAACGGATACAATATCAAACAGCGCCTCATCGTCGAAAGGCGTTATAAAAAAGTTGTTGAAACTTGACAGTTCGTAAGGGAACATATCAACACATAACGTAAAATTGGAAGAAAATGATATATTGTATATTTGTCAGAAGAATCGCTCTTTCTATTAAACGAGAAGTTTTGTATATTTTTGTTTATCAGAGAAATTTCGAATTGTTGGCGGTACAAATTTTTTATATGTACATCCTTTTTCCAAAGAAGAGTTTTTTATTTTTGTTTTAAACTACGCAAAGTCGTAACTTATTCTTTATTTTTTTTTGTTTATGGTAAAAATCAATGCTATATGTATTTTTTATGTATACAAAAGAAGGCGATACAGTAAGATTCTTCGCATTTTACAGTGATATATGCACTCTTGAAATAAAATTGGGAAATATTTGAAAATAATTGAAAATTGGTCGTAATCGAAACGCCTCGTCGATCTTTCTCGATTTCGCTTTAGCTTTCTGTACTGCGAATACCAGGAAAATCCACGAGAGCGTTTAAAGATCGAGTCGATCCATCGATCAAAAATTGTTAATCGACGCGATTAGTTTGTTTGAAAAAAAATTAGTCGATTCGATTAACTACTTCAAAAAATAGACGAAAAAGAAGAAAAACAAAGCGTCGATTTATCGTACCCTGACATCACTTGATATTCCGTTGTTTAAAGGGAGGGGACGATAATTCCGAGCGAAAAAAAAATTAGCGTGCGATCAAATGGCTATCAAATAGCGAATTAAGAGCATAATGAAGGAAATATTGTGATGCATAATGAGACAAAATATTATAATAGAGAGAGAAAAATAGACTTCCCACCTTCTTCGACTACGGGGAAGCACTTCTTCGTGGACCAACCTAGGAACGAGAAAAGGGGGCGAGATGCTTTCGATTCGATCCACGAGAATATAGTCAATATAATACTTCCTTTTTGTCTATCACTTCTATCACGATATTATATTATATATACATACATACGTATATATATATATACTTCGTTTCTCTTTTCTCGTTCGTATCCTTTACCACGGAAGCGGCCATCTAAGCTGCGCAAAAGAAGAACTTGATTTCCAACGACTTTTGAAGTCAATGGACGAATAAAAAAAATTGAAAGAGGAAAAGAAAGGTTTATTAGCATCTTTCAACGGGATCCGTCGAGTCTCGTGTATTAAGTAGAAAATAAATTGAAATTAAGCCAACACGAAACGACTATATATTTTACTTATGATTTTACTGTTTAAGCGCTGCTGCGTTTTGTAACGATTTTGCATACAAAGGAAATTAAAATGAAACGAAGAAATTTCTGTAGATTGAAAGATACATTTTCGAAAATATTTTGCGAACGAATGAACTTCCATTGCATCTATCTTCATTGTCTCTATACTTTTACCCCATCCCTATAGATGTATTTATTTACCTATTTACCTATATACGAATACCTACACACACACGCGTGCGCGCGATATCGAGATATAATTGTAAAAAAGAAAAAAATCGTCAACTACCAATTCCCTTAATCTTTCCAGTACGATCGATTTTTTGAATAAGCGAGAGCAAAAGAGAGAGAAAGAGACAAAAGAGCCTTAGAAGAAAGAAGGTAATGTTAGTCTATGATAAAAAAAGGAGGAAGAAGCATTAAAATTTTAGTGTCGATGCGTAGACGATATTTGTCGATAATTTCCATTCCCCTTCTGTGAACTTTGAACCCTTTTTGCAGAATCGTCTACCGGATAGTGAGTAATACCATGTAAATTTCAACGATACGAAGGATATGTAGATATTAATTTATTCCTTACTGTAAGATGAAAAAAGGAAAAGAAGAGGAAGAGAACACTTTAATAGGATGTATAATATTAAAGATCCAGCATGTCTGGATGTAATTTGTAATTTTTATATGTGGAGGGGGACGCGTTAGTGATTTCTTTTATGTCCTCTGTTCTATCTTTCCACCACTTTCTACTTCTTCCGCTGCCTTCCTTCCGGTCTTTCATATCTCCCTCTTCTTTCGTTCTTCTTTTTTTTGTAAGTTAAATTATTCTGTGTTCTGTAAAGTAATATCGTTGGTCTTGTATAATCGACACGATTTACCGGCACACAACACGGACATGACATACAGATAACGACTTAAAATAATATAGCGAGACTCGTTTCTGTAAACGAGCGGCATATAATATCTATAATCAAGGTTGTTTTATGTATGATTGTGCGTGTAACATTGTTAATAAACTAACGATGCTTATGAAAGTTCTTTCACGCTCAGTATCTCCACTTGTTCATTTATGATTCCCTCATTTCTTTCTATGTTTCTACGTTTCTATGTTTTACCTTATATATATATATATATATAAGATAAAACATATATATATATAATAAAAACTAACTAAACTAAAAATAAAAATACGAGGATCAATTTTCATGCAATATAAAATTTCGACCGTGAAATAACGAATTACAAGCGTGCTCTCAGTTTTTACCGTAGTTGTCTTTATCGCGTTCCGGAAACTCATCCAATTTTCATAGTACGTGCGTTGTCGGTTATAGGTATTAGAATACCTATTGATGCTTAGTATAAATTGAACGCTTCTTACTGCTTCTACTTTGCTAGTTACTTTATTACAAATTTGTAATTTCGTTCTCACTGTATATGTCTTATAATGTAATATATTAAATGCAGTAAATTTTGTTAGATTTCCAAATATATGTAACAAGTAGGTATTTGTATACTTATGTATAGTATATATAATACAATATTTACGTATATAAACTCAATCCCAAACTATATATAGGGTCACAATTGCGTCACGCGAACGATCGAGCCGTGTATTTAATAAAGAACACGCTGAAACGTGTATCTGCTTATACAGCTGTGAAAAAAGATTGCCGTTATTCACGTGACTATTAGTAGCACGCCTCACGTGTTCCTGTAACGACAAACGGCCCAGATTTGACAGTAACGACAATGACTCGACATATAAATCTATGCAGTTAAATTGTCACCCTCTAGCACATGCCCTTGTACGAACAACGCCAGTTAAAAAGATTCTTGCGACTCGATAATACCACTTAACTGCAGCTTAAAAACGTTAAAGACTTGACACACGATCTGTTATTAAGCGTGAATGTTATTAGCAGGCTACACGTTCTATAAATTTAAACATTGTCTCTTTGTTAAATTATTATTTACGTTATTTTTCGAAAACTTTTACTTTATGTATATTTCTAAGTGCTCGATAGATATCATTTAAATAATCGAGACAATTAAATACAATTTGGTTGTTGTTTGCTAATATGTTTGGCGGGTTAATATATTTGAATTTTGTATATTTGTTCGCAGCGCCAAAATGCTGTTGCTTGCCGCATACATATTTCAATACGATATATTGTTATTCGTATATATAATGTATATATAATATAATATATATCTTATTGACAGAATAAAATTATTGAAGCATTTTATGATGCATTTACTAAGTTAAGTCGTTACTATAGTATTAAAAATCTCAAAATTTATAATAGAAATATTACAAATTTTACGAAAATATGACCATATCTGTAATTTGAATATTTTAATTAATTCCAGCATTACCAGTCTTATGGCAATCAACGTGTTAGTACGATATTGATAAATATTGTAGTTTCCTAACAGGTTGCGTATAAAATTAAGAATTTTTGATTTTGCTTATGCGTATATTTATGACGGCAATTTGAATCCAATCGAATCGCAGAGTGTGCGCGGTAAGGGTTGAAGCATCAGCAGCGCCATCATGCCGGTAGTGGTTGCGCGCGCACTTCGAGTCACGTTTTCTATCACTAGAAGTGTTCAGTTGCCGATGCGCGGCCGCGTGATTCGCAGTTTTTAAAGTTCTTGTTCGAAAAAGTTTCTCAGTTGTGATGTTTGTGTGCTCGTGCTTCGGTTCGGCTACGAAACAACGACAGAAGCTTCGTGTGACAAGGCGGTGACTCGTCAAATCCCAGCCTCTTTAAATCTAACACATCTCATATAAATCTGGTAACGACGCTAAATAATTCGCGGTAAAATAACCACTGTAAAGATATCTTAGTTTTCATTTCAAATATTATAACTTTCTTTAATTAAACTTTTTGTAACATGTTACTGTACTACGTCGTGTCATGAGAGATGATTCGTAAACAGCATATTGGTACGAAGTAATTGAAGATTTGCATCGGCATGTGAATATTGGCAGGCATATAAACTTTGATTTAGACGCCATTTAAGTATGAATGCACTTTTAACGACCTCTATGAATGTACTATTAGACCGTTGTGACATATTTTCAAATACTGCTGTTTTTTTACTGATTCTTTGCTTGTTTTCTACTGCTTCTAATTTAAGAATTATTGTTTATAATTCCTCGCGAAGTAAATTTTCCTCCTCGCGTAAACTTAAATATTCGAACAGGACGAAGGTAAACGTAACATATCGATGTATGCATCATCATCATTATAGAATAGAAACAGATTTTGCTCGATTCTTATTGGTTTTCTTAGGTTAGGATTAAACGTAGATTGATAAAATAAAGTGATCGTGTTTAAAGAACTAACGGTTGCTTCTAGGGGATATCTCTAACAGTTACTTTTTTGCGAAGATATTTGATTTGGTAGTATTTTTGCTACGAAATGTTTTTTATGAAATTATTTTTAGTATAGTTTCTAGCTAGTTTTATGCATTAAATTAATATATCGTAAAATACATTTGGCAAATTTAATGTTATATATAAAAATGCAAATCTTTGCAAGACTGCTTGTTCGAAAGCTTATTTTCTAAAGTTGCGTATCAGTAAATCGGAATTTGGAATTTGAAATTGAAATATCTTAGTTATCGTAAATTTCTTGCTCTTATTTTCATTTTGTTTCAATTAATGATTGTACGTATTGCAGTATATTTCTCTATCGAATGTTCACAGAATTTGCTCGTTACTTTAGGTTTTTACTTTCTATAAGAAAACAAATTTCACGTAGTAAAAGTTTAATCAAAATAACCGAACTACCATGCCGTCGCGTCCGTGAGATTTCATACGGGTTAACTGTACCTTATTTGCCAAGTATTCCGAACTTCTTTGCGTCAATGTAGCTTTCGAACTGCTAACAATAAACCGGAAATGCTTGAGAACAACGGGATTTATTCCACGGTTGATTGCCGTTTGTTGTGCTCACTTTTTCTATTGTCGAACGTTCAATTGCTATTAAACGTTTAACATATATTTACTGAGAATGCTTTCGTAAAAAATAAATTAGACGATTCATATCGTAATTCAGAAAGTTAAATTGAACGAATCCGATTAAAATCTCTGTCGTAACAAGGCACGATTGTTCCACCCGTCAAATCTTTTTATTCAACGAGGTTCCGACGTAAGTTCGAAATTTCACGTTTTTTTACGCAAAAACGAAAATAAGAAAGTTTATACAGAAATTGTATTATCCTGTAAAAATCTTTGAACGATGGATTATCAATAGGATTAATAGGATTAGATTCGTAGATTATCTACAGATTATTCATGGAATAATCATACGGTTCTATTATGCACAGATTGTCGTAGATCGTACGTAGATTATTTCTAAGATTCCAATATTATTTGCAACATATCGTACATTTGAAACATATCCATAGACTATTCCTGACATCGTATTACATGTAAATTATTTGTAGGATTCTATCATTTGTAAATTATTCGCGCGATTCCATCATACGTAAATTGCTCGGCAATTATTCAGAAAAGTCTCTTCTGTGAGAAGATAAAATATCACGAATAAATTGAATCGTGATGCGTACAACTATAAATTCACTTGCCTCGTTCTTCAGAATAGAGAGAAACGTGTTTTAATACTTGATGTGTATCTACTTTGCGACGGGCAACAAGATTCTGCACTTTTCCGATATAATATCGTAGCAAATTCGATAATCATTGCGCATTTTGTCGAGATAAAATCGCCGGAGAAACGAACTAGGAAAGGCAATCGGAAAAATAAAATAAAAAGAAATTCGATGGTTTGCCAAACAATCGAACGTGACTGATAATATGAATTCAATTAGCTACAATTATTACAATTACCAATGAAATTAAATTAAATGAACGACTATTTTTAATGAAAAAACGTGGATACTCTGTGAATGTAAGATGCTCGTTTCCTTTGTCGAACTGAAAATGCTTTGATCCAAACCCAGAATCGGTTGATCGCGGCCGCAGATCAATTAAATCAGTTCGCTTGATCTAGTCGCGATTAAAATGCAGTGAACGATTATGAATCGCAGCTTCCGCGCACATTTCTGTTGTCTGTACACCGGTTGATCATCGTGTCCTTGGTAAGTACCTTGTTTTATTATTCCAATGATATTGAATCACTGCGAACCGTATAGCCCTGACACTCCGATAGCAATTATTCCCGCAGATTCGGTCAATTATTTCCCGTCTGCATCTCTCATTGTGTTGATCCGCGCCGACTAATTTACATGAGCTTCCCACGGTGAAACGATAATTTCCAATTTAGAAAATCCGCGACCGAGGAGGTCTTTTTATTTCGAAATGTAACTGAAATTTGAGAGGGTCGCACGTTGAATCGGAATCGAAATTTAGCGATTCCAGTTTAACAACAAAATTTCGGCTTGTTGATAATAACCTAAAGAGCAGGGAGTTCGTTTATATTCGTTATGATGTTTTCTAGCGATAGAAGGAAGTATTTAACCGCGAAAATAAGAAGAAAAGAAAGATCGCGAAGAGAAATCTTGAAACGTTCGACACATCGCTTGAATTACTGAAATTCGTTTTCTTCGTTGATTATTCTAATTCACTTTGGAATGAATGTATCGACTAAGAAATTAGTTCAAGTTATGAATTGTCATTTATAGATCGTGAACTACCAAGTTTCGTTTGTCGATTGCCGTAGATCGTTTGAAGAGAAAAGATTCGCCGATCTTTTTTTATAAAGGCAACAGTAAAAAGTCGGATTCCGCTCGTATGTTAATCGATTGGAAGAATATCGATGCAGGAAAATCTGCAGCGGTGGATTTTCATAAAGTCTTTTGCGCGTTTGCCAGCGACGAATCCTATAAAATATTCAATGGGAAAGGTCGTTTTAATCTGAGCGAGCAATCTCATATAATATGAAAGAATCTGGAAAATTCCAATAATTTTGTGGTTTTCACAAAGCCAGCGATCAAATGTTTCAGGGTTTAATCCTTACAGCGTTTATATTTAACTTGCCTGTTGCTAATTTTAATCGCGCGTTACACAGTTATCATAAGTTCCTGCAGAATAGAAAATTCATCGTCTCGTAGAACCGTGTACACGTCGCGTAGAAAACGAAAAGTTTTAAAGCGACTAAAAAAATTTTAGGAAGATTCCGCTGGTGCTCGGTCCCAGGAGCCGCGTTTCATTGCTATGAGAAATCGGCGTTTCGAAAACCCATTTCCGGTGTGCGTTTGAACGTTCGACGTTCAAACAGAAGAGGAAAAAAAAGAAAAGAAAAAAAAAGAGAAGAACGATACTTGTTACACACAGAAATGAGAACGCTATCGTTGCGTGAAATATATGTATGTACTGCCTTTGAATCCCTCGTGGACAGTGGACATTGAAAAGCGAGCAACGAAAGAAAACCAGGAAAGTTTCACGAGGTCGCTACTCGCTTGTTTCATATTCCGTTGGTTCTTTATTCAGTCTCACATGTAAAATCCAAAGAATGTTTGCTATTAAATACTTATTGAAAACTCTTATTGAAATGCCCTTAGAGAAATATTTTTCTATTTCTCTTTATTCTCTGGACGAAAACGATTCCTCGCATGATCTTTCCTTCTACCATGAATGATACGTTTCGTTGAACATTTTCTTATCTCGTTGCTAATTCGTAGAGTGAAATTGATGTTTCTTATTTGACAAATTTGCGTGCGAATTTGTACTTGTTAACTCGTTCCTTGTTAAAGTTTCTTCGATCGAGATTAAATCTTAATTATCAGAAAACATGCGAACTTCTTCGATTAGGACAACTCTAAATGAACATTTCTTTGGCTAACGAATTTCTATCTGATCGATGCTTCATAATATTAGAAGACTTTTTATTTGTTGGAAGAAACTCGAGATTGGAAAATAGGATTTCGAGGACTGCGTAGTAAGACTTGCAACGAGCGAACGAAGCTTGTAAATATGTCGATGTTATAGCAACCATCACATCATCGAAATTGAAATTCTCGTTGTTGTTTGTAAATCGACCATGTAATATTATGCTGGATTTTATGGTGGATGCTCCGTTTTCATGGCGATCCATCACGGTTATTTACGCGTAAAGGCACGAAGATGTTGTTCGAAGTATCGAAGTGCCCGAAGAACAGGCTTGAAGCGTGGAGGTATGAATATCGAAATCGAAAATAAAATTTATTCCCGCAGGTGAAACGAGAATATACAGCTGTTTTTCGAGATCTCTTTATTTTAGAAAAGATATTTCTGAAACAAAAAGTACCGGTTAATTTCTATTTATTCGTTTTATTTCTCGTAGAAAATGTTAATAGATTTTTATTTTATTTTCAGTAGAGAATCGTCGATGAAAAGTAGAATTTCATTTTGTTCGGTCGTTGGACGCGATAGATCGAAGCGTTTATTTTCAATGAAACGATTTATTTAATTTTGTATTATTCAGGTGCGAAGTACGGAGGGTTTAGATTTCTCTATTTTCCGCTCGTGGGAGTTCATTGAATCGAAAATGGGTTATTCGGATCATAGACAACAGTTAATTCCCAGATCGAAAGTCTGTCGCATGTGGCTTCTTATCATTAAGCTTTGGCTTTGGCTTTTGCCTTCTTTTCTTCTATTTTAGCATCTCTCAGAATAGAATATTACATAATACAGTAGGTAGTTAATATTACTTTGAGGATAACTTGACGAGACGGTTATACGTGAAATACAGACAGATTCTTTCAAGAAAGCCATTCAGCGAATTTCTTGAAAGAATCTGTCTCGTAATAAGACGAACGAATTCGCGTGAAATTTCGACGAGTCGTTTTATTAAACGGTTTTTCCAATTCTTCCTGTTGTCCTGTAATTACTTTTCACTAGTATTCGAACGGTATAATTAATATTAGATAGCCTTTTGTTTTGTCGGAAAACTTTTTAACTTGTCAACATTGGCAGAATTGCGTAAGACTGAATTTTTAACCGGAGAACCGAAGTTCGTTCGTTCGTCGTTGATTGCCTCTCGGTTAGGCTTCAATTAAATTTCGATTGCCTCTCAACTATAGCGTTTGGTCGAATCATGGTTAACCTCTGGCTCAGTCTTCGTTAGGTCCTAATTAGATACCAGTTGAATCTCGGCCCTGTACGAAGTTACATCGTTGCATCCTAAAACCCGGATTAGCTACATTGTTTTAATCGGAATTTCCAAAATTCGTAGAATTCACGGTCAGATAACATTTCCCCGAATTTCCTACTATTCGTCGAAACTTGTTTCCTATAGTATTGAAAATAAAATTTTAATAATCACTTCCCTTCACCATGGTCCTCGTTCGAGGACCATAAAAAGGAAACAAAAAAAGAAATACTCTGTATATAGCGTAGGCGATTGATAATTTTCAATCTACTGGACGGGCAACTAAGCGATTGCGGATTTTGTCAATACCACTTAATGACAAAATCCGCAATCGCTTAGTTGCCAACGCAATACGATGAAAATATTCCCATTGCTTTGGCAATAACTTCGTTTCGATAACGGTAAACGATAATCTTAATTAACCTTGCGTATTCTCAAAAGACGAGCAACTTGTGAAAATTGCTACGTCCAGTGCTGCGTCGCGTTTTATCTCGGGATAACCACGAAAGCAAATACGCTTGTCCGATAAAAGTGCACCGGCGTGGGCACGGCGCTGAGCCTTATAGGTTCGTGGTTTTAGCGTGCCATAGAGATATTCTGGTGACACGTATGTACCATAGTTGCAACCGCCTATGTACGTCGTATGTCATGATACCGAGAGAGTTACTCCTTCATGGTTAATGGCCACGTTAAGAGTATTATTCGGTAGCTTTCCTTGACCTGTACCAGCATCGTCTTCGTTCGAGCGACGTGTACTTCTGTGATCGAAATAAACGCGTCGATCGATCGGAAAGTTTCGAGCCCCAGCGTGTTCCGATACGAATAATTTACGAAGGAAATTAGGAAGGAAGTCCGTCTACAATTTAAAGTTTAACACGGCTAGCTATTATATATCTTCGATTAATCATCGGTAGTTTCGAATATCAAATTAGGCTAGTCAAGTATCGATATATAGCGACTGAATAAATTATTCCGAAGCTATCGGTGATTAAAGGCGTAGCGAGATTTAAGGTCGTTTAGCGGGTCTGGAAAAGACGAGAAGACCATTTTCGAGGTATTTGTGACTGGAATATTATAGTAGTATGTCTTTCATTCTCGGGAATATTATAGCAGAATATTGCATTCTCCGCTTATTTTTCTTTTAGCTACTTCTAAGCTTTCGTAGCTCTTTGTTACTTAAGCCTTCGCTTTATAATATCTCGCGATACTCGCGGCGTAGATTACGAATCAAGAGCAACAGAGGCGAGCTGTATTTGCATTAAATTCCAACCTTAACTGTAACTTTAATTCCGTATTGTGTGTTATGCAAAAGATTATATCTATATCGATAATAATTCGCGTGCAATATTTCAGTGTTTTTCCTCGGGCATAACGTCGAGGCGATAAATAATAAATAGCCAACGTCGATGAATATATTTGTTGCAAAAATCAATTAGGCAAGGGGATGCCTAGGATTATCGGAGTAGTAGAAATTTGTCTCTTCTCGTAATTAGCGTGTTAATTAGCGCGTGACCGATAATAAAGCTACAGCAAATATCGAATTAGAAACGAATAAAGATATTTGCGTGTCGTTAACCGTGGAAGATGAGTTAACTCGCCACTCGGAATGTTAATTTCATACGCGTAATTTAATTTATTTAATTTGTTGTAATTTTAGAGTTGCAGAAGTTCCTCGTTAAAGTATCGCCTGGATCAATCCAACGAGTTGTAGGTAGGAAATATTAGTAATTTGTAGATAGAGAAGATGTTAAGGTAAATTAAGGAAGGTCAAACTCTAGAAACAACCGGATTTGAATAATACATTTTGCGTGAAAATACGTGGATAGAGTCTGTAATTTAGATTCTGAAATATATCTGGATAAATCGGATTCAGGGTAATGTAAAACGCTAAATTATTCTCTTATCCTTAATACCCGTGTTACATTTAATCAGACTTATTTTCCATTCAATTTGGCCGTAACTTATTCGATATCCTTGAATCTTGCGAATTAGGGACTACCATTATAGATGAATCGATAATAGTATTTATACTGTGTTAACGTTCTTTGGCGCGATAAAACCACCGAAGCAAATTATTAAAAATACACATACGTAGAGGGAATATGTTGCATTTCTCGAACAAGTAGGATCAACGATATGTGGCGCACTTTGCATGAGAAAATGCTAGTGCAATTTTGTTATCTCTCCATCATAAATTAAGGTAATCAATTTATAACGAGTACTCGACCATTTTCACGGAATATCATGAGAGAGAGAGAGAGAGAGAGACTCAAACAAGCCGTTAGATATAGCATTATGAATTTCACACGTCGGATGTAACCATACGTTGTCTGATATTCCATAAATGTCTATTTTCTACTTTCTGTGGATCTTGCTAGGAATAATTTCATTCGGCTTCAACTACTGTCACAGACGATACCTATTGCGAATCAATAGCGAGAAATAATATAATTATCTATCAGCCCACGAGCTTCCTTTCGACGATGGATTCCTACCGCGATGCAATTAGGGTTTAGGAAAACTTCCACACGCTGAGGACTGCCACGAGAAGGCATTAATGGGGAATTACAGCGATGAAAAAGAATTGAACGTTTCAAGGGCAACAGCGGCGAAAGAATTTCATAGATTAAAGAATGACGATGCAGATGCATTGAAATCCAATAACGAGAAAGCAGTTAAAGAATGTTCAAAAGCAGGTTGCGCTTAAAAAAAAAAAAAAAAAAAGAGAAAGAAAAAAGAAAAGGGAGAAAGAAAACGAATACCTAAAAAAGGAATTTCAGTAATATAGAGAATGATTCAAATTCATCGGAAATTTTATCCCCGGTAATAAAAGAAGGGTAGTTTACAAGGATATTTAAAAATAAGTTGCAGCAGTGAAAAGAGCCGAGGGTAGTGCGAAAGGAATTTCAGTAATAAAAAATTATTGAAATATATCAAAAAGAATTTTCGAAAAAAAAGAAAGACATTAGAACACTGACTGAACTTACAGCAATAGCAAAAGGAAGCACAACGAGATTACCTATCTATCTACGTAGCTTGCGATACCAAAGAGAAATAGCACTGACCAAAAGGTAAATAGCACGGAAGCATTAAGCTGGGAATATCGAATCACGGGTTAGATTATACTTCGAATAACAGTGTCTCAAATTACTGTCAATTCGCTTGTTCAAACGTCTCAAACTCACGAACCTTATCTCCGTGTCGAATCTACATCGAACACGAGATATAATTGTTACGAGATAAGTCAGCGTATTATAGATTCGACGTATAGATAAGGTTTGCGGAGTTGCGATGTTTGAACATTGATTTACTGCTGTATCGTACTCGTACTGATTTCATCGAAACGAAACCTGAGAACATTTCGTTGCACGTATTCGTTAGATACACGAATCTCGTATAAAACTCGATGCCAGTCGAATTTGGTTACCGAAAGCTCGTGATTTTGCCCGCGCTACGGTTAATCGATAGCCTGGTTTCGATACGATTGTTGTACATGCGGTCGCGTGCTATCGAGTCAGAACGAAGCCGACTGAAAATCCTTTACTTTCAGCCGCTTTCTCCTTCGAGAGACCCTCGTCCGTGCAAAAAACAGAGGGTTTGCCACGTGTATACGTGGGAAGAATGTCCGACAGACGAGGAGAAGAAACAGCGAAAGAAAGAGCGGGAAACTGCGATAACGCGTCAACAGATCGTAAAAGCTTCCTTTATTTGCCTTTGAGAAATTTTGCTGGCTGATCTGAGCGTCTTTGAGGGGCGAGAAATGGAAATAAACCGAGCTTCGAGACAGGCTCGTATGGACTTCTCTGTTTGCCAATATTTTTCCCAATTCCGTTTGGAATTGTTTATTTGACTTTTCGGACGGTTTTGGGAGCTAAACTGCAAACCCGGCGGGAAATGATAGCAACCTCGAATGTCTGGCTCGTATGTAATGAAAAAAGTAGGACGAAAACGAGGCGAGGAATCGCTTAATTCGCGTTATACTGTGCGGTTCTGTTTGTTTTGCAAAGTAAATCGGTTACTGTCGAGTATTGTATCGATAGCTAGCTGGGCAAAGGAACACAAATAATTCCGATGGTTTTCTACATCGTAGCTTTTTATTGGATTAAATACGGAAAAGTTTTATTACCGCGCGACTCTTCATCTTTGACGAATGTCGTAGTAGCGGCTGGATAAATATTTCGTAGGCTGTGTGATACGTATAATACGATTCGAAAGTTTTAGGACAGTTAGCTAGGACAGTTAGTTATTTCTGATAATACTCGAAAGCTGAGAGAAACGGAGCGACTATTAGAAAATTATTTATTTTAATTTTTTATATATAATAGCAACGAATATACAACATTCAGGTTTCGGTAAAGCAAAACACATTTGTTCTCGTATTTTGTTCGTAAAATAATCTTGACGCGACGAACGTAACGTAACTTGAAAGCAAAGTATAAACAGTTTTAGGGAATAACGTGGAAATTCATAGAAAGCTTGAGAAAAAGTACATGTATACAGACATATTGAGTTAGCTTTTTACCACTTTGTATGAAACTCTCCCGCGCATACCATAAATAGATGTAGGCTAAATAACAAACAGGTAGTAAATAGATGGCGATGGAATTTAAATGTTACTTGAATCGACTTCCATGAATAACGTCCGATGTTTAGAGGGGTAGCTCGAAGCATAATTTTCCTTTTGACATTCAGAAACAACTCTTGCCTCGTTGCTTTGAACCGCAACCGTATCAAGCCATTCTTTGATATTTGACGACAAGTAGATTACGAATTAATCGGCTGGCGCAGAAGCGATGTACGTAAGACCTGTTTGACCGAGCCAATGTTTGTATCTCGTTTCGTCCTGCTATCGGTAGAATTCGATGTAATCAATTTTATATTATATTATTCTACCGTTTGAAAGTTCGTAATTAAAGTTTGTACATACAGTTCGACCGATCCACGATGGAACTCGTTTACTGCAATCGATGGAACGATATAATAAAAATAGAATAGCACGTAATTAAAGAACTATTAACCTATTTCGTTCTCTCTTTAACTTTGGGAGGAAAATATTAATAGCTATAGTCTGAATTTTTATTTCGTTATCACAAACTAGCGGGAAGTTTCAGGAGCTTTTACATTTTAGTACCTTCGATTGTAAAAAAATGTTACGAAGCAATTACCCAGTTACTAGGATTAAAAGATCGCTGAGGATGATTTTATCGTACCATTCAAACAAATAAAGGCGAGAAAAACCCTCCAATGGAAATAAGAAGCGGATGCTTCGGAAAAATTTTTCCAATTATTTCCAGCGGTATATATATATGTACCATTAAATCAAATAATTCTATTAGATTAATTTTTATAACATTACTTGAACAAATTTACGTTCCATAACATCGATCGAACAAATTGAACGATCAAATAATTCGGTTAGATATCTGTGGTAGTGGAAAATGTGATGTAATGGTTAATACATATATAATTGCGAATGCCTATGTTTTAAGACGGACAAGAAAAAGCAAACAGGCAAGCAAATTGGGAAGCAAATAAATTCACACGAACGGAGCTTCTTCACGAAGAATAGATCCATTGACTTAGCCATCAACGAACGATTATATTTGGTAATGACGAATTGCGCTTTTGTTCCTTGAGTATGCGAAGGTTAATTCCGCATTTGCTAGCCACGTAGAACGCGTTTTGGAATGTTCGCACGTATGAGAGAATATACCGCATAGAAGAACGTAAAGCGTTTCAGGAATTCTATTCGAAGCTCTTAAATTACGTCTCGCTTCATTCTGCTTGTCCGAGGTTGAGGATTTTCTTAGACGCGAAAGAAAAAGTTGTTTTGCGTCGCGAAACCGAATCAAAATTTTCACGTCGCGAAAAGGATCGACACGTTTCTATTAACAAACAACATTATTTCTATTAACATTAATACAAAATAGAAGAATATTACTATTATTTATAAAACTATATTATGTATGAATGAGCTTTCGGTGAGACGTCGTATTTAAATTTAAATAGACCTGGATCGACAGTGAAATTAACCAGACGTTCGTAATAACGTATTTCAGGACATACGATGCAAATTTGCGCATACCACGTATCATGTCCTAATTTTATGGCAGAAATTTATGAGAGGCGGTTTGAAATTGCGTTGACGGTGTACGACACGAATTTGAGATACAGCGGACTACCAAACATTTAGAATTCGAAAAATAACGAGACCAGAGACTTTCGATTTAAAATTTAGTTTCTAATAAATCGCGGGACGCTCTATCCAAACAAATATAGAGGATGAAAATGTTTCGAGTTTTGATCACGACAAATCGAAGGACTTTCCATTACAAAGTGTGAAACGTTGGACACTTTGGAATTTCAAATACAGTAGAACCTCGATTATCCTGGTAAATATGCACTGTGGATATACGTTTGTCCGAGTGAGACACTGTATCGTCTGTGTTGTCAACACGTCGTTGTCGCTCGATCTTTATGTTGCGCCACAATATGCCAAAACGTAAGTGTACCGTTTTATCAATTCAGGAGGAACGTGAAATACTGACTCGATTAAGTCAGTGATGGAACCATAACTAATATTAAATAACAGCATTGGCGAATCGATAGTTTGCGACATTAAAAGGCGAAAGTGTGAAATTTTGATATAGACGCAAGTAGCGCCGAATCTGTAATTTTTGCAATTACAAACATTTGCAGCATCAAAGATAATCATCAGGTGATGCGAGAACGTATGTATTTGATACGTGCAATATGTAACAAGATCGTAATTTACAGCGTAGAATGTAGTTGGATGCGTATCGTTCGATTATATGAAAAATTCGAATAATCGAGATTTTACTGTGTAATCCATCGAAAGATTTTGGATTTAATATATGGAAATAGGAAGTCTTCGAACTTGAAACCAACTGAAAGATCTCAAGCTATGAACGATAAGTATAATAGCAGTTTTATCCTAACTTTGAATGAATTTTAAAAATTTAATAACGAAATATTATGAAATTTCAAACGTGTATTATCAATATTAATATTATTCTCTGGCAAAAGTATTGGCAACTTAGTATTCCTTTTACATAAATAAATTGAGTGGTTGAAAATTTGAATGGATTTACGGAATTGCGTGAAACTTTAGAACGAATCGCTTTATTAATTAAATTCTCTTTATTTTATGGTCAGGGTTAATGGAACGTTGTTCTATCGGCGCATCTAAATTGAAAGTCGTCGATCGATCGTCGCTGTATCGAATTATGAAATTCATTTGTGACGCTTGGCTTGTTTCCTTGTCGCCTGATAAAATTATGTCATATCCCCGTCAAAGCAGTCGTTTACAATTAGGATCGCGTCGCGTTTCCGTGAGTTCGACGTTAAAGAAAGATACGTCGTTACGTTCTTTTACGATTCGTTTCATTTCTTGATGTTGAACGTCGCGATGTTAAACAGAAATTCCATTCAAAAGATAACGGACCGAAGGATTTCGATATTAAATTGTAGAAACTCGAAGAAGTTAGAATTTCGATCGTAACGAGTGGAAAGCTTTTCTATTGGAAAAAACGCAGAAGATGGAATGATTTTGAACGTCAAATAGGGCAGATTGAAAGATTACAAATTTCAGGTAGAGAAAATTGAAATGTTCCAAATTTCAATCGTAACGAATCTACAAATTTTCCATCGAGGGAGATTTTCGAATTTTCCACCAATCGAGAACTCTCGAATTTGAAACATGGAAAATTTGAAGACTGCGAAGAAACAAAGTTTTCAAATTTTAAATACGGAAGCTTGGAAGATTTAGAATTTCAAATATAGAAGAGTAAGATATTTTTAATCTTAAACATAAGTAATAACGAAAACTTTGTGTTTAAGGTATAAATAATTAGGGAATTTTTGACCTTTTTTAATTTAAAATAAAAGTCTTCGAATCTGAAACACAAAGAAATACAATGCCCTAAATTAAAATCGCGGCGAATGAGAAATTACAAACTTTCTGGGGCTATGATTATACTTAATCTTCATTACCGTTTTCTAATCTTCATCGCCATTTTCATATCTAGACGCTATGTACTTAGATAGGCATATCGCTGCATTAAAACTCGTTAAAGTTCGCGTGAAGTTTACGCTTTAAAATCTCGTACTTGTCTTGACGGGGAACACGGCCGGCAATTATACTTGTGGCAGGATATGTTACGCTCTTCGGGCTGCTATTTTAGCTGACACGAAACGCTTCGTAAAGTATTATTCGGGTATCACGATACCGTATTCACCGGTGATCGATAAGAAGGCAAAGTCTCGTAAAATGCAAAATCATTGCGCTGAAACTGACATACATCGATATTTCTCCTCCCTTTTCTTTCGCCAACTAATGCTACTCGAAGAGAATTTAAGGTGGCGATCAACGCCAATAGCTAAGCAGTTTATCGTTTATTTCGAAATACCATGCCGTACACAGACGTTGATTTTTTTTTTGCACGCGTTAACTTGGATATCGAATTGTTTTGCAGCAATTAACAGGATGGGTTTTTAGTAAATTAATGAAAGAGCCGATATGGTCATAATGATCAGCGTAGAATTAAATATGAATCATATTAATTAACTCTAAATATCAATTCTTTCACTAAACTAATTTTTCCCAGTGAAAAATGGTAGTCACTGATGGATTGACGAACTTAATAAACTTTTATTCCAAAATGGGCTCTCTTTTTTTCTGGCGGGCTACTGTGCATTGTGCATGACAACGAGTCGAATAAAAATTTTATTAAAACACCGATCCTGAAACGATCGAACCGAAAACGATAGAATATAAATTTTTTAATTGTTTGCTCGGGAAGAGCGATATATTGGATGATTTTATAGAATATTTCCGTTCATATTTTGGTAAATCTTTCGCGTAACGTTAATCGTAAAGTTTCTATCTAATCGAACAAAGATATTAGAAGAAGGATGTAAGCTATTACGGAGAAGATATTCGTTTCGTGACATCGTTGTTTCTCGATAAACTTCGACTACGTGGCAAAAGGCAAGAGACGAATAGAGTCCCTTTGGTACGGTCTGCGTGATATAAGGCGCGATTTTGAATCGAACGAAACGGCGTGCCGTGGCGAAGCGTTGTAATTTCAAAAGTAGAAAGTTTAATTAAACGAAGTTACCTTGGCGGACGTTTAATTGGAGTATTTACGCGTTTCCAAGCACCAATGTTTTCAGCTAGGAACGTTTCCACGCTTTTGTGTAGTTTATATTTTGAGAATTTACTCGACTGTGAAGATATCGGTTAGCTGAGGAATCGTCGACTAAACGATAAGTGAAATTTAATTTCGAAATCGAGCGAAATGCAAATGCGTTTGATTGATGGGAATTAAATGAAATGCAAAACGCGGCGCGTAAAATTATTCGAGCAAAAGTCGACGATTCGATTTTGTCGCGTAACAAATCGGTAGAGGTGTTGCTATAATTGAACATCGAAAGGCGTTATATCGTAGCGCACAGTTTCAAAGTCAATTAAAGAAAAATTTCGCCTGCATTAGGATATTTTACGCTGTGTTTGATCACAAATGGTCATTGATTCTACTTACGTTATTTCTCAAACTCTTAGGATGAGTTTCAGCCATTGAATTTTATACCTTCGAACTACGATATCTTATGAATCGATCGTGATTCTGCATTTACGCGAAACGGAGGAACGGTGGAAAAAAAAAAAACGGTAGAAAAACTATTTGTACTATTTGTCACAAGCGAAACCACGACGAGTCAAGGATCACACGTTCCTTCGGCTACGATCTTCTGACCGAACTTTTAAATCAGATAATAATTGTCAGGATATAAATAGAAATCATAGCCGAGATTTATTCGTTTTCCTGTTACAAGTGTCCTGATGCTAACGAACTAATACTACAAATATGGCTATTTGTTTTTCGTTATATAAAAGTTTCTCGCGTCAGAAAATAAGGAAATAACAATTATTTTCCATAAACCGCGAATCCGGCGAAAGTGATCGATTTGTTGACGGTATTATCGACGGGAAAATCGATTCCTCTATCTTTTATCGAATAGAGCATAAATTTCATTGGACGCGGCTCGATCGGCCGGCACGACTTTTACCGTAGAAAATAGCGCGCGATAAATTGATTCGAACGGTGGGAAGCACGCACGCTGTTTCGTTGATGTTTTCATTGGTTGTACGCTGCTTACTTTTCCCTCGATTCGATTTACGGCAGCGGGTCTCGTTTTGCCGAGAATATATATATACCGAGATTGAAAATGTCTGGAAAATGAATGCACGTACTTGCGCGCAACCAGAGGGCGACGATGAAATATGTCTCGGGGATTTTAAGCTCGACGAGAACGTAGTTTGTATCAGACAATGGCCACGATGAGTCTTTTCCTATACTCTTTGCCTGCGTAGCACGCTGTCACGTTGACACAATGATACATATTATTATTTTTTAAGCCCGCGATGTTACGCCCTATGCAGAATCTCGTTGATACTGGATTATAGTACGGAGTAGTAGTATAGTATATTTCAAACGAAATGAAAATAATTAGAATAGAAGGTTCAGATGGTCCAATAACGCAATTTCACTGGCGGATAATTGCGACGCTTTTAACGCGATTAATAACAATTTTGTCTATGTAGGTATGTTCTAAAAATATGTTCGTTTGAGTATCTTTTAAATCAATCAAGATATCGATAAGTTTAAGGATATACACTTCCATTATTATTTCTATATTGTTCATTTAATATTATACATACTATTTGATGCAATTGCATCTTACGTTTGGATTAATTATAATTGTAACGTGGAATATAATATAAATAAGAAAGAAAATAAAAAACACTTGTCGTATTAAACGATCTCCGAGGAGAGTTGATTACCGTGTAAGATGGCTGGAAATAAAATATTCCCTTGTAAACGAGCTTCTCTTACAGCGAATTTCCCCGAATACGAATCCCATATTTCTCAGGATATTACGTACACTTTAATTTCGAGCAGGAATTTTGATGGAAACGTGCCGAATCTTAAACCTTTTCCCCGGTAAAACGTAGATAAACGTGTTGCAGTCTTCGTAGCGTAACGGTAGGTTGCAAGTAAAAATAAGAACTGTGTTGTTCCATTAAATCGCATATTTATTCGTATCTGTGTTCACGTGTAAAAATCATTATACCGTTGGTTAAAATGCCTATAGCGCGAAGAAATATTTAAACAATGAAATATTGCGTGAAAAGTTGCCTGTCGGAGTCATTCGGAGTTTCGTACGCATTTTACACAGTTTACTAAATCGACTATGGAAACGCGCAGTTATTAAATTACAGGTGAAACGTTTCACTATCAAAGAGATTGAACGAACGTCGAGAGCCGGTCGGTTGAATTCAGTGGTCACGAGCCAAACTGCATCTCGAGGTTGTTCACGATGCGATAAATCCGTGAATTACATCGTTGACGCCGTTCGACCGCGGCTGAAATAATAATACACGCCGGTTCTGTATGTTTTATCCAGCTGATAGAAAAACAGCGATCCACGAGTCGACGATGCTCCTTTCGATTCGACGTGTTCGATATGATTCGGTAATTTCGTTTCATCAGCCGTTTCGTTTCGTTTCGTTTCGTTTCGTTTTATTCGCCCAGTCGACTAGATTCGCTGGGATTTCGAACTGAACATTTCATCGCGCGTGATGTTTATTTTACACCTGCAATTCCCCTTCTCATATTTCCTTCGTATTTCATTTTGTTTGTCGTCGTTGCAAGGGAACTTTGATTTCAATTTCTCGAGACCGCCGTTTAAATTCCTTCGTTTCGCTCTATCGCGATCTGTCATTTCTCCCTTTTGTCTCTTCACGGTATAGGAATTTCGTTTCGAAGATCTGTTCACGCGCGAAACTCGCATCTTTTTCTCGATCTTGCTACGAAAATGTCAATTATTCGTCGATATTTCAAGATTCTCAACTTCAAAAGGATCAATATGCTTCGAAACATTGACGATACGTCGAGGGTATCCTAAAAGTTACAAAAGTCACAAAATCTTCAATTTAAAAATCCGTATGCTTCGCAGCATTGAAACACATTTCTATATGTATAGATTTTCAAGCTTGGAATTTTATAATATCGTCCTGCTAAAAATACGAATCTTATTTATCGACTTTTGAAATTGCTCAATTTTTGTGAAGAATACATTTGCGTGACATTCTCTATGGTAATTTATATCGTAAGAATCGTAAAACCGAATTGGAAGAATTATTTCAGTTCAGTCGGCGGACCGATAGCATTGAATTTAGCGCTGTGGCTGAATAATTGAAGGAAGTTTGGAAATTATTAATTTCGATAGTTCACATTGAAAGTAAGTTACTGTAGCAGTATGTATATTTCCATAAAGAGGCTAACCATGGAAATTAGAACAATGCATATTCAAGATGTACGGTCGTTTAAAACGATGAATATGGTGAATGAATTAAGCTGCGAGTGTGATATTTGATAGGAGTTTCATAATTTAGTAGGGCTAATTACTGGACTCGTTAATTAATTTACTCATCATCGTGTCAGCCAACGACCACCATTTCCACAATAATTATGAAATTATACTATCCACTCCTTTCGCAAGATTAATGTCCATTTGTTTGCGCCTAAAATGAGATGTTTTTCGGTGAATAATAGAATAATCAATTTCCCGTTATGGATTAGTAAATGAGTGACGAGTTTCAATTTATTACGATCCACATAAAATTCGCTGATAAATTTCCCATTAATCGTTATGATTTCCACATTTCTGTCTGTTCGTTCTCAACGTTCTAGTTACGTCGAAATGTAATATTTTAAATCAATTAAATTAGGAAGCTATTATACCTAATGTATGCACCTTTGTTAATACGTATAACAAAAGCACCATGGAATATAGATAATTCGATTTCGGCTATTTATAGATAATTAAGATAAACGTTTCAAGTTGTTCTAATTATAAATTAGAAATAATGTTATAATTATTATTATCATGCAAAAGTTATTCCAAAGTCGCATAAGGTTATACAAAGCCATTCAAAGGTTACGCACTATTAGTTTGAAAGCGTGGTCACTAAAGGTTATATGAGGTCACCGAGGAGCATTCAAAGTCACTGGAAGACCATGTGAACGTCGCCTTGGAAGGATAATTCAAGGCAATTTCAAGATCGTTTGATCGGTTAATCGTTCGGTCGAAATTTGTAATGCAATATATGCGAAGTAAAGAATTAAAAGAAAGAAAAGACGAAGAAAATTCGATATTATGAAATTTATGGAAATTGTTCGAACGAGCCACTGGATGGATAAAAAATTCTCTATACCGCTGATTATCCGGATTTCATCCTGTGAATGATGTACGCGTCGTACGAACAGCGAGGGCCATTAAATATTTGTTATCGATGATATCCGCTACCATAAATTGTTTCGTGGACGAAAATCAATTTACGTTAGGAATTTTTCGTGGCCAGCCCCTTAAATATCATTTTTGTCCAACCACGATATCAATTAATTCCTGTCCTCCGATCGAGCTCTCTCGCCAATTCGCTTCCACCGATACGTATCTGTAATTATAACGATTTGCTCGTATACGAATACTTTGTAATTAGATTTTTTTTATCGCGCAAGAAATTTACTCGCTTTGAACTGAATTATGCGACGGGATCATTAGTGACGTTGCAATATCGTTTATTACAATAGCGTTTTACAAAGTTGCTGACCTAACGTGTAGATTAATATCTGACCCTATTATCTGTTAACGAACTTTTCATACAGTCATCGTATAATATAAATTGATATATTATTTAGGGACATAAAATGTAAAATGTGTCTCGTATGCTTAATTGAACTTCGAACTTTCTCTCGAGGGCTGCAAGGAAAAAAAAATGAATATTTAAATTCGAATTCTATTAAACTTTAGTAATACAAAGTTGGGTGATCGATGTTCTTTATCAAGACGAGGTTCCGAACGATCTCGTAGTATTTTTTATTATTTCGCAACATCGCATTTTTATTACAATAACGTTGCCATTAAACTGGATGAGAATATTATCGAGAACTGTTAATATTTATCTGGTTAATAATTATTATTTGTATATATATCGAATCTTGAATATCGAGCCTCTATTTTGCTTCTGGTTTCTTGTTCTGTACTTGGTTCGCTCTTACACACATTTTTATCATGTTATTCAAGATTCAATTTTTCACGTTTATCAAGATTCAGGTGTCTTTTCAAATGAAATTGCGTTTCGTTACAGATGTAAAGATAAACGAAGAGGATGATGAAGCTAATGATAGGACAGACCGCCTCGATATAGCTTCCCTCGAACTTCAAGCACTGAGACTGGGTCGAGCTCTCAACTTCGAGCTTCATAATTCAAAACTTGAGAAATTTCGTAGACTTTTAACTCCGTGAACTCCAGCATTTAACGGAGTTACTTTTAAGACAGGATACTGAACTTGAGAAATTCGACGAGATATCAAAATATCGTTTCAAGAAAAATTATTATTAAGAAGACTATAATTTAAACATTAGAAATTGACTTTTCGTTGTAAACCTTTTTTTTTTTTGGTGCTGCTACCTCCATATTTCGATAATTCACGACAGTTTCCACGAACGATACGAAGCACAACTTGCATCGAAATACATGAAAGGCAATTCGATGTAAAGTTTTATGAAAATCGCAAGGCAGACGTTAGAAGTTTCATAAAAAATTCGTATTTCCTTCCGCATCCTTTTTACGACGATTTCTTGACATTCTAATAATCGACCACCTTCTTGAAATGTACGAAACATCGCGTCGCATTTATCATTCACGCGATAACGACGCAAACGGAGGAATTAAAACCGAGCGTTTTATCGGGTCGAGGAGCTCGGTGCTTTTTCAAGGAAACCATACTATTCCCGTTGTATAAACGAACAATTGCGAACGTCCATGGTTTACGTGGATAAAGGATGTAATGTGTGGGCAGCTGCATCGGAACTGATACAATTGTTCACGTATTTTGAGCACATTGCGTCATTATTCGTTCTAACTAGATGCATGTTCGGTTTCGATTACGCAAGACAATATCCTAACTGATCTTTTCTCTTTATTTTACCGTACCACGAGATAACGACTCATTCTGCAAGCTGGATATTGTTTCCCAGGTTTTGAGCGTTATTTGTAACGTTGAAATTCTTCGAAATACTTCAAAATTTCCATTAAAACTTCCATTAAGGCTCTCATTGGAATTCTTCGAAAGACATCGACTGTAATAGTTTCAGCACAGAAGTGATCGATATCGGAAATCGTTAAGGCTATTGTTCGCAAGTATCGGCACGCTTACGATAGTCTAATCCTGAAGAATCTTTAGGAAATTCATTCTTATTATAATTTCTTACGATATCTATATAATTTATATAGCGAATTTACTTTCCTTTCTATATTATCGATTATTTAAATCATTTATATAAAGTCTGACTCGTTGCGTGATTTACGATTCTCGTGCAACAAAGTCTAATTTAAACTTCAATCTTAGTTTCAATTCTCCCGACAGAGGAACGTTAAATATAAATTATGCATAATGTTTCGGTACTTCGCAACGGATGACACAATGCAGCCAGTGACTGGCTAAATAGCTTAAACTTACCTACGAACAAAATCGTAAAACGTTCTTTCTCTAAATAATTCCCTAAATCGAATTTCAATTTTCTCTCGTATCTAAATTATCCACTGAAAGATTGCAACAATCAGCACGTAATTCTTAATTTACTATATTTTCTCTAACTCTTTCATACATAGTCAGTAAATTTCGATTAATCGTGTTATCGGCAGCTTGATTCAATCATCACCTTTTGTACGAGATCGGTACGTGTCTTAATACCGTTGATACAAAATGAAATCTCATAATCCACTTTGTCTTTAACAAGAGCTGCAGAACGATTAACTTTTCAAACGGACGGATACTCAATCTCTTCGAACCAGTTGCACAATTTCTTGGAAAATGCTTCGTTCGTCATTGAACGAATCGAAGGGAGGGCAGAATACTTTTCATCTTAATGACCAGTTAGGTATCGATCGCCTTGACGATCGGAAATCGTTGGCAATCGAAGTAATCAAGGTTTCAATGGTTTATTTCACGGAGCAATCAACTTCTCAGTCGGACGTTAGTTGGCTGGAAAAACAGTTAGTTGCTTGACAGAACAAGCTTCAGACATCCTCGATAATCATCAGAACATGGCATATAACGCGTAGTTGTAAACGGTTGTAGCACCTGTTTGTCACTTCGTTGAAGTAAACACGTTAAACGTTAGCGTATAGCTGGAGATTTGCTCTGCAGCGTGTCAAGTGGCGAGATTAGATGTAACCTCTAAATCCTGTAATTTGAAGAGACGTATATGGATGTAATTGAGCGAACTAAAGTAATTAAAGACACACGTCGTACGACACGTGAATTTAGACGCTTGCGAATATTACAATGTTTTGCAATGAATCGTAATATACGAGAAAGATGGCCACCTTTTCTGGTAAAAGAAGTTTCGCTTTTTCGAAAAAAGTGAACGATTACGAACCATTTTTGTTCTTAAGCTGTTTTGAAAACGGAAAAGCTCTAGTCACTTTTAATTTGTAGAAAAAAAAGCTGTTGCGGATTATATCGATTAAAAAAAGGATCCCCGATTTAACAAATATTATTGCTAAAAGTATTTTTAATCTAGTTTAATCCGATTCCTCAAAAAGGTCCTGTTTCATAGCAATTTGATTCAGAAAAATATTCTCTAGTCAGCCCAATACGATTTCTAAAAAAGAAAAAAGATCAGTTAAACTGTTGTTTAAGCGAAAGATCCCCGTTTTCATGAAAAAGAGTTCCTAAAAAGCATCCTTAATTTAGTTGAAACTCATTTTTAAAAGTAACTCCTGTTTTACGTTAATCTGATTCCTGAAAAAGAGCTTCCAGTCGTCCCGGCCGACACCTAAAAAAAAAACCCAATTTATTCTGTATCAAATTTTAAAGAAGAAGAGTGTCAATCTAGCTGATTTCGGTAGTAAAAAAGAGGGGAAAAAAATCTCCTCGCCGAAACCAATTTGTTTCCAGAAAAAGTTTTCTGCGTTCTAACTCGATTCCATTTTATTCAGTATTTTACTTTCAATAATAGACTATTTGGTCAACGCCCAACGAAAAAAACTGATCGCAATTGTCGCAATTTCACGTTTCATCTTTCGGTCATTCTTAATCGTCGATGATGCTCGATCTTGACGGATCAAAGACGTGTTAGTATCAAAATGGCACGTTAACCGCGTATTGGAATTGTTACTAGAACGTAAATACTAGTGTTAAATACTACTCATGGATCGAACATTTAGTTTATTAGCCGAAACGAGTAAAGTTGCGCTACTTGTTCGACGATGGTATACTGCTGTTGTATATATAGGGTGTCCCCAAAATCACGATACAAGCGGTCGAGTGTTAATCGTACATAGGAAGATAAGTGAAAAGAGAGAATAACTTTTTCCGTTCGAAGCTTCGTTTTCTAGAAAAATAAGCTTGAACGGTGCAAGGTTGTATGCATATCGGCGGATCCCGCTGCGATTATACGTGTTTCTTTGTTTTCCTAATAAGAAGAAAGAAAAGACAGGTGTACGATGGCAGCGATATCGCGCAGAAAAATGCCGCTCGTCTGCGTTTAGGATAAAATGTCGCTGATAGAGTTGCCGCGTAATTAGAATGAACGATAGATTCGAGTGACTCTGTCTCGTTAATGAGCAGACCGGTTAATTGGTATTTAAATAGGGTTGTTTGAAATTAGCAATTTTGTAGGGATATTAATCGATAGGATTACGATCCAAGTATCATACATATAAAACGGAATTGATGAACATTTAATTGGCGATATTAATTATAGGATATATTACTCAAGGAAATTATAGCGTTTTACGCGAGAAATTACGTGAGAAGTTACACTTTTTTATAATCGGTTATACGTATCCGACGCGTTCCTCGATTATCGAGTTCGTAATAAAATCAATGGTGACATTGAAACGTTTATTTTATCGCAGTGCAGGAAACGCGGTATAAGTTTACTTGTATCGGAGGAAATTCTTCTTTTACGATTTTTATTTGTGACTCGAGGTAAAGTCGGTTTAGTCCAAAGAAATCGTATAAGAAAACAATGACGCGTTTAAACGGCCTTGCAATTACTTCTGGAACCGCAATTTCTCTCGGTGTTTCTGGACTTGACGAGATTTATTTAGAGTCGAAAAAAAAAAAAAAAAAAAAAGAAGAACTACATTAAAGTCACCAGTACGAAGTCTGCTAAATCTCACCGCTTTTTAACAAAACGATAGCTTCGTTCGGTGTCAAACGATTTTCGTTCATAGAATTTGCACGCAGACAAAAATCATTTAGACGCAGCTGCAGAGAACAGCTTTCGCTGTAACTACGATCCTATAAATTGAAATACTATCGCGAGATAAAACATTCGTAGGACGTAGATCAATTCAGTTTACAAATTTGTCTCCTTTCGTTCTTCTTTATTCAATTTTACGGGGTTTTCAACTTTAATATGCTTTCGTTCCAAACAAATTTATAATTTTTTCTCCGTACATTTGCTAGGCAGATAACCTGTTTCAAAGATTCAGTTTTACCCTTGCCTCATAAACCTTCGATAAACGTATCTTTCCCCCTCCCTTTTTTTTAAGTTATTCAATTATTCAAATCTTTTCCGTGGTTTCAAGCGAAGTGGGAGAACTTTAACCTCATGTAGGAACCCCATTGGCTGATTTATCGCGAATTTACGTACATGCTTTTAGACATGGCATAATTTATCGTAAACTTCCTTGACTGCTGCAAACTGTGTTTCGCCTAGATTTTTAGATTAATGGAAGCTCGAAATATCGTTCCGCGAAACATTGAATCGTTATCTTAATTTTCCCACCTTCGGCCTTTTATTTCAATGTAACTGATTCTGCGAAAGTCATTATGACCAAATTGCCTCGAACTTGGAGATAATAATATATCTTTAAATCAAGAATGACCTATATCGGTGAACGAATAAAATTACGATTAAATTTAAATGAGACCTATTACGACTAAATTTTCTTAAACTTTGAGAGAACATTAGCTTTTACACTTACTCCGAAGGAAATACGTATGTATCGCCACGCGTAGCAATATCACTTACACACATGATAAAAGTATACTTGTAAAATATAATTGGCTGGATAAATAAATCCATGGGTGTAATTAGAGCATCGAATCCAGGCGAAGTAAATTAATTTTCGGCAAAGAACCACAAATCGCTGACCAGAAACTCCGCAAACTCGAAGGTTTTCGTATCGGTTCAACTTCTTGGCGCAGCTGTTGCTATAAATCTATTTTAACATACATACTCCGGACGTTTATTGATGAACTACACCCGCGAGCTTTTTTTTCACGGAACCTCCCTTCATCGCTTCTCGTTATCGCAATATTGTTTACAACGCTTGTAATCTTGCTTTATCATTCAACATGTTGCTGATATGTTCTTTCCATCGAACTTAACTCGAGAAAATACACGTCGAGTTAAACGGAAAGAACGTCCACAGCTTTTAAACGCGATGAGAAAGCATCGTGTTACATTCTGTCCAATTTGTCGATAGTTCGACTGCTAGAAACGATGTCGAGAATTAGATTCGTGAAACGTGAACGGGGCGTGTACAACGAACGAATGCTGTGCCGAATAATTCTTACGACTAAAATCAGAATACTACGACAAAGACGGACGATAAAAGGTACAGCGACGAATGAAAATGATGGTTTTACTTTAAAAGCTAAGCTTCTCAGTTGCAGCCAGAACTTTATCGTTAGATCGTCCATTGTCATTTCTTATCCTTTGTGAAGTTGATCGTTCAGTCTAATCATGTATTCATTCATTTTTTTAATAATCTCAAAAATCTCAGTTAAACGCGTTCTTTTCAATTACTTTGCTTCACAGCATTAGCCACGAGCCAGTAAAATATAATAGAAGCTAATTGACCGATGGGACCTGGATGTGTAAAATAGTACAAATGTGACACCACAATGCGTAAAAATTATATAAAGTAATTCAATATCATTTGTACGCTTGTGTTCTTTTAAATTTCATTGAAATTTTCTACGCCAACTCCTTACGTTTTTATTAGACAAAGCTCGAACGCTTTTCTTTATTTAGTATTTTATATTACAAAGGGCGTACGCGACGCGAACGAAATAACAAATTTGTGAAAAATAACTAGAAAATGCAAGCAGTGGAATGCGTTTAATTCGTATCAAATACTGGCTGCTGTCTTGCAGTACTTATGGCTGAAAGTGTATCTACGTATCTCGGTGTATGATAGAACAGGCTGCTGTTGTAACGAATAAGGACATTTCGAGTTAACCAAGATCGTTTTAGCATACTTCACTGTACCCGTATCGATGAAAAGCTTAACGTGATAAAATTAACGTAACATACGGTCGTTTTGAATGTACGTTTAAAAAAGTATTTAATCGTTGGTAATGTGTCGTTAGTTGCGTCATAGCGACGAATGACATGGACTGGTACAAGAAAGTAGCGATCGGTGGTTAGCTCGTCGGAAGCTGGCAGACAGCCAGACGCTTCTACCGATGCTGTTCCTACGTTAAATCGAAGATCGCGCAGTGTTCGTGGAAACGATGTTGCTTGAAACGTGACTACTAGTCTTTGTGGAGAATATTTGGGATTAAACGGTGTTCGCGATAGTCTTCGATAGATCCGCTGTCTTGAAAGGAGCGATTGAGCTGGGAAAGAATTGCTTACCCTAGTCCTTCCACACGAATAACACAGCTGAGATCTAGACACTTGTTTGTTTTTCACATAAAATAATCTGCGACGATTTGCTTTCGATATAGCATGTAATGTCCTAAAAGTTGAAAACAAAATGAATTAGTACGAGGGACAAAGAAAAATATGTACACTTCTTTCAATTGCCTCTGACAATTCTCAAGATAATTGACACTCGTTAACATTTTATTTGGAATATTTTTCAACGAATTTACGTCGTTGGATCTTGTCTTCGAACGTGACGTAAGGGGATTCGTAAATTTTCTATTTTATTTATAGTACTATGATGAAAACTATTCTTTTTTAAAGCGTAGAAATATTTCTCGTACCCGTACCCGTTCGTATAATTGGTTTCTGTAAACTGTTTATTACCCTAACATACTTTTTATCTTAATGACTCTGTTTATGTCGCTCAATAATTTCGAGTTTACCCAGTTGTTGCATATTTTTCCACCGTTTCATCTTTGATAAGTTGATTAAACAGAATACGACATATTTCTTAATTTTAAATAAACCTGCGAGTCAAAGTTTCTATCGTGCTCTTATCAACGTAGTATCGATGAATTTGCATTGTTATCTGTTCGTCAAGCGAATTGCCTCGATGTCGTAAACTATTGCGTTAACAGCGTACGAGCACTTTTCACAGTGCGAAAGAGAACGAAACCTTATCCCGATAGTAATTCGTATCTGTTCTATCGACTGTCGTTTCTTTTCTCTTTTTCTTTCTCTTATTACCGTTTATTTTCTTCCATCGTTCAAAACACATTGCAGAGAAATTGCAGAGAAACTGGATTTTGGATTATCGAATTTTTCTACTCAATCTTCGATATGTATCGATGGAACTTGGACTCGCGGAAACAGTGACAAAGAATAAAGCTGAAAAACATAATACGAGGAGCGCCAGAGATTGGATTTCTTTTTATAACTCGAAATGGAATTTAAAGAAATATCGAATATCTGAAGATAAATCGCCAGATGAAGGTAGCGTAACGTAATTCATTTCTGAAAATTCCTTTGACAAATCTTCTTAGCGAACATTTTCTCCCCTCGCGTATTTCATGGATTCGGATCTTAATTTATCGGAATGTCTCTTGTAGCGTCTCGCATCAAACGAAATTTGTCATTTCCCACGTTTCTTTAAATTCTCTGACAAAGTTTCCAACTCTTTGCTTAAATACGTACGATATCGTACGGGCAATTTCTCTATGGATCGTCTATTGTCCATTATCTGTATTTCTATTAAAGTTTACCTTTATTCGCAATTATTTAAATAGAAGATTTTTTCATTCGCTCCCCCAACCCCACCGCCCCCGCCACCACCGCTTCTCCTGGACCCTTTGCAATCGATATCGAGCGAAAGTTTGGAGTTGTCTTCTCTTCCGTTTGCGTGAGATTTTCGAGCTTGTCGATGTTAATAGAACGTAATGACGATATTAATAACCGAAGTGTAAACAATTTGTTATCGAGCAAGCTCTCGGCAGTGTAAAAAGCATCAGCAGATTTATCGAGGAAATTCCCTGTAATTTACTATCCGTTTGCGCGAGATATCCGAGTTTAATCACCCTGATAGAACGTAACGACGATATTGATAATTGAAGTGTAAACAGTTTAAAGTTAAACAGGATCGTGTAGACGTTTCATACTCATTAAATTTATGGAGGAAGTCGAGGGAGAGACGTTGGGGATTGCCTCTTTCTCAATCTCTTTCGGTAGATTCGTCGTTGCTTCTATTCGTGGCAATTTAGGTTCATTCGGACTATGCATAACTAGAATATATAGTTGTGTTGCATAAATACGTGTGGAATTTGCAGCTACAGTAAAAACAAAAAAAATGGTTGATTTGCTTAATTTTACTTTCGACCTATAGACATTTTCGCTTTTATTTATTCATTTATTTATAATATATATTTATATATGTTTCTTCAATGATAGTGAGCACAGCTGTTTATGTACGACGATTGAATAAAATGTTTCCCTTTGGCTACGTGATAATTTCACTACGTGAACGAAATAATTTTTGATACATTGGATCGTTCGAAAAGTACGTAACACCTTTATCAGTTAATACATTCCATATGTTTCGTGTTTGACGAGATTAGAAGAGGATTCGTAAACTTTCATAAACTTTTGCAAAATATTTCCTTTTTCTTTGACAGTTGTTGAGTACAGTTGAATGTCAAACGCAGGAACCAGAGAAAAAATTCGGCATTGGTGCCAGTTTCCAACAAGAACGTTGTATTTTATATTTTGATGAAAAGCGGATAAAGAATAGCCCAACTATTGTTTATCTTGGCTCGTACGAAATCTTTTTATAACGAGAAAGTGAGTACTTCCAAAGCTTGTGGAAATTCCTTCGACGTATTAAATAGCGAAAAAAAAAAAGAGTTTTTCGGAAAAGCGGTCACGAAGCTACGTAATAAGCAATAAAAATTCCCGAGAAAAATGATGCATATATTACTTGATAAAGAGCTCTGTAAAGATACGTTAGTTTGAAATATTTCCTAAATTCGTTTTGTGAACCTCCTCGACGATATAACGTACACATAATTTCCGATTTTTCGTTTTAATATGTATTTTCATCTCTGTTTGTTACAGAGACCGCCACAGTTCGAAGACGTTACGTGTTCTGCTTCATTAAAAATGGTTAATATGGATATGCAAACTGAGGTGAGTAGATTTTTGGACGAAATCTTTAATTCTACTATCATCTTCTAAAACGTGCTTCTAAAACGTTACTACGTTGTAACAGTCGTCCTGTATACATGCATTACATAGTCATATGGACGCATACGCACACGCACACGCACACGCACACGCACACGCACACGCACACACAGGTACACACATATATATTAGCAAAACTAAATATGAGAACAAGATAAATTTACCTTACGACCGAATAGTACGAAATTCATATGCATATCAAAAGAAATTGAAATGAATGGTATATGAGAAAATATTAGGTTGTAACATAATATTCGTTTCGTTTTCTCAATTTATATAATAAATGTAGATACAGGACGAATCTATGTTATTATATTATATATTACAACACGATAATTTGTTATTCGATCAAATTTGAGTTACTCGATTGTTGTGTAACACTTTGACTGCCACGTTTCGCTCAGGACGCCACGGGAGTATTTTTATTATTCATAGCATGTAATGGCAAAATAATAACAAATTGACGATGTAAGACAGACAGATAGACAGACGCGACTTTGACTATTCGAGTTTGTATTATTCTAGCCTGGTTAATCTTTTTGAAGGTTGAAAAATTGATTTACGTAAGCGCAAAAAGACGTAATTTTATCTTTATGCAAAGCACAGAAACGTTTCGTGGTTATTTTTTGAATACGTAAGGTGTACAAGTAGAAGAGAATCCGTGTGAAAAATGAATCTGTTCGAAATAGAAAACAGAGGTGTCTTTTGTTAAGACTTGTCACTCTTTTAATATATTCCAGTCTCTTTCCGCTTATAAATTTCAAGGTAAACCGAGATTTGAAAGTGACTAATATTTTTTCGAAATAGAAAGCGAAAATTTAACAAAACGCGTTCTAATATTAGGTGATCGATTTACACATATTTCACGTTTCTTCAGAATCTTTCTATTCGTTCGTACAAAAGGGATTTATTACGAACGTTCCGAGAGATATAAACATTTTTCATTTATTTTCAAAATGTCGCCGAACATTTTAATTCGATGCGATTCTTCGAACGAAAACGATTTAACGAAAACTTACTTGTTCGCAATGGAAAAAAGGAAAATAGCACTTTTCAGATACTGACGGAAACCGATTTGTAAATAATACTATTCTTGGTTAACAGGATCACGAAGCGAAATAGATGATAGAAATATAATACAATTTTCAAAGAGTTGAACTTTGAAATATATCAAATACTGTGTTCAGAAGAACATTGTATTCGGTGTGCATTCGCATGAAATTCAAATAGATCACTATAAATCTGTTTGGCGATCGTGAACGTCGTGATATTTCTTGATTTATGACGCCATTGAACGTGTGTGAAATTCAGTCGCCCGAAACTATAAAAGTTTGAGAATAATGACACAAATAAATACTTCAATGGAATTGTAAAAACCTTGCACATTTATTTTATTCGGTAAAAAATCATTGCGACAACTTATCATCGAATAAATAAATCGGAAAAGTTGTTGTATCATTCGATAATAAGCTATGCATTATAGGAATAAAAGATATTAGAACTTTCCAAATGGCGATGAATCTTGCCAGTATCAAAATAAATACAAGTTTTATAATTTTATAGTTTGATATATCTGTATATCTAAACGTACCGAAAAAAGTGAAGCTTTTTGATGTATCGCGAAATAAAACGCGTTAACGATTAACCACGTTCTTGTTCGCGATTCTTAGCCACGAGTTTAAATAAATACGAATACCAGTTCTGCCTTACTATCAGTTCCGGCGTATTTGCATCTTACATGCGTTTCTTTTATTCTTTTTCGTTTACGTTCCATAAAACGGCACTTAAGAATATTACGTCCACTTTGGTCGCGCTAACATAATCTTACGAACGTTTAACGGCCGTGTTTTCTTACAAAATCAAATATCTCATCGAGGACATACTGTGCGTGAAAGTTGAAAAAATAAATTCCCTCGTTTAATTCTTGAATTCTTCGTTTGACTCGTTAACAGACCGTAAGCAATGTCGCCACGGTTATTCAGAATTCGTGCTTAATCAACGAAATGACGGATTTAATTAGCAACGCGGATCTTCTCTAGCAAACAATTTCCCTAAAAGTGGAATGTCTCTCGTTCGAGAAATCCGATGCCTTCTCAGTCGAACGACGAACGATACTGCTGAACGTCGATGCATTTAACGAGATTTACCGATCCTCTGTGTGTTCCATTAATTACGACATCGACGAAGTATGGTCAGCTCACTTAGCAGTCTGCGAACGTTGTCAGAAATGTCGCTATCGGAGAGAATATTCGAACGTGATTCCTCATTAAACCAGGAACACTCTGCTGGATAGCGATACGTGCGCAACCGCACCGTGTTACGAGGCAAACGTGATCATCGTGCTCTTGAAAAATTCATGGAAACGTTTCAAAAATCTACTCCTATTGTTTCGTACATAAAAGATTGCATCGAAATAAAACCTGTTTTTTCTGTTACAAAATCCAAAATGTAGTTTCAAATGTTATCTCGCGTTAGTTTAATGTTACTTTAATAAACGAGAAAATAGTACCGTTTGCGTAGATATTGCATTTTTAACGTTTCGCATCTTATCTCGAAAATCCACTCTTTCCATTACTTCGTAATAGAAAGCTAAAAATCTAAAGCAAATATTCAGCCGCTGTTCGTGCTTTAATATCTGTTGGAATATAATTCTCATTTTCATGCACATAGAACCACCCTAAAAATCTCCATTACGGTTTAACGCCACTACAACCGCTCTACAATTTGCATCTACCGTCGTTCCAAAAGCATTTCTCTAGCTTATTAATTAAAGCTCGCATTGCTGGCTCTCGTTTGCACGATTGCAAGCTGAAATGACCTTATCGCGAATGCGATAATTTCGATGAATTACCGGACGACGCGAATGACGCGAATTATCCAGAATTCTCCTCTGTAACATACATTTCATACGCCTTGATCGATTCCCAGATACGTTTATTATCGCAAGAAACGTATAAAAGATTTTATTTCGGCCGCTATAAAGCGGCCAAAGAAATAGACTCGTCGATAAAAATATACCGATAGACTTTTACCGGTGTGTTCATAAGCATTTATTCCGCACATGGCTTCGCGATGACTCTCAATGATTAACTGCTATTACGCTATTTCTGGCAACGGTGCTTCGCGTTTTAACTTTAATTGATTCTCGTTCGTGGTTGCCAAGATACGGTCCTTAAAGTCTTCTCCTTCGATAGTCGAAGCTCCGACGACGAGGAATCGTTCGGATAAGGTTGGTTTTCACACGGAATCACCGTATACCGAGGAAGAATGCAAGAAAAGATGGAAGGAAAGCAACAGGAGGAAGCACGCAACAGACGGAATTAAAATTAGATGTTCGGCAATTCTTCGTTTATATCGGCGTTTAATAAAAATATTGCAGATGAAACAAGTAGAAGCTTCGAGGAGATCGAAGTCGAAAGAAGACGCAGGAGCATCGTGGCTGTGGAATTCAGTAGGAGTTATTTTCGAGTCGTAGAATCTGTTTACGAGCATCGTAGAACCATAAAACGCTCTTCGAAATAACGAAATCCCGTGAAAGGTTGTATTTCGTGAACTGGAAACGTAAAGGGTGTCACCCGTCGCATCGAAGGGATAAAACGAGACACGTGCCATATTATCAATGAACGATCTGGATGATGGTTTTGAAATTTGTAAAACACAGTTCCAACTATTTCAGAGTTTATTAGTTGTCATTGTTGGCTTGGAATTCGTCTTGGGTCGTACGTTCAATTCGTTGCACACGAGGAAGTGATATCGGATTTTACAATGTCTGCAAAGTAATATAGTAGAATTGTACATTCAGTGAATTCCGAAGTACGTACGAAATTAGGTACAGAGAGGACAATGGAGCCGCGGAAATCTACGCGCCATGATTTTTGAATAATAAGTTCTTCTACAAGCAGAGACTCGATTGGAACCGTGGAATCTTCTGCTTTATAACTTTTGGATTATAAAATTCATCGAAGGAGACGGCGGAATCATAAAATTTATACATTCTTATTTTTCTCTTTCTCCTCTCGTTCTTCCGCAATTTCGAATCTTTCATATTCTTCTATTCCATATCTTTCTATTTCATATTCTATTAATTTCATATTCTAAAGCAGAATTGTAATAAATAAATGCGTAAACCGATACAATTTGCACGAAATCATTGCGAACGAAAGAAACTGCGAATTTTCAAATAAATTGTTACGAACGTATCGAATCGCGTAATACGTTAGGTACAGGATCGGAAGATTCGCGCGGTTCATTCATTGCAATTATATGCACAATATGTTCCATGACTTGATCCCAAGCAAGGCAGCCTGTGACAGTATTACGTAACAGCAGCGATGAATTTATGATCGTGATGAGTTGCTCCATAAATTATTCATTTGCTACGCGACAACAGCGTTTGAAAAGGGATATGTGTACGTATCGTCGAATGCTCTTCGATTACGGAACGAATACAAATGAAACAAGTGTAACCAAACAATTTCAGATCCAACGAAGTTTCTAAGAAGTATACGCGAAACTTCCGCAACAGAGAGAATTGAATGAAATTAAAACAGCTACGAAATTATATATTAGGTTGTCGGAAAAGTTTCTTTCGTTTTATAAGGAAATAATAGACGCACAATATTCTTTGTTTTATGTTAGTTTATCGAATTATGCACGAACATAATGATAGAAAAATAGAACGAGATGGATCATACCTGATTCAATAAAATAATATAAAATAGAAATTGTTGTTCATCTATTATCAGCTTGTGAAACGAAAGAAACTTTTGACGGATAATTCTGTCTTATCGCGTTGATCATGATGATACAGAATTAAAATATTGGATAGCAAGATAAGTGCACCTTATTTTATTACAAAATGAAGATTCGTAATTAAAGCAGCAATTGTATAAATTTGTTCCAGTGATTTAACCTCTTGCTTGGAAATTGTATTGACGTCGACAACTTTAGGCGTACGGAAACGGTTTGCCGATCAATTAACAAAGTGCATCATATCGGACTTTATTCCGTTGTATACGGAAGTAATGTTTTAGTTTTTGTCTCGAAGAGAAGCAGAAGTGCAACGAGCTCGGTAAAGATTCCGAGAACGTAATCGTAATTTGAACATTTACATATTACCCTGTGTCACATAGCTCTTATTTCGTGGAAATTGTACAAAGAGATTCGTTTGCAAAAAGATAGTTGCGGTTTAGGCATTTTTCTAAAAAAAAAAAAAAAACAAAAAGATAACAACAATGTATTAGATATCTTTTCATTGCAAAATACGCATCGATCTTTTTAACTATTTCTTTTATTTTATATCCCGAACAGTTCGTCAGTCTGAGAATTTTCACGCACGAATCCTGCTCAATCTCGTTAATCGATTTCCGTGAAATAATCTCTTGGATCGACGAGTTACACGCATCTGCGACACGAATTTGTCCGGTAATTGCGTTTCTTCTTGCCTATAAAAATCGATTTCGAGAGAATACACACTTGCAAGCAGCTGTTTCACTCGTTTCGCTATTTTAATAAAGTTTCTTCAAAAATTGGTTTTACGTAGTTTCGTTGGACGACGCTCGCTTTGTACGTTTCATGTTTTATGTACTTGACTCTATAAATAGGTTGCGGATATTTATGCGTTTACCAGTAAAGTTCAGAGAAATTGAAAATACGGACAGTGCACTCGATGCGCAAAAATATACAAAATATCCTCTGTAATATTTAGCGAACGAAACAAATTTCTAGATTCCTCCTTCTTTTTTCTTTTTCAATTATATCCGAAACAAAAAGATTAAAAAAGGGAAATTAGTAAAATGAACAAAAAAAAAAAAAAAAAGGAAACGAATTTGAATAAGTATCCGCAGTCTAGTTATAATATTTGATGGACGAAAAATGTTTTCTTAGGTTCAATCTCTTTAGCTGCGTCGATAAAAATATGTATTCGCATAAATATCCGCTCTCCATTTATTAGTTTCACCATTGACGATTTATTTTTCTTCGTTTCCCTTTTGGACGATACCTGACGATAGCTCGCGTCGAAGGGTACAATTTATCAAATCGAATCGAATTGAACAGCTGAAGGAATAAGATACAGTCTCTTGATAATGTCGGCCCAATAAAAGAAATAAATTGGCCCTGACTTGGTGAACTCGGAGAGAAAATTCGATTTTATCGGAAGAAACATTTCAAGGAAATTACGAGAACGTTGTTCCTTATTTTTAAAGTTTAACTATTACATTAAGAAACAGTGCAAGTAATTATCGAGTCGAACATATCGTCCGAAGTGGCAACGATAAAATTCTCTGGTATTAAAATTAGTTTGGAATATCAAAAAAGAAAGCGTCGTTGATCGTTCCTCTATCGAAGTACAGAAATATTTTTCTAACGGCAAGAGGTTGGCGAAATCGTAGAGCCGAGCTTTCGTTGGGACACAAGGAGTGATATTTTCACGATGAAGTCTCGTAAAAGGAAACTCGCCCGGTTTAAGCGAGCGCGGAACTTGTAACTACGTGCCTTCTCGTAAACCATTCTCTCTTCTTCGAATCCTCTTCATTTCCTGGTTCCAGCACGTTACCACGGGAAATCTGACGGGAGAGCGTCCTTGCACCCAGTTAACCGACTGAATTTCCACTGCACACCTCGCTACTTTCTACCACCTCGTTCTAACGCCTGTATCTTCCCCTATTATTTTTACGTAAAAGGGTCTTCGCTGTTTCACGAGAAACAGAATCACGCAGACGGAGAATCAGAGTTTTCGAACATTTAGGAATCTTTTTCAAATTTTGTTCGACGATCAAAAATTGGGAGGTGTCATGAAGCCAAGTAGAATTATCTGCCAATGAGTAGAAACTGCATGAACGTAACATTTTTAAGGAACATAAACAAAACAATTCGGTATGTACATAATATTACTTTATAAAAAAAAAAAAAAAAAAATTCGAGGTAGAAGTAAAAGAATTCTTTTTATATATAAATAGATTTAACGTCAACTGCGAGGCTGTGCAGTTGGCGATGCAGGCGGATGTGCTTAATGTATCGTGTCGATTATTTTGATTTTTTTAATGAATCTTAGCAGTTTGTGGATTTTGTTCTTCTCGACATTGTTTTTGGTACACGGATTTAGTTTTTGCTCCGTGCGACGCGTGTTATACTTCTGGTTGGATAGAATAAGACGTTCCCCTGCGACTGGTACGTAGCAATCTTCGCGCAGATCTTTTTTGTCGATAAATAAAAGTAGGAGAGTTTTGCGTGGCCTATTCGCATGCGAGTAACAGCGACTTGATCTTTTCCGAGCAACAAGAGGGTTAAATCGTATTTTTGGAAGAGCGAGTCGCTGATGTTTTTAACGTGGGCGAGTGCTGTTATATATCTGCAATCTTTTTGTCATCGCTGGATTAATCAGTTTTTAGGATCTATAACGAAGTGTTCCACGAAGGAGGTCATAGAATATTCATTCGAATTTGAGGACGTGGCGGCCTGTTTAGCGACCTGGTTGGCGACCTCCTCGTTACCTTGGATACCGATGTGGCCTGGAATCGTATTAGTTTGATCTCGTTGCCTCTGTCGATCATTCCGCGACGGGGGAAACGCTATTCTTGTCGTTGTTTGCCTAAATATTTCAATTTCTTCAGCTTCGAAAAATCGTAGAACTTAGACAGAAGCTAGGAATTGCTTCTCGCGACCACGATGTTAGAATCCAGAGTTCGATAAACTGGAAATTATTTGAAAGAGAGATCGCGAGCGAAACGTTGCCTTGTTGATCAGTTCTTTCACGTTCTTAATATCCTTGATCGAATTATCAAACGTTATATGACAAGATTAATACGACAAGTGGAAAATATGGAAGAGACGTTTTGATAGAATTTATTAGCGTACTTCGTAATTGTAATAAAGCAAATAAATGTACGGAGAATATTCCTATAATAATTCTACAATTTTCTGTCACTTTTAAAAACAATTTCGCAATACAGTGGCAAGTGAAATTCTTCGCTTTTCATTCGATTATCGCCACTTTTAGACGCGGAGGCGCGATATTCCCAGGTAATCCGATCCCAGGATTCTAACACGCTGCGTGGAATACGGAATCGAAGCTTCTTCCTGCGAAATATTTCACGGAGATTTGCTTTCGCTGGCACTCGCTTGATTTCCTATTCGTTCCACGCAATCGTACGTCATTTTTCCACATTCTTTCGCCCGCCAATCAATTCGATACTCTTTCGATCGGCATTAATTGCAGATCATTTCACGCATGAATGAATAATTAAGTGACACCATGCAAGTGTTTATTATTTGCGACCAACGCCTTGTATCGCGCAAATTCTTCCGTCCTGAATTTCGATTAAACGCGCGATGAAATTTAAGATTTATCAAGACACGAAGATAAGATAGACTCTTCGTGTCGATTCAGCATTGTTCCACGGATATTTTAATATTCATATACATGGTCATCGTGCCCGTTTCGTATCGCAATTTCCAATAAAGCAAATAAATATGAAAGGATCGAACTTGGAGGCCTAACAAAGTACGAATTTATTCGTTGTATAAATCGTATGGAATCGATGCGGTAACTTTTGTCAGGCGAGTTTAGCGCAAAGGTCTCGATAATTACATCTTTAATCCTTTGCGCTCCTATGTCGAGTGTGACTCGACATCAGTTTTTATCTCGGCAGCTCCTTCGTCGAGTTCCACTCGACGTTCTTTCAGTCCCGCCTTTTTTTTTTTTTTTGTAAAACGTGCGAAGGAAAAGCTGGATTGCATCCTGGAAATCGTTTCAAGATCTATCATACACTTAAAAGTTACGAAATGCAACAATAGTGTGAATGAAACTGGTATTTAAGTGAATTTCTTTCTTCCTTTATTTATGTGAAAATATTAATTAATATTCATAGTTGCGTATCAACAGCTATTTGTCGTTTAATTAACTTTTTATCTTCGTATAAGAATTTAGGACACGTTTCTCTCGAACGAGACCATATGCTTCGATCGGAGAAGTAAAAACGATCAGTTAACGAAAGGATGACAGGATCGAGTCTCTCTCTTCTTAATATTTTCGTCGGCAACGTGACTCGCTTCCCTAAAGAAGTATTTTTATACTTCGAATTATAACTATTTCCATAATATCGCGCAAGTATTTCTTGGAAACGCGCGAGCTTAACCGGTATCGCGTTCTTTAAACTCTCTGGCAAAGTGAATGAGCAGAGGCACGTGCAAAGGATTCGCGTTCTTCTTTGTGGAAAAACATCTCGGAAGGAGAAAATTGATTCTGTCAGCGGAGTGATGAGTTGTAAGTGTGTGCGCGTATCTCTCCTGTCTCTTCGCTACTGTCGCGGACGAATTATACTTTCCTGTCCCTTTGCTGGAAATCGCTTACGTCTCGAATAAGAGACGAGTTCTCTTTTTGTTTATCAAGTTTAATAGAGTCTAGATGTTATTCTTCGAATTTAATATAAACGTTGAAATTTTATTCCTTATTCTTGAGAGAAAGACCGTTCCATTTTACAATTCCAAGATTAAAAATAATTATTCTCTATCGACCATTACGACGTTTGCCATTCATTCGTAAGTACACATTGTGTACAACGATTGATTAATTCTCACCTGATCGTATTAATCCTTCCATTAAAGGCAAGAGATGTATATTAAATTCGTCCTTCATCCGTAAATGATGGAATATCCATAAAAGCTCGCATATCGCGTGTCACCAAATATGGATGAAGCGAGTATCGAAGTATTAATCCGTCATACCACTTTCTGCTTTGATGTGCAAAATTCACAACGGAGGAAGTAATAATAACTCAACCAAATTCCTGGTAATTAATCGATAAAAATCCCGACTGAGACAACAACAGCGACGTTGCTATAGCGTAACGAGTGTCGTTAAAACGATTGTACGATCGTATCACGTAACATAGACGGTAAAAGAATCTCGAAGATTTTATACATTTTTCTATATCTACATATGCAAATATAAAGTAGACATATAAATTTCCTATAAATGCATAGAAATCCACGTACCACGTACTACAGTCTACTCCATATATTACGCGTTAGAGTCGTACGATAAAGCTCGTTGGCAATCACATCTTCGCACGTCCACCGATTTCCATTCGCATCCAATACAATTTTATACGCATTAATTTCTCATTACGATCTCGTTGCATTTAAATTAGGGAACGTTTAAATTTTGCAAAATATGTCATTGCACTTTTTCTAGTTCACGGAATGCCGAAAATTTTCTAGTCCATGAAATTTATCTCATTGCAAAAATGAGGTTCTAAAAAATTTGGTAACGTAGCTTGTCGGTAACGTTGGCAATCAACGCGTCGAATCGACAAACGCGTTGAAGAATGACAGCTATCGAGAGAATTTACGTATAAGGAAACTCGAAGGTTATAGGAATGCGGGTGTTGAATGTCCGAGATCCTACGGACGAAAGGAAGGGTGAAACGGCGAAGCTTACTTTGCTCGGCGTAATGGAATTTCATTGTGGGTTATGGATGACGTTCTTGTTCGAAAATCGCGGGCAATCGAGAGACATTGAGCCGGGATAAAAACACGATTATAATTGAGTTTGAAGAGGATCTCTCTAATGGATAGTCGTTTTCGTTCGCCCCTGAGCCAGATCGAGGAATATTTGCTTAATTTTTGATTACGAGTAAGAGCGAAGGTTTCTCGTATTTTCTCGACATTCTCCTCGTTATTTTCCGATTCAAAGAATATCACGGAAACTCGTATCGAAGGGAGACGGCTGACAGACAGCTTTGGGTCTTTCTGCGATAATAATTCGTCATGAGCCAACGAACGAAGCGTACTTCGAACTAACTTCGTATCGTCGATGTAGACGTTCGGAGAATCGCGGATGTTCCATAGGTTTTCCCTTTGCTCGTTTTTCACCGTACCGAAATTCAATGGCGAAATTTCGTTGGTGGAAACGAACGTCGCTCTGAATGCGGTGTCGTGTTTCGCTAATGATCATTCTCGTCAAAAAGCTGCGTGCTTTGTGGTCTCTCTGCTAACCAGATACTTTTGTTTGTAATCCGATGTTGACGTTGTATTACGTTACTGGTGAGTAGCCTACACCTCCTGTCTACTTTCCATTGCCGATCTAATTTTAGTTCTGGAATTCGTTGCAACGTTAGAACTACGAACGAACGAAGTATATCTGATCATCGGTTCGACGGATTAATCGCTTGTACGACAAAGATACTCTGAATACGGAATTCTGGAAAATGCGTTAAATATTAAAATATAAAATCTGTACAACAAACTTAAAACCGACGTATGGATATTATAGGAAAGCGAAAGAATTATAAGAAGAAAGTAGGGAAGATACGCGATAAAGAAAATCAGTCTTTCATACTCATAGCTAGAAATCATTCAAATTGGCAAGAACGTACCCTTCTGAATCTGTACAATTTCTACGAAGAGTTACGAACTGGTCGAAACGATTGTTATATTAAACTATAATACTTCAGACCTTTAAATATACTAGTTTAGAGATAATATTGGATATCAAATATTAGATACGAAATGATATTAACGGGAACTGTATTATAGAGGGAATACAGTTCATCAACTGTGATCATTTTCTTAAAGAGGCAATGAGTGTTTGCGAGGCTTTAAGTTGTAGAAGTAGAAGGGGTTCTAAATGGAATATCAGTTAGAGGATAAAAGCTTTAATACAACAGAGAGACTAGTTCAAAGGGCTTAGAGGGAATTAATTTTGGTATTCGTCGTAGTAAGAGGAGCATCTGTTAGCATCCATGTATTATGTTAAAATCCATCAAACATTTGGATTACCGCCAAAATTTGTTTCACATGCTACGTACACTTTCCTACCTATTTTAGTATGCATGGAATTTGAAAAATTTTAATTAAAGCGTTTGCGGCGCTGTTGCAGAAACTATGGAATTAAGATTCTATGAGTTAGAGGCAGTGTATTAAAATTGTTTTAATTAGTTTGTTAAAATAGAACAATGGCTGTATATGCGCGAGGGAAAGTAATTACGTAATAATAGAAATATAAAATTACGTAACTTACCGTTATTCTGATATCGTTGATTTATCGATCAATGTTAAAATAAAATTCAAACAAATTGGAATTTTATTTTACCAAAATTACCAAAATTATTTCGGCAGATATCGCCGCACGCGTTACCATTCGCGTAAGATACCTGAGAATATACAAAATAATATATCGAGTCGATTCGTCGCGTATCGAGTGAAATTAATCTTTCATCTTGTTAAGCTGCGGTTGCAGTGATAAATTTGCACGCAAGACGCCGATGTACAGGCGTTCCGAAGCAGAAACAGCAACGGGGTAAACCCGTGGTTTTAGAGGGCACCAACATCAATTTCATTCGGGTCAGAGTGCATCATTGCTAAACCGAATGTTTGGACAAGCATGCAAATGGCAACAGGTTATACGTGGCATCTGTTGCTTCTCGATTCGATTACCGCCCCGCTTCTGAAAAATTGGAACGACCATCGTTATTGATAGATATGTAAATTCCGAGAGGGAGAACAAGTTTCGAGGATCTTCAAAGCGGCATAAAAATATCGCACGGTATTTATATTTTAATTTTTACATTTTCATCGTTACACACGCGTTTCGTTGATAATTATTTTCAACTTCGTCGGTGAAATTTAGTGACGAAAATTATGTACGTTAAATTTCTTACATTAAATTCTCAAGATGCTTCCTAATCTTTGCTGCGTTTCATTACAAAGTATACGGTCACTTGTAAAGCATTGAACATTTTCATATAAACGATTATATATATGAAGTTTGAATATATGTAGCAACGTATTTACTTTTTAATGTATAAAATTAACAGAGAACATCTCAGTCGTGTTGGCACGTAACGCACTAATTTTCCAACGAAATTCTTCTGTCGTGTTTTATTCGATACAGTTTATACAGTTTAATAAACAGAATGTAGAAATATGTAGGAAATGGAACGCAAATCGATAGAGCTCGTCGACAAAACTTCACAAACGAGAAGATTAATGGTCTGTCCGTTTTGGGTTACCGAGATAACGGCGGAGTCGATGTAGACATTGCAAAAACACATAGCGTTAGGGATTTCACGTCTTACGATGTAATTGATGTACTTAGCGTGCATCAACAACGGCAGTTTGTTGAAGCTTCGCGTTGTTCCTCCGAGGATAAAACTAGACGATTAAGAGCTCATGAAAGATAAACAAAATGCTACCAGAGATAACGTACGAGTTAGATAATCGACGTGTTTTTATCTGTCGCGTAGTTTCAGCATTCCCGATTACTTAACTTCCACTTTTGATATTTCTCGATCTAATTAATCGAGATTTTTGAACACGTTACAATAAATAAAACGGCGCGTCGATACATTTTGCAGCTGCTGTACGTTATTATTAAATAAACTTTGCCTTTAATACTGTGATTATCGGCCTGTAATACGTATCTATATGTTTCGTATATAGATCGATATAATTCAAACGATATTTCCTTCTACAAAGACATCGAAAACCTAGAAACTTTTGTACGCCTAGAAACTATACATATACAGTCAACGTTATCAGAACACGATAGTTGAACTCAGATTGGCAAAGCAGATTGTCAGGTGCTGTTTCCGAGCAACAAAAAGAACATGTTTTTCAGGATCAACAAAACCGATCAATGCTCGATCTGCAGTGATCAGAAGTTGGAAACTGCGTAACGCTTTTTGTTCAGCTGCGCTAGGTAACGCCAGCTTTAAACGCCATATCACAGATATTTACCGTATTCACGGTCTTTACAAAATTTAAACGAAGAACAAGCCAAATCGATTTACTGTTGCGTTCGAATCGCGTTAAAAACAAGGGCGTTTTGCCTACACGAATAGAACGTAAGCTTAGAAATAGGGCATATGGTAATAAGTTTCTCGTAAACGGAATATTACACCTGTGTTGACTAAAACACAGCGCGATAGCCGTAAGTTCGTATATTATGCTACATGAGTACGCATTATTATTGTTATTATTAGTATTAATTCAGATGATATTATTAAAGTTAAAGTAGATAGATCTATATAATTATGTTTCTATCTAAATAAAAATCAACATTAATTCTAACGAAAATACCTGTATATATTAGGTTGTCGGAAAAGTTTCTTTCGTTTTATGAGGAACTAATAAACGTACAATGTATTTTGTTTTATATTATTTTGTCGAATTACGTACGATCCATTTTCTTCTGTAGAGATAAGATAAGAGACCGCGACATTTCACAGACTTGCTTTCACGTTTGTGTAAATGTGCAAATGTGCACTGTTGCAAAGAACACGTTTGCGAAAGAAAGACACTTTTCGGACAACCTAATATTTTCGCTAATTGTAAGGAAAGAAAATCCGAGATTCCGGCTCGTTTTGTCGGTTGCAGCGTTTAAATTCGCCGGGACATTTCGAATTTAACGAAACTCTAAACGATATGGAAATGTCTGAATTTTTATAGTCAAGCTTCGTAACGTCCCTGTCGAACCTTCCTTCGTACGTATTGTACGAAAATATTGCGAAACATCTTGTACGAATTGTTTTATCGTTGGATCTGAAAATGCGTGCGCGAGGTACAATGATTATAGGGCATGGCGCGGCGAAGGGATAGCGTGGCGATTCGATCGACGCCGAGGAAAACAGGATGCAGTCAACAGGGTGGTTCGTCTGCTTTTGTAGTCACAGTGGGAAATCAGATGAAACCGGACTCCTGATACGGCTGCATCGGCTTCGACGTAAATGCATACGGTGGTCGTGTGTATGACGTTTGCGTGACACGCGAATGCCGGGAATCGATAACGTAATTCCGCTGGACGTGAGAGCAGAATCGATCACGTGGATCGCGCGCAAAACTACGAAGCAGGTTTTGTTAAATCACATTCCGTGTAATTTCATTTTCTACCGCTATCGAGCCTCGACGCCGCAATTATGCTACGCGCGTCTCGCACTCCTTCTAAATTCGATCTTCACACGTACCTTATTGTCCGTAAATATTCCTATATTTGGATCTTTTTCTACAACAATAAGCCGTAATTTATAGGACGTGCTTTTTTATAAATTTGCGATTCTGCCATGTTACATCGACGATGTAAGTAAACTGACGTGTTTGTTAACTCGTTTGTCGTAACTTTGCAATTTTACACCGAATGGAATGATCGACCGACTTGTCTCGAAATAGAGACAACGTCGTCTTTGATCGAAATAGAGAGATTTTAAAGTGGAAACGCGTGATCTCATATCGATTATAATCCGGATATACTTCCAGTGCGTATATGGATATGCAAATTCTTCTATTTCTAGCGTCAACACGGGTAAACATTTAAGGGAGGAGAAGATAAAACTGTTTCGGTTATCCAACAGAAAAATTCACGAGAGGCGTTCGATTTGTCAAGCACGATTCTATCGAGTTGATGAAATTTGAAGTTCACACCGCGGAAATACACGCGTATCGTGATAGTCGGTTTCTAGGTGTTGGAAATTCCACGATATCACTTATCCGACGATTTGCCAACATCCAATCGTACGGTCAATTTGTACGTCCCGACGATTTGAATCTATCGAGCGTGCTATACTAAGTAGGGTGTGCGTCTATCTGACGTGGTTGTCGGATGAAACTGAAACGCAGAAATGTTTACTATTCGTCGTCGTTCCGCTGAACGGATGTAGTAGCATGTTTTTAACGGTTGATCGTGTATAGCGTATACGCGTATTCGTTGCAAGTTAATGATTCGCGAGTTCCCGCTAAGAAATTTATACGCTGCAAGAGCGATACCGAATTTTAATAAAATAATCCGTTACTGACGGTCTGACAAGTAGTACGGGATGCGCTTTCGTTTCGATCGATTCGTAGTGATTCGATTCGCAGCGATTCGATTCGCAGCCATACGTGGGTCGAAATTAATTACTTTCCAAAGCCAACGAATCTACAAACACGTACGTCCAATCTACATTTTTTCTTACGGATAGTCTTACGAAGTACACGCATCTAACATCGATATTTCTTTCCAACTAAAACATATTTTCTTCCGTATAGGGAAATACGACTCGAAATAGTTGAGTGTCAAAACGACGAATCTGTGATTACCGTTTATTGACATTTATCTTTAATCCGCCGATAAAATTTCAGCAACTTTCAATGCCATTATGCAAAATGTTGACGAGGTAGTTAGTTACAATATGCCCTACGGCGACTTACTAGCGTATTACCGTGGATATAATGGCAAAATTGGGACGCATGTGGCGTGCAAGTGCAAAAACGAAAACTATAGTACGTTCAAGGCGAACATTCGGGAACTCTTTTGCGCAACTCGTATGCTGTAACAATTTATCTTGCTACTTTTCTCGCGATGCAGATCGTTCTATCCTTAAAGATCGTTTCTCCGAAATTGGTATCGTATGTTATTGTCGTTCTCGGACCATTTCCGTTTTTGTTACACGCGATTTAATAAAAATGTTGTCCCGAGGTATAGCGCAATGAAAATTCGTCAATCTCGTTAAATCTCGCGTCAATCGTTTCTATCGTAGATCGAATGAAATAAATACTATTTGAAGGTGACAATGATGAATAAGAAAGGCGTTAAGTCAGTTTCAACGATGCTTTTGCGTTTTAATTACCAAGGTGTTCAAGGTGTTCCAAAGTGGAACTTAAGGGATTCGAAATTCCCTTTCAGACGCAGTTTGAGCGGAAAGCGAGTTACGTTTGTTAAGAATCTTCTTCCATTTCGAGCGAAATGTTCTTTTGTTTGTTAAACACGCTAAAGGTTTCTTCCTCCTTGTCCCTTTTGTTTCGTCAAGCAAATGGCATTTCTCTATTCGAATTGAAAGCTGCATTAGAGCATAAAGCTGCGTTAAATTACCATTCGCGGCTCGTTATACGATTATGTCGGAATCAATAAAATTAATTGAAAGTTAGACGAACATGTAGATATATTTCTTTAAAACGGAACGACCGAGGAGTATTCCTTCAATCTTTTTTTTTTTTTTTTAATAATTGCTCGCTTATCTCGTGTTAATCATTACGATAAGTAAATTAGTAGACTGAAAATATTTATGCAAATTAATATTTTTCTAAGAAATGGAAGCTACGTATTCGTCTCGTCCATTTAAACGAACTTCCAAAATTAAACGTTAAAATTGGCAAAGTTGTAAAATGAGGAAATTTCATCGATTCCTATCGAATACGAAATTCTAAACAAACGTCGAGATCTCATCTCTTTGCTGAGCGTACAAACACCTTAAGCTACCTACTTTCGAGCAGCAACAAATTCCAAATGTTCACCAATTAAATTCCGCCCGTTTATCGCAGCAGACAAAATATTCGAGAAAGAACGTTATCCTTTTACAAACTGGTCCCGCGAGCCGTCGCTCTTTTTTCCTCTGTACGAAAACTTTCGCGGGGAAAAGTGGTCCCCGATCGAGCGTATCGAAATTGGGACGGAGGCGAAACAAGAGGCGAGAACTTGCGGAACTTGCTATTCAATTTTCGTGACCGACCAAGTTTCGTGGAGCGCTTCGCTCTCCATTTTGCCATGTAAATGAAGAGCGATGCATAGTCCGCAAAAGTCCTTTGGAACTGCTTTAACAGGATGGCATTCCCCGATGTGTTTCACGCGAAACCGCTGTTATGTATGGGCAGAATCCATGTCCGCGTTAGAAATCGCGAAATCGCACGATATCGTTCGATAAAAAAATAGAGAAACAGAAAATTTCTATAATAAACGATGTACCACGGTAACTTAAATTACAACTTAGAAAGATGTACACGCGTTTTTCTTTCCTTTTTTCTTTTTTTTTTTTGGCGCATCGTTGTATTTACGAAAAATGCCAAAGTGTAGAAAAATAGATTTCTCTGCGTCATTTATCTTTTTTCCTTGTCATTTTTTGTCCAACTTCGACTAGAACGCTTACGCGAATCGCTCTGTATAGTTGTCAGAGAAATTCAATTAAATCTAGCAGAAACCAGCGACTCGTCGTTATTGATGGTTTATTCTTAAAACTAATATTTCGCACGATGGAAGCGAAGATCGTCGAGTTGGTTGAGCGATTATAAAGAAAGAGCGAAGCGTAGAGATGATTAAAGATGGTAACGGCCATCGAATTTCACGCATCAAGTACTAACGTTTCTGTTTGCTTTGGAAGGAAATAAACCGTGATTTAGGAATCGGGCCGAAGAAAAAATCGATTATGAACGTGGATCTAGAGACCCGGTTCGTGTTTCGTGTCTCAGTTCGACAGCGTCCTTTTTTTAATCTCTTCGCTTTGTTTCTTTTTCTAGTTTCGATTCTTTGCACGCGTGCCCTACGTTCACGGGATATTTAAGTGAGCCGCTGTTACGGATTAAACGGTAATTTATCTCTTCGATATTAGTTTTCTTTTGCTGTCTGTAAACTTCGTTAATACTCTTCTCTTTACTTTTTCACTAAACAGAATGAGAAGCAACATCTGTTTTCATTATTAACACTACGATTAATTCTCTTCTCTTTACTGACTAATGCGGATTAACCGTTACTAACTTACCATAGCTAATTTAAATTTGTTATTAATTATGCTTTCTAACGTTTCACGCAGAAATTAACTTTCTTTTACCAATCTTGTTACATTTATTTCTATCTATGCTACGATGAATAGAGGCGAGACCGAGAGCGTGTTATTCGCAAATATCCGAATCATTAAGATGGAAAAGAAACGTGTAATAAAGTGAAGAATTGGAGAATAACGAATTATGAAGTTGTATGTTTAACGTAGAATTCTGATGTTTAGTCGCGTTAAACATGATCGATCAATGTCGATAAACACTTTGTTCGTTCTTTGCTTTTCTTTACCACACATCATCGTTCATTACGAGTTTCATATTTAAAGTTCTTCAATGGACTCGAGGAATGTGTAATCACTGCGCTCCGCTATAAAATTATTGATTTTACCTCGCTTCTCGTTTCTCGATAAGAGGATCGATGTCAACCAAAATTGTATTCGATAAACGATACATCGTTCGACACCTTATTTCGTTTTCTCCCCTTCGGAAATATTATTCTCAGATCATCGCAAGCCATTTTAATCAACGTACGAATACGCTTTTCAGAAATTTCCGATGTTAAAACATTAAATATCCGTCTCTATTAAAGCAATATTAGGCTATAGTTAATTAAATAACAACGAACAGGATCCGCATGTACGTAGGTTGGCTCGCGATAGATCTATCAGAGAAACGATAAGCAGACGCGATTTCTCTGCGGAATCGAGTCTGATTACGTTGCAAAACGTAACTTATTGTTTCCTGTCCTGTCGTCAGATTGGACGCAATAACTCGCTTCGCCAATGAACTTGTTACAGCCACGATGTATCGGTTGAAACGATCTCTATTCAGAAATCGTGAAAGCCTCTACGTTCATTGATATTCTATTTCAATTTCACGTTTGAATTACGCGAAATTTAATTATCACCGTCGCGTCGAGATCGTAAAATATGCCCAGACGTTTATCGGCATATTTAATCCATTGTTGAGTATCATAGAATGACAAGTAGATTGCGATTAGTCGCACAAAATACGTATTATTTGATTAGGTTAAAAAAATAAGATCGGTATATGGCAATTTCCGAAGAAATTTGCAATTTTTTTTTTTTATCATCGAGAATTTTCATCGCCTTTTCTATTGTCGACATTGATCGAGCTGCTCGGGAAACGTGCATCGTTAATCTTGGGCAGAAGACACGATCTGCTTGTTCCATCTTGATTAAGAGATTCTCCAGGCTTCCGGTAACAATTTTCTCTTTGATTTATAGCGCGCGAACGAAGAATTTTTATGCATCTATGAAAAATGTCAAGGCGCAACAATGCACGGCATGTGCGTGATGCAGAAACACGTGTGTGTAAAATATGCGAAGTAAAGCGCTCGTTACGATAGTTGATGGAACGGAAGTTTATATAAATTTGATTTTCTCAGTTTCGTATAGAAGTCACGTCTTAACGATTCGTTAACGATTCGCGCTAAAATTATTAAACTGGTAATAAATAATAACTAAATGAATTTTATTCGAGATAGGAATAAAAACAGTGCGTCACTTTTAGTCACGAATAAAATATAATTTATGGAAAGGACCTTCCGTGTCAAAATCGTTCTCGAATAATGTCTTTCCTCTCGAAGTAACGCTTTCGACTAACTTTCAACTCATATACATATACTTATGCTTCAAAGGATAAACGTAGATTATTTTACAACGCAATAAGATTTATTCTCAGTACTGTTCTCACTTCGATCATCCTCGAACGATAGCTGTGTAACGTTACGCTTGTGCGAGTGAGGAAATTTGTACTTCTGACGCAGTTCACATAACGGAGTTAGAAATTATCTGAGAAATTATCTCGCCTAATGTTTATTTAAACGATCGAAATCAAAGGAGATATTCGTTTGATAGACGGGCAGTAAAATAATTTACGGGAATGTGTATTTGTTTGCCGAAACAACTTTCGAGATAATTGCAAATCAAATAACACGATACTTTATTCGAAGCATCGTTTCTCAAACATTTCGATCGAATCGTATTTGACCAATTTGAAATCACGTAAAACTCGATTGCGTTGTAGTTACTTTCACCTGCTTATTTCTTATCTCATTCGCTTTAATCCTTGCACGGTGTAGCATAAAAGAAAAGTATAATATTATAAATCTTACGTATTATTTATTGTCCACGAAAAACTGATAGTATCCACGTGTTTTTACGTACGTGTATCCGAGGTCAGAAATACAAGAAGCTTGCGAATTGTTCGCGACTTCGTTGCACCGTGAAAGAATGAAAATTCAACGACGAAGTACATTACGAATCATTAAGAAATTGCTTCGTTGTAGATGCCAGTGAATACGACCGTAGGCACTACCCTTTTGGACGAGGAGCTTCGGCGTATTTTGCAGGAAAGGGAGCTGGAATGTTTGCAGTTGCAGGCCATGAATTCCACGCCACCACCAGGTAGGATTCATTCGTGTTTGGTTACTTGGCGATACAGACATTTCATCCTTGAAACATTCGCCTTTGAGAACTCATTAAGTCAAATCGCGGTGCTATCGGATTTTCTGGCGATAAATTAAAAATCACGGGAATAATTCCAATATAAAAACGCGAATTCCTGCACGCGCCGTCCACTGAGAACGCGAATTCCATGTTGACAAGGTTTATTGAAATTTGTCGCGTGCGGCAACGTAATAAACCCAGGTCAACACTCGAAATGTTATTTTCTTTGTGTTCTCTTTGTTTAAGCGCGGAATATATTTCTAACTTTATCCGACGCGTTTGCGGGTCTGCGACATTCGAGCTTATGCGACGTAAAAGGAAAGTGAAAATTCTGAAACATCGCATGTTTTTATTTTTAGACGTTCGCGAGGTTCTCTCGAGCGATGTAAAGAAGTAAATTCGTGGATATTATCTTAATCGTTCATACTCGGTGATACGGTTGATCAGCGAATCCAGTATAGTTTACGGTGAAACTTTTTGATACCAAGAATTTTCCTTCGTTTCTTTCACCTCGCCATTTAAAAAGAATTACAATCTAAAAAAAACCCGTATCATTTTCGGGGTTAAAATACAAATCAGAGACAATCCGAGTCAATTGTCAATTAACGATATAGCGGAAGTAGGAATAATATAATTATTACGATAAGATATGTACACGTACATATTTATATATGCTTGAACGGTATTTTAATATTGTACAAAAGTTACACAGATGTATAACGGAGATACCTGTTACAGGAGATTTCTTAAGAAAGGCAAATCGAGTTGAATGTACGAAATAGTTACGATATAAACGACGCGTAGATTCACATTCACACCTACACACACGCACGCCTTAAGGCAATTTATTTCTTCTTTTTCGACTCGGAAGTTTGCTTTTTTATACAAGATTTACATCCAAATATACAGTTCTTCAGTTTTTTAACCAGGTAAACAGCGATATAGAAAACAACCAGCAGACAGACGATTATGAAACCGTAAACGTCGATCAGATTCTGTTGCCACCAGTTAAGGTGGATAGCCGGTGATTGCAGAGCGAATCCGTTTCTAGCAACGTACTCGACCCAATAGATAGCGGTGTCTACGGCGCTCATGGGTCTGTCTTTGAATATCTTCGATATTGTTTGCACGCTCGATCTGAAAATTCGCGAGTCGAAGGTATTAGAACAAAATGACGTAGGGAAACGTGATATTTTTGGCGGAGAACAGCGGCGAAAGAGAAAGAAGCGTCGCAAGGTGGATGTTGCTGGAAAAGTTCGTTGCGAATGTTGGGACAAAATTGAAGGGAGATATACCCTGTGACACTAAATTTATAAATTCGTCGGTACGAATAGAAGCGAGAAGATTCTACGCTGTACATGTCTGGAAGTAAGACGAAGACGAAGAACGTGGAAATTACTTTGCAGGCTTCGCTTTTGTCGCATCGATTTCGAAGATTTAATCGTTTAGTCATCGATGTAATTTTTGAGAATTTCGTTTCTCGAAACGACATCGGTAAACTGATTAATTAATCGTAAGAACTGTCAATTTCCAGACGATATCTACAAAGCAATGCCATGAAAATTAATATTCCTCTATATTTTCCAATTTCATTTTCCCAGTGGCTCAAGCGATAAAATTACGCTAACGAGGGATAATTGTGATAAGGAAAGAAACTGTAAAATTGTAATAGTCGAAGATAATAAGACGAGGAACAATGGGTAAAACGAAATGGCACGGTGAGCCATAAATTGGCAACGACGAGAGATAATTATTGCAACGGAAGGAACTACGAAATAGACAGTAAGAAGGGGATAGTTACGGCAAGAGGAAGAAAAATAGAAGCAAATGGCGAGCTAGAACATAGAACTGAAATAGCGAGGCACAGTTACGGGGAAGAAATTCTTAAGAGTTAGGGGAAGATAATAACGAAAGGCTACGAACGACGAGGAAGTAGACGAAAATGGTGTACGCAAAGTAGGAAGATGTGTAAGAAAGAGGTGTTGCACGGTAAAAAATATGGAAATGGAAAGGATGGAAGGAAAAAACGTATGAGAAACGTATAGGAAGTTAAATGGAGATAAATAAGAAGCTGAGAAATTAGGATATGTGCGTGTAGTTATGTAAATTTAAAGTCTGAACGGCTGTGAATTTGTGAATCTCGCGTCTCCTAACTTGCGAAAGTCTCTGGAACCGGTGTTTGCGTGTATGAAGTTTCACAATTGAGAAAGTTTAGCGTGAAGTTCGTGAAGTAACTGCTGGAATCTTCAAAAATAAATTCTGCAGTCGTGCAAATAACCAAGAACAAAAGCATTAGATGCGTATACAAAATTGCTGAGATACCAGAGAACGATATAACGAAATTACAGTCAAATTATTCGATTAATTGAGATTTAAGAAACTCGTGTTAAAATCGATTGAGATCGATCGAATGTTATTAAAAGTATAGGATAAATTCGAAAACAGCGTCATAAAATTAGTAAGAAGGTTTCAGTCCTTTCTCTTCTACACGTTCTACCTTCAGATTTATAGATTCCATTTGTTAGTTCCAACGTTAGACATATTAAAATACTTAGCTTTCTTTATACGATCGAAATTAAAGAAATCCATATTAAAAAAAAATCGATTAAAAATAATCAAACCTTATTAGAAATATGCAGAAGAATATGGAAACAAATTTACAACTTTTCTTCGGTATACGGTCATTTTGTGTTTAAACTTGTTAACGTCGCTCTCTAATCACGTTGCACATTACGAGTATAAGAAACATTCGAAATTACTAATAAAAGCACGCGTACTTACCTGTACGTTTCATCGTGCAAGATCGTATCAATCGCATTGTAAAGGTTTTCCTCTGTGATATTCTCCACAGAGCCAATGTTCACGGCGATATTTTTACTAGCTGCGTTTCTCAAATTCGTGATCTGATCACCGAACAGAGGAATTCCAATCAAGGGGACGCCAAAGTAGATCGCTTCTAGCATGCCCATTAGACCTCCATGCGTTATGAACGCCTTTATATTTTTGTGCTCTGAAATTTAAAACAAGATGTTTTTCTCTTTTCGCCCAATTATCAAGAAATATCAAAAATCAAGAAATATATGCGCGATCTTTAAAATGACTGCAAGTAATGGTTTCGGTAGTGATAAAATATGCCGATTTTTTCGATGCTTTTTCGAAAACATCGTCCACGAGATTGACGATTATCAACTCCTTCGCGATGATATCGTCGATAGGTAATCAGGTTCGATCCGAATATCTATTTTTATATGACAAAATAAAATTAGTTGCGTAACTGTAGCAGGAAATTTTGCGCTCAAAGTATTTTCATTAAATTTATGATATGATACTGAATTTGATCAAAATTTTTATTTCCATACGATATAATAATCGAACGTTTATTGGCACGCGAATCGATGCAATTTTCGTTATTAAGGAAAATACACAACGCGAGTACGCGAACATAAAAATCATTCCATGTTATGGACGACATGTATCTTATATGTACATGTATCTTACTATTTCACGCGTGCGTGTATGCGTTAACGTATATAAGGAATTAAAAATATCCTAAAAATATACCAAAGGAATAAAAAATTAAATTTATTAAATTACTCACTGAATATAGTCGCTTGAGGGAACCAGGATTGTATCATCACGTTCTTTGGCAATCCAGGTAACAGGTCTTTCTTTTGGGCCACCTTCATGAGCACTCGAACAGGCGCGATTCTCTCGAAAACTTTGTAGAAAGTTTCGAGAACAGGTTTAGGGAACGTCTCGATCCTCACCATCGATCCAAACGTGAAGAATATGCAACCGTGTGTACTTTCGTCTAGCCATTTCTTCAGCTCCTGTTGGTTCAACATAAATGTATAAAGATGTACCTTCTTTTGGCGCGGAATGCGAGGGATTTTTCACTTTTTCACAGGCTCATAAAATTATTCGAACATCCGTAGACGTCTTTTACGAATACACTGTGCGTGCCATTCGAAACACTTCGATCGTCACTTTTATGAGATTATGGCATTATGCGAAGACAATCTGGAAATACGTATGAAAACTGCAATATAAGTATATGGTGTTCCACACCATAAACCACAAAAGTAGATTTGCGCTTGAAATATTCGTTATATCAGTAAACCTCGATATTCAGTGTCGCCATACTAATTTGAAGCTCTTTATACGCTTTTTATAGATTCGGATTTATACGAATTTTTTTTTTTATTAATTACACGTTTGCAATAAATATCTTGCACTTTTTATATACATTTTCGTATCGATTTCAAACTTTATCGATATAATCGTGACACTCGTGTTTCGTTACAGTGCCAACGAAATTTCAAGATATCTTTTATATCGTAGAATATGCACGTAAAACTTTTCTATGGTAATCGTTCGTCAGTGTACACACGAGTCGTCATATTGAAATAATTTGATCTGATTAACGAAAGAAAGATTAGTAGCCAATTGGTGATGAATTAAAGAGTAATTAGGCATCGTGAACGAAGAAATAATAATTTTTGTGCAGCGAATTGATTACTAGTTGCGTGCCTACCGGACACGAAGCCTTTTTTAGAACTTTGAATGCATTACGGTAATTACACGTTGCGTCATAATCTTGGCCAATCATCTTAATAGTACCCCGAGATTATTACACTTTGGACAAGGTACTTTGTCGTTGTACTTTAATTTCTCTGTTTTTCTCTTCCGTGTCTGGTGAAAAGCTTCGGTCAAACACATTTTACGAAAGATTATAGCTACAAAGTTTTTAAATTTTTAAGTATCTTTAATCTCTTGGTTCGTAATCTTCTTCGGTACTCGCTCGATAATGATATTTTAATATCGAGAGCAGTTGACACGATTTTCTATTTTGCCAAATTCCATGTCTCTGACCGATATATCTAGGGGTATATCTTTTTTCAGTATAATACATAAAGTAATAATTATTAATAATTGCTGTGCCAAAGATATTAGACACTCTGCCACACTAACCCCAACCCACTGATTAAGACAAACGTTCGAAATATATTTCGATAAAGATAAAAATCGGGGAAAAATAAATTCAGTATGTAAATGTAAGTGTAAAAGTACTTTTTGCGTTCTCAAGAATCTTCTTTTCTCTACGATATTTTCAATACCTTTACCGCACTGTACGAATATCTGTTAAATCAACTATTCGAAATATTTTTCAAGAGAAATAAATGTTCGCGAGGTGGGAATTTCAGAATGGGATTTCGTTCGCATCACCAACCATTCAATTTCTCTAAAATATTCCTTATCCAGGGCTTTCTGGCTTTTTTGTTTACGGTTAGGGCAAAAAGAAGAAATAAATAGAAAAAGAAGCCACGTGTCACTCACCGGTGTCAACGGATCGGAATTTTCATTAATGTGTAATCCACCGACCTCGATGACCCCAGTAGTCATCGGCCTGACTCCGTTTATGCTATGATGCGAATTGACCAAGATAGCCGCTATATCTTGATAAAGTTCCGGGATGCTAGCGTCTATATTAAAGAACTTTTTCACATAAACAGCCTGCTGGTCCAGATAGTAGTTCATCTGCCATGATATTAGGTTCGTTAGAAAGGTATTCTGTAGCCTCTCCCAAAAGGTCATCCGCTGGCCGAACGACGAGAATACGCCAGGCATGAAGGAGGGATTACACGGATTTCCCGTCAAGGTGCTGAGCCATTCGTGAAAAGCCGAGGTGACTATACCAATCACGGGTTTGTTTAGGTGACGGCCGAACGCCAAGTAACACGGTGCGGCGAACAGCTGGAAAAAATATAATATTCTGGGATGAGCGAGTATATAGAATCGTTTCGATTTCCCAATTGTCGGATAATTAGTTGCACAAGTATTTCGACACTTAGACATAAACCTGCGCTTGCAAATGTAAACGATATAGTTGAAATGAAATTCTTGGAAATACGTTGATCAACACCGGTCCGATCATCGGTTTTTTTTATTCCATTATCTAGACTTATCTTTGCACGTAGAATAACCTGCTGTCGATTAATTAGTACCATCCAGTCCTAGTATATACGTTCAAGTATACTTGATAAATTTTCAAACTCGATTTTGCTCGAAAACTAAACCTTAAATGACAAAATTTTATCTCATATTTTGTTCTTATCGTTTCGCGAGGAAATCACCTCGTGGCCGCTTCTACGTGTTATTCGGTCACGTTCTGTATGTGTGAAAAAGAGTTGTTCTGAATGTTGACCTTGACGATATATCTCAACATCATTGAAATCAACGAGGTCGTTCGTTTTGTAAACATTTGGCGTTTCGCGAGACCATATACATTGTTGTTTCAAAACTGCTTGGATAGTTGCTCGGCTTTGACAAAACGTATTATTCCGTGCGATGAACGTCTAACTCACGAACGATTTACATCGCAGATCGAACGATCGGTCGATCACTGCGTTTTCGTTGAGGACCGAAGACGATCCGCTAATGGAAAAACGGTTGGATTGTTTTTGGAACTTGATGGCGTGGAAAGTCGTTCGAAGTTACTTTGTGGAAATTTGCCTAGCCATATTGAATAGTTTGGAAACGAATCGATGATTCGAATAGGTTTTACGAAAGTGTCGCTTCGCGAGAGTATCTTTCGATTGTTTCACTCGATCGTCTGTCTGTTTTTTACAGGTCAGCCTGCCTTCGTGTATTCTATTTCCAAATTATCTTCTAACTTTGGTTAAAAGGATGACAATCGATGCGAAAAATTCAGAAAAACGACGAACAATTTTGTTCAGTCGTGTAAACGGTAACGAGGATTTATTATCATAACGAGGATGAAGCGATAGTTAATCTTCTATTGAAAAGAAGTGCAAGAGTATGATAGAAAAACAGCAGTGCGATAATTCTCTTAGCGTTGTTTCACCAATATTATACATGTCATTTTATAGATAAACGAATATCCGTGCAAGAGATAATATGATTCTGTAAGTAAATGATTCGCTATGTTAGAAATGCAAGTAACGCTTACGCTTGAAGATGCTAAACTTAAATGACGTTATATCACGCGTAATATTAATTATCATGCTGTTAGCGAAACAACGATTTATAAACACTACGAGGAACTAGAATAAGACGTCGGTGTCGCGTGTTTGTTCTTCCAATCGTTTTTACTTATCGTATTCTATTAATTAAACATTTTAATTGATCCGGATTACATACTATGTTGTTATAAATGGTAATGCTGCCTAGGCTGAACAAGATAATAAGTGAAAACCACTTTGTCGCGTAATAATATTCCGGTTAAGTAGAACGCGTTGAGTAGAAGTAAGAGAAAAATAAAAAAAAAAAATATTTCGCTATAACTTAAGAAATAAAACTATCGATGAGGTGAACATATCGTGCTTCAAAAATAAAATATCGTCATTATTATCTTAAAACACACCTCTGTTACGACAAGGTCGTACCGATCCTTAGACCTCCTTATAACGTCTTGCAATTCCTTATGTGCCAATAATTCGCAAATCGAAGTTCCTACCACGTCTGTTAGGTGCTTTATATGCATACGTGCAAAGCGTGTTATATTTTCTCTGTTTATGCTATTTACCACCGCCGGTAAGGTTCCATTCAAAGAAATTTGATTATAATTCGGCGGTGGATTCTTCATAGGGAAATGAGTAAGGACATCCACTCGATGACCACGTTCCGCGAGGCTCGTCATCAGTCGTTCCGCCATCACCCAATGACTTTTTCCATTCAGCGGAAACAAGCCGAGAATTCGTAGGCCATTGCACCAACCACCACACGCGAATATCGTCAGAAATAACGGTAGTAAGAGTCTCATCGTGACGACGAACAAGTTTCGTCCTTTCAGATTTGTAATTTTCCTTCTTCGTTCACCGTCCAATGACTCGATGAAATTCTTCGAGTATCCTTCGATATTACCGATATCTTCCTTCGATTATTTTAAAATTATGATATTGGGATTCTAGAACACGTTTCATTTAACATCGAAGATTTATTTATTTCATTACAAGTTCTTCATTTGGAACGTAAATATATGGAACTTTGGCGACGAAACGCTTTTTCGAGGGAGCATTTCTTGCTGCGCGATTCACTCGACGTTGAATGACACAGTTCGAGCGTCGTTACGCGCTAATACGCAGTGTTACAATCGCATATACTGTCATGAAAGATTACATATACGAATAATGGAATTACGGATGTTTCAATGGCGACGAGATAACACGTGACGCAGCCAAATGAAATATAACGAACGATGAATATCAAGAGAAAGATTTTCTTCAGGCTGCTTTGCGATTAGATAGCGGCTTAATAAACGAATGATGAAATAGTTCGAGAATTTGGTTACTCGTTGCAATGTGCTTAGTCACGTCCGCGTATCTACGTATTTCTATATGTACGTATTTGAAGCTTCCTGTCAGAAGAGTGCAGCTAGTCAGAACCGAGAACGAGTTGATCGCTTTACCTATACACGTAACATTTTACGTTGAATAGCCATTGCTACACGCGATAATTAAGAATAGAAATAATTGGTATCTGTGGCTAATTCGCATGGAACGTTTGCGAATGATAAATATTATTGCATGGACGAATTGTGATTTATGAATAAAAACATTAGCGATGTTTTAACACCTTATTGAATTTGTTGTTGGATTAATAGGACTATTCAAATTGCAAAGTAACCAGTTTGCTTAAGATATTGGCGCATGTTCATGGTTAACGTTTGTTAAAAGATACAATGACACGTATACGTGCACGTGTACAATATGTATACGTGTAATTGTCTTCGATGTAAACGAGATTTCAAAAGTTACGATGATTATTTATACGTTTAGATCAACAAGCACGTTTTGATAAGAACTATCGCGAGTAGATATATATTAATATTTATCAAGAAGATTTATTATTCGTTAAGAGCATCGTTATTAACGCGAATAGAGTTAATCTTCGGAGTTTAATAGCCACACGTATATAAATTATTCTTCTGACAATAACAAAACACAATTACGTGTCTTCTCCAATCTTTAAACGAGTTTCTTCCAGACAAAGTTAACGACTCGAATCGTCATTGAAACTCGAAGTATGATTACAATAAAATCACTTTTCGTTTTCGATCTTACAATCGCTTACGAATGAATAATACACGATAAAATAATAAATCATTTGTCAAACGAATTTGCCGTCATTGACAAACGCGAGATTTTTAACGTTGTTCGATCACGTTTATCGTTGCTCGAGTAAAAGTCTACACTACAAAATGTCGCGAAGGAAACACTGCCGCTGCTGTATCCGTGAAAGACAGCGACGAACTGATGTAAGAAGAGCTGGTGAAATCTATTTATGAAGAAGCGGCAAGAGAAGATCAAGCCAGATGGCTACGGTAGTTAGTTGTTTTAAATCGAAACATTTCAAAACTCTACATAACGCGAAGCAAGCTTATAGTTGCGTAAGAACGGCAATTTCTGTCGGAATTGGACAATTTAAAGAAGTAAGATTTTCCATAATAGAATTTTCTAAAATCGTTAAAAATATTTTTGGCTACGCTGATATTAGTACTTAATAATACGCTTATTTCTGCCATGTCATGTCTAAGATAACATGAAATGCAAGATATTGTACAATATCGCGCAGATAATATTTGAACTCGATTGGAAACACGAATTTATGTAACCATCGAACGATCGTTCTGGAACAGATGCAATTCGGTAGAAACAATAATCCATCACAAATCGGTTTCGAGGTCTCTACACTAGTTCTCTACGAATATTCTCTACAGGATGCTCGACATATACGGCAGAAACTTTAAACGAAAAAGTTGTGAAACGATTAGACGAAGCAGCTTTGTAGAATTATAAATAAAGTATTCCCTTGATCGTTGCCTTGTAATTATTTTCCTCGAAGATAGTTTCACAGATAAATCGCAAACAGTTTAGAAGCGTGTTCCAATTGAAACAGTTTGAAGTATCAATCGATAGAGAGAACATTTTTTGCATATTACGCAAGAGATTCTATTATTTAGCACGGTTCGTAGTTCTCGATATCGAAAGGTACTTGAAAAAGATTTTTTCACAGATCACATACCGTGTTTGATAAGATATTTCATAGATCATGTGCCGTTTCAATTCTACCACGTTGATCCGATAGACTCTATATATTTATTTTCGTATAATTGCTACGTACACGATTCCAGTCGTCTCTCGTCCAAATCTTTGTCATGTTTTGTTCCGTTGTGAAAGCGTTCCACTTTCACGTCTCATCGCGATGAATCTTTCCTCTTCGTCGAATCTTCCTGTTATTTCTAACGTTCTTCGTATCGCGTTATCGGTATATGTTGTTTAACATCAGCGTAATACAAATGCTGCTGAGTTATCGATGTTATTGATAGAACTATGTCGTACTATCGACAGGTTGTTATCTCTGCCAAGATGCTATCTGTCAGTTGCAGATTTTTTACATTAAAAAATAATTTACGAACATATAAATAACCTGATATTTATCGTTGCAGTTAGTTGCGTAAATACTTATGTGATAAATAGTTCTTTTTTATCGTCTTGTCGTAGTCGGACCTTCGTTAATCTCTTATCGGTGCTGTTTACTCGGACGGTTATTGATTCAAGATATAAATGTACAATAATTAATTAGCCGCCAGTGGTCAATGGTTATAGATCAATTTTAATGCGTACTCACGAACGATGGTCGATTTCTATAGAAAAAGTTTCATTTAGAAGAATATACAGGGTTTTAGAAAAACAAGTTAATTAGTGGATTTATCGTTTTGATCAAGAAGAGTAAGAAGTAGGAGTAATAAAAAAGAAAAGGTGTAATCGATATAGCGATATTAAGAGCGATCGTTTCGATGTGAAATCGACTTTGATTATTTATTAACGTAAACGTTACGTTTAAATTAAATTTTGCGATTTTGCGGTTGTATCAACGTGAAACGACGAACGAAATATTCGTGTTGTCGATTATAGCGGTTCCGATAATGATAACGCATGCCGAATAACGATCAGCTGATTTCGCGATCTAAAACGTAGCCGATCAATTTCATGGCCGAATTATAATCGAATCGAGTGTGTACCTGGAATCGTCGAACTTCATCGGCGTTAACACGTTTTCAAACGTTCGCGTGACAATTATGTTAACTAAACATTATACATTGCAAATTAATTCAATTCTGATACATTGGACATGACACCGATAGATGAAAAGTAAATTTAGCGAAGATACATAAATATCCATAAATCGTCATTTTAATAATTTATTACTTAACTTTCATTTCAGTGGCTGAATATCCGTTTCTCGGAAAAATAACGACAGTTCGGAAATCTGATTGGTACGATAGTATCGACGCTCGTGTATAAAGTTCCGATAAGAGCATGGAGAAAGGATTATATCGCAGAGGCAAGGGAGAACAAAGATTTCGAAAAAAGTTACGACTATTAATTTATTTCATTCTCCTACGAAATACGAATCGAATTAAATGATTGAAACGATTCGTAACTACGTGTATCGTAATTCGCTTTACGTAAAACTTCCTCGTTGTACCGTCGAGCGATTACAAATTAGATTGTCTTTGAAGTTGCTTCCTTCGAATAATGTGACGAATTAAGAATTTCACGGTTTCACGAGGATCACGAGGAAGGGACGTAAAGTATAGAACGTTTATAGATAAAGAAGTATAAGGTCAACGTATGATAAGCAACATTTTTAATAGTATCATGATGTGTTTAGCTTTATCACTTTATCAATGAATGAATATTACTGTAGAAGATAAGTATTTTGTGAACATAAGTGTACACTATCTTAGAAAATAATTGAAATTGCAAGGTGTATTTTTCAAGGTGTTAAAATTAAGTCACGTTATATTACATTCGACACTGTTGTTTATTGCGCTATCATGAAACGACCGACCATTCGTGAACGCTAGAACGGACTAGAATGATACTAAATTGCGCAGAATAAGATAATAATCGAGAACCACTTTTTTGCGACTTACCGCCAATTTACTGCCAATTTTTGTACTGCTATTTCTATCTCGGGTATCGAGGAAGACAGAATAAAAAGTTTTTATTTTCTTACGAAAAGTTACTATTTTTCAGTTCGATAAAAAAATAACGTAAAAAAAGAAACGGATAGGCAAATAAAATAAATAGAAGCGAACGAATACATAGAAAAGAAAATAAATAAAATCTGTATTCCTGCAATTTCGAATGAAATTCGTTTCTTTTCCATATTCGATACAATTCAACAAACATACCGAAAGACGAAAGATCGTGTCTCGAAATAAAATGTTCTAATCGTTAGAACATACCTCTGTTATAACAATGTCGTAGTGGTCCTTAGGCTTCTTTATAACGTTTTGCAGCTGTTCATGTTCAAGTAACTGGCAAAGATCCTTTCCTGCTACGTTCGTAAGGAATTTCAGATCGATCTTTCTTATGCGGGTTACGTTGATCGCGTGCACGTTATTTACCGGTGACTGTACTGTTCCTTGTATAGAAATTTCCTTATAATTCGACGGTGGATTCTTCATAGGGAAATGAGTAACGACATCCACTCGATGACCCCGTTCCGCGAGGCTCGTCATCAGTCGTTCCGCCATCACCCAATGACTTTTCCCACTGAGCGGAAACAAGCCGAGAATTCGTAGGCCATTGCACCAACCACCACACGCGAATATCGTCAAAAATATCGGTAGTAAGAGTCTCATCGTGTCGACGAACAAGCTCACACGTTTCTTCCTTTCAGATTTGTAATTTTTCTTCTTCGTTCACCAGCCAACGGCTCGATGAAATTCTTCGAGTATTAACCGCCGATATCTTTTTTTGGATTATCTTTAAATTATTTCGAAATTATGATGCCGGGACTCTAGAACACGTTTGATTTTTAACATCGAAGATTTATTTATTTTATTACAAGTTTTTCATTCGAGACGTAAATATATGGAACTTCGATGACGAAGCACTTTTTCGAGAGAGCGGCAGAATCATTTCTTGCTCTGCGACTGACTCAATGACGAATGATATTGTACGATATCTATACTGGTATACTGGCGTTACTCATATAGTATATCGCTCGCCTGTTGCTCTCTGATCTTATACATGTACAGGCAACGGAGCGATGGCACTTTCAACGCTACTAAGATAATATGTAACTGTTCCAGAATGTTAACGGGTTTTCGAGTTTCACTTAGGACGAGGTGAACGACGAAAGATCGGGGATGACTCGCGGATTTGATTATTCTTGCACGAATTGCTTACTCACGTTCGTGTGTGTATTTTTACAAATAGGTGTTGCGAGTTACCGCGTGTACTGTCGAGAATCGAGCACGGGTTAATTACTTTGTGCAACCATAATTACGACACACATTGTTCTAGCGAAGTTATAACAAAACATACGAATGGTTGTTACTTATCTTGCGTTATATCAAACGTTTTTGAGCGTTGATAAGCGTTATCGTACGTTAGAAGCTGGAATTATCGTTCAGATAACGATATGGAGCTTCAATATCGAAATATAATATCGTACGTACGTTACGTGTGAATATACGTTAACACATCTAAGGGATAATTATTATGATTCTATCTCGTCTATAGACAAATGGATGGACGATCGTGTTGAAATCAGCAGTTACGTCTAGGTTTCGTGTCTAAGTTTCGCCTTTGCAATTCTCATGTCTCAGTTTCGCGTTTCACGTCGCATGTTCCTAACGATTCCGACAAAACCAACAAATCTGAGACCTGTCACTTTCGCATACGTTACGATAGCGCCACCGTTAATCAACAAAAGCGAACACAAAAATCATTCATCCATCAAGCCATTCACGAACCGAGAATTCATTCATCCTTTCTCCTCGTTTTTCAGACTTTTGTATCGGATATTCGCCATTACGTTCCAATCTCATGTATGTAACCTCGATATTCCTGCTCGACCGACCAAGACTTTCCCTTGAAAATAGCACACTGTCATTCGAACGTATCCCGTTTTCACGGATCAGCCTTCTCGAGACAATTTTTCCGATTGATTCGCGAGCAACGACGTTTCCCAAGACCAACGTCATTTCCGAACCATCTGTTTGTCGATCGATGGATTCGCATCGGAGAACGCGATTCACAGCTTCCACGTCGACTTCGTCGTGTCATCGTGCGGTAGAATCTCGATTCAAATGTGATTTGTGGCTTCACGCGCTGGGATTTACGGCAATAACTAACTGTCGCGGATAGTCACTCGACGGTTTTCGAGTTACTCGGCTCACCTTCCAATCGCAATCGTGTTTCGTTTCGTACGAGAGAGCTTCGCTCGATTTTCGTGCATTTATGAGGTTTTCAGTCAGCCGTATAACGGTCAATTATGGAGAAACTGAGGATCTGATAATACCAGAGAATAGAATGATCGAAGCGACGAGTATCGAGTCTTCCGTTTTCTCAATTAGGTATTTAGTTTCGTCGTAACAAATTGCATCGATAATTCTTAACCTCAGAATTATGTAACCTGATGTAATCCCTTTTAAATCAAGCAGGATCAAACGATATCAGTTAAGAACTGAGTGTAATTCTAATGGGAGATACTTGTTAATACGAGCTTAGATTTGTTTAATACCATGTATTCGATTTATAAAATAGTTTTCGTTTTAGTCAAACAAGTTATCATCTTTTAATACCAATAAACGAGAAGATGATCGATAACGTGTAATATTATTCTGATGATCTTCCATATATTCGTCGTACAATTCGTTAATAACAATTACGCGTTAATCTACTTTATGTTATTTTCCGAAGGTATCGTTGATTGATATTTTATAGCAATCACCTCGTGTCACCATCTGACAGTATAATCATACTCCCATAAACGAGGATATCGATAAGAAAGGTTTGTCAAGAACTTCTTCACGTGCGTTGACGTTATTACGGTTTCTTCGATATCACGTAACAATTTATATCGTCAGTCAAAAAACGCTACAACAATCGAGACGATATAAAAAATTGAAATTTTTGCCTGTTAATTAAAATCACGAAAAAACGAGGAAGAACAACTCGCTTCTTTTTGTTTGCATTTTTCCTGAAAAACTCGAGAATTAGTAAATAAAATGTCTGGCTGACGCTTTATTGTATATAGCGCGTCTCGGTATTTAGTTGACAGTGTGTAAACAGGAAAATTCCAGCGGATAAAAGCGTGGTGACTAGGGACTCGTATCATCGATAAAAATATCTATTTTCGAAATTTCCACGCTGACGTTGCTTTTCCGAGCGTACTCTTTCATAACGTTGAAAATTCTGAGAGGCAAAAATGCATTTGACGCGAACTGTCAGCATCTAGAGGCAAGCGCATTTGCAACGATTAAACAGGAAACGATCATTGAACATTTCGTTTCAGTAAATCAGTATGAACGATATTTCACGAAATTCTTTCTCTCTTTTTCTCCTCCTCGTTACAAAGTATTTCTCGATTTCCGAAATATTACACCACGTTCTATATGATTTTGGAACAGAAGAAAATATCGTTTTACATGTGTTCTTTGCTTTATGCTCGACAATTTTAAGTGTACAATAGTGAGCAACAGAATATATAATATAATAACATAATTTTAAAACGATTAATTTCATAACCCTATTCACTACTTAATTATTATCGTTACTATTAAAAGCATCCGATTGTCTTGAAAGATAAAAACTGGAATATGCAAACACGTACGTACTTTCTCTTCTTTATAATTTTCTTTCACTTTACAGGACTTTCTTTTACTTAATTTACGTTACTGTAAGTGTGTATAACAATAATAATGTTAATAATAGGCTTTCGCTTATTGCAACCTTAATTCGTCGATTAACACAGAGCCTTAATACAGAGACCTGCCTTATTTTTCATGCCAATGTTCTAATCATCTTTAGATCCATTCGCTTAAGCAGCAGTAAACATACATCGTGTACATGTTTTTTCGATCTTTACAAGTTAACCCGATTATAATTGTCCGAGATTTGCGATAACGTAGTTACAGCTACGTTATGACGTATTATGAACGTTTTTACCTAACGTTTCTGCCCCGTGGCTCGCCACGCACAGGCCCTATTCTTCGGGCACGATGATTACCCACGATGATTATCGATGCATCTCCACAGGACATGTTTAGCTAGGCCGAGGACCCGCTATAAATCTTAGGACTTGGTTGACCAAGGTCCTTCGAACGGACAAACGGTCTTTATCCTAATCTACTACGGGAAGATAGGGGAAATCTGCTTTTCTCACGAACGACGCTTCCCGCTAGCATCTTCCTCTAACCACGAACATAGAAATTAACAGCAACTTCCATTTCCCTCACTTTCCGAACGAGGGTTGTTCTCGACGAATCCGATGATCTCGTGCCCTGAGACGCACCCCATTGTAGTTTTCCTCTGCAGCATCACCGTGAAGGAGAGGAACATTCTCGTGCGATCTCGTCGGCGAGAGGAACAGCGTCTTTAATAACGTCACGTTTTTGATAACGAGTCCGAACTTAGGCTTTGGAAGAAAGTATATTTGTTATCCCGTTGACCGCGGATTCGTTATTGAACTTAAAATCATTGTCATTAGCATCTCGAGTATCTAATTACCACGGTTACTTGTCTAATTCTGTAACAATCATATTTGTACTCGTAAATATTTTCTCTATTGCGTAATAACAATGTTTAATCCAAATGAAGATTCGTTACATACCCCTAACCGGAATGCAATCCGACATATACATATACACATATATATGAGTCGACTGCTTGCGATTCGATATTTTGCCTTGGCCGGTTCGTATGGAATGAATTAATTCACAATTTAATTGCACTTACAAATTTTCCTAAGCAACAATGTATCTGCGTTGATACACTTTTATAAAATTAAAAAGAATTCATCTAATATCGTTAAAACTGATAGCAAACGATGATACGAGTACGTTGGTATGATATCGTTAAATTTAATTTGATTAATTATATTTTCGTTTTGATAAAAAGAATCTGCTTTTTAGTAACGAGAACAGATAAAACATCGAGGTCGGCTAATTTTCGAATCGCCAACGACTAATCGCAAAAGACACGATTACAGGGCGTGTCGCGTAAACAATTCACTACGAGATCTTATCTCTCCAGTAAACTAATTTCCTATGTACTACGCCTATTCGAATTTTCCTTTCGTTCTTTTTTTTTTTTTTTTTTTGTCAAAAATGATATATATAATAGGAAAAATATTTTTATCGCGTTTCCTTTTCTCTTTCGATGGAAAAAGGAGCAACGAGGAGAAACGAAACAAGAACAAAGGAAAGAAGTACTTAAGAAATTTTCTTCTTGCGTAACTCGTTGGAATTCGCGTTACTAGCTAAATTAAACACGAACTGAATCGCGGTCATTATAATATAGAGAGCGACGATAATCGCAATCAGTATAAACGTTATAACATCCCATAGTTCCACTTGCCACCATGTCAAGTCCATGGCCGGTGATCTGAGCGCGTTTGCACCGTATCTGATGATGTATTCGATCCAGTAAACCGCTGTGTCCGCCGCGCTTAACGGACGATCCATGAATTTTCTCGAAAGCTTCTTCGCCGTGTCCCTGAAATGCGTACAGACACTTGACGAACTTTGTAGAGGGGCAATTAAACTCGTCACGATATCGTTGCTCACGGTTGCTCAGCATTTTCTTAGCTAGTGGCACGCGATAACTTGTGTCAAAAATATGATACCGAATGAAGAAAGATTTTGTTCGATATAGGGATAAAATAGTAAGATACAAAGGAAAAATACTTTTTATAGAAAAAATGCGATTGCAGCGCGTCGAATCGTTCGCCAAATTTAGCGGAACGTAAAAGAATGAAAATAGGAGCAACGAATGAACGCGATTAGGTGACTTATATACGCGTTTGGGGAAAAATTAGAAAGAGGGAAAATACCGATATTTTGGATCGTTCAAAATGCTATTCAGGGCGTGATCCATTTTCTCCTCGGTCAGAGTGTCAGTTTCCAATTCTACTGCAATATTGAGCCGTACGTAGGTGTTGATATTGATAAATTGATCAGCAAACAACGGTATACCGATCAGAGGGACACCGTATTGAATTGCCTCCTGGGTGCCCATAAGACCACCGTGGGTGATGAATGCCTTCACGTTCTTGTGTTCTGGAAAAAAGAAAACAAATATCTTGTTAGAACGAAGATTAAAACGATGGTTAAAGGGAAGCTTCGTAATCTTTGCTCGATCTCTCGAAGGTTTGTTACTTTTGGAATTATGATTACGGAAACTTAAGTGAAATAAACGAAAATACATAATAGTCGGTTATTAGTATGGAATTATTAGTATGGAAGAGTTATTTAATTTCTGTCATTGAAAATTGAAGTTTCTGCGTTCAAATTGCAGATGATGGAATATTGTATGGACACTTAATCTTAACATTTTAAAGCACGCTATTAACTTTCTAATCGATTAAGATTTTTATCAGAGAATCTAATTCAATCGTCTATCCTGTTGCGCAAATTCTCGTCTCTGATAATCACCAATGAATCATGAATAAGCTGATAGGATGTTATACGCTTGACAGAAGGGAGAAACGAGAGGGAGAAGAAGAAATCTTTGACGCGTGTATCTTATTTACATCGTATCAAATACGCTGTAAAATAATCTTTTAATTCTATAAAATTTTAATAACGTTGGAATATAAATGCGTTGCATGAAAGATGCGTGTGCGAATTAATCGACGAGTAGAATTGAAAATAGAAACGATATTTTGTCTAGTCGCAACGTTGCTTCGAGCTTGAATATTTAACGAGCAATTTTAATATCGAATATATTTGTCCGTGATTCTGTTCCTACGTAAAATAATCTTTTAATCCTACAAATATCTTTTGCCGAAATCAAAAATGAACGAATTAAAATTCCTGCAGAACTTTAACGGATTTCGCCTTAATAGACTTTTATCCTTAACGGGTCTTACCCTTAATGGATCTTACAAATCTTATCTGTCTAAGTACCTTCCTTCCTTCTCGTGTTTCTAACACGATCAGCGATGATCACTTACTGAGAACTTTGATTTGTGGCACCCACGGTGAGGTATGAACGTTCTTGGGCAGACCAGGCGGAAGTTCGTCCGATTTTGCGATTTTCATCAAAACACGGACAGGTGATATTTTATTCAAAGAGTTGTAGAAGATGTTAAGGATTTTCACTGGGAAGGATTCGATCTTCACCATCGAGCCAAACGAGAAATAAACGAATCCATGTGTGCTCTCGTTCATCCATTTCTCTAGACTCTGAAAATAATTTTCCCATTACAATATCTCGAACGTTGTTATATCTGGCGATGTTTCAAACGAAAATGTTAATTCGTATGAAACAGGATCGATAATTACCGTCATACAACATCTACGTCGATTGCTATCAAACTTTGCAAACATTCCTCAAAACTACCTTTCATTGTTTCATTTTACAGAGCGTATAACTATTATCGTTGCTACTCTAACGTTTTAACTTACTGTTGCGATTGCTTTTAAACATATAGCCACGTTGCAAAAAGGTAAACAAATTTGTCAAGTCAAATCACCAAAAATTTTCTGTGACAGTTGATTCTAATATTCTAATTCCAACAGAAAAAAGAAAGACGCCGAAAAATTTTAATTTATAATGCATTAATTCAAATAGTATCAAATTATACGGTATACGAATTAAGTTCATATTTGATATACTACATTTAAATTTCTAATATTCACTAAAAAATTTAAATGCGATCAAAATTGCACGAACCCGATAAATTTTAATTCAAATAGCATCGAATTATACAGTATACGAATTGATTACATATTAGATACGCTACATTTAGATTTCTAATATTCGGTAAAAAATTTAAGTGCAATTAAAATTTTACGACCCCGATAAATTTTAATCAATGTAGTACTCGAATTGAATTGATTTGGATAAGCGAGTGTCTTTCAAAATTCTTTATGTAACTAAATTTAAGAAAATTTGTTCCTACATCTTTCGATTCGCAAGATATTCTACGAAATATAATTACGATCTTTCGATCACTGTCCTTATCTCTTTAATATACAAACGAATGCCAATGAAAGGAAAGATGCTATTCGTTAAATATTTTTCTCTGTAATCTAGCGAGTTCTCTTATCAACCGTGAAAGCTGATTCGTAATGCAACAGATAAATAGAAGGAGACTCGTACATCGAATCTATCTATACCATATATCTAAATATCATACGTATCAGCCGGACATAAAGAGAAAGACAAAAGTAAAGAAATAAGATTACGGGGGATAATTCGACTTCGTCGTCTTGTATGTGCAATCCTCCGACCTCGATGTACGCAGGAGTAGTGTGCTTGATCCCATTTATCGAAGTATGCGAGTTACCGAGGATTATAGATATCTTCTTCTCCACTTCTCTGATATCGGGCGCGGCGGGGCTAACGTATTTCCTTAGAATATCCGTCTGTTTTGCGGTTTCTCTTCTGAACTGCCATTTCGTATAAACGGTGTTCACTAAATTGTACATTCTCTGCCAGAAGTTCATATTCTGCGAGTAGGCGATTAGATTGCTTGGCGTGAACGCCAAATTTTCCGGATTCGCTATGCAGTCGTAGATCCATGGATAAAGGACAGAGGAGCTCGCTCCTATCACTGGCACCTTCAAGATATCACCGAATATCGCGTAACACTGCGCGCCGAATACCTGAAACAGGTTGGACAAACGGGTGGGATTTATTTCCATGGAATTTGTACAATTGAAATTTACAATTCTCCCTTCTTTCGATCTTTTCGAAAGGGTCTGATCTTTTGGAAAGAACCGAAGAAAGATAGAACTACACAGGGCGCTAGTTTGGATGCTCTAAACGAATCTTCGTCCAATCGAATCTTTATTCTGATAAAGGTGCTGAAACTAGAGTTTAAGTAAATCATCGCGGTATTATTAGCTTCGCATAAAGGTGTTTAATATCGTATCTAAGTTTCCCATTTAAGGAGAATTTAAAAAGAGATTGGATATTACTCGTGAAAGTAATATCACTTCTGAAAGCAATATCCAGTCTCAACTATTTTATTCTATATTATTCTATTCAACTATTTCGTTCTATTTCATTCTATCCAACTGTTTTATTCTACGTTCTTTCGATGATTTTGCTTTTCGATCTGAGAAGTGAGGAAAATTCGAAAGATGAAACAATTCGTACAATAATTAAAAGCAATAGATATCTTATTGCAATGTTTCTTACATAACTATACTTCCATGACATTATGAATTTAGCGTAGCCGTGACTATCCATCTTCTAATCTTTCCAACATTTCTTACGATTACTCAGCTATCTCGGGAAGAGAAAAGAATTGCTTCGCAAGTGAAAAACAAAATATAGTTTACATCTGAAAAATTACGATTACATTGCGTGACAATAAAAAAACGGAAGGAAAAGGAGAACTTTATCGACGATATTTTATCAGGAAATGACTAAGTATCAAGCAGCACTTGCAATAAGTGGCATTTATTGCTACTAAACGATGACAGCTTTAGATAAACACGGATATGTGGAAGTGACTTTACATAAAGCCACTGGACTAAAGTCATTTCGTAATAGAAGTTATTTAATACGTACGTATTTGTTATCGTTCGCTTCCTAGAAATGTTACAATTTCTTTGAAAATCGTAAAAGATGTGTATCTAAAACGTGTCGTAAAAAGTAAACTATCTGATTAACGATAGAATATAACAACTATTTGTTATATTCTAACAACTATTATAACAACTATTTGTTATATTCTATGTGTAGAGATTTTCGATATTCTGAAATATTATTTATAGCGTAAATTCGCTTTCGTTGGAATTTTCATACTACCAAAAGTAAATTTTTCTCTTTGTCAGACTAACAGAAAGGAAATTAATATTTTTTTTTTTTTTTATTTGAAATAATTTTCTGTAGAGAGGAATAAAGTTTCGTGATTCAAAGAACATAAATGTAGATTATGTCTGATCGAAGTTATCAAGAGGAGAATATATTTATACGTATAGTAAAATGATTTATCGATTTTTAATTTAATTTAATTTAATTAATATACTTAAAAATATCTTGTAATTATATCGGCAATGACGGCAATTGTCAAGATATGGCAAGGATGGCCTAGCTAATAGACTGTTGCCTCGAAGATTTAATGTGCGAAGTATATTGGCGAGCAATAAACTGATGGAAAGGGGTGCGGACGAAGGATATTGCTTTCAGGGAATAATTGTAAGTTGAAGGAAGAACGAACAGGCCGATTAGTGGTGATTTTGATAGCGTTTAACCTTATAACGAGATAACGAGTCAAATTGCAAGTCTACTTTGAACAATAGGTCTTCATTGACTAATTCTACTTCCAATTTACGAACGACACTTTAGACTGGAATACCAAACAACCGCGAGATCTCTCGCTCAGCCTAGAACTATGTGTAACGAATCCTTTATTCTTATTTATACAAATTAGTAATTAGTAGAATATTTATGCGATTCTATCCTTATTTTCTTATTTATTTTCTCTCCTCTTTCTACGCGTTATTTCATTTTATAATTATCGTCGGATTCGCCAATCTACCGTTGCAACGTAACGATCGGTTCCCACACATATTACTTTTGACAAATGTTTGTTTTAATATACAGATGTAATTCATTTATTTGCCACGGACAGTCAAGTGTGTATTTTAATGAACGCGAAATGCGATCAGTTTAATTTCCATTCTAATACGTAAATTATCTAATGGCTCTTTCTCGTCCGTATATATTCTGAAAATTTTGGCAACAACCATGATTGCTTAATGATTCGTAAATATTAATTGCGATATATATTGCAACTGAAATCATTACGTTTCGAACTGCCAAGATCTACTGTACAGATGTATGCGATATATGACGTAAATGACAATTACGTAACAACAAATTTGCATATTTTTTTGATGTCCGATTCTAATCTTACATAATATTTTAATTATAAATGCGATGTGTTGTGCGTATCGTAACCACGAGGCCTTTTACTATCAAAAGTGTATATTTTGAAACTTATAATCACGAACAAAGTAAAGTCCCTGGCAAATAATGCAAAATTTCATGCGTTGCATAATACGCACGAACCAAAAATAACGTTTGTATTTTACTCACGTGCGTTGTATATGTTTTTGGCGTTCGGTTAATTTCAATATATTTCCAAACGCTATAATCTAGATTAACCTAGACGATAAAGCTCCTCTCTAGCGAGCTTTTTCATCAACTTTTTTCTTGTAATCGAAATTTCTTGTCGAAGAATTTTCGTCTTCATTTCAAAAATTATTACTATTAAATTATCTATTCGTAATAAATTACCGAGTACTCAGAAAATTAGGAAAACTTTAAATTTGCATATATCAAAAGTATATCTCTTTAAAAATGTAAGTAATATAACTATTCTTTAGTATCGTTAATAATGCTAGTGACGGAATTGCGATTTATCTTTTATCTTCTATTACATTTCACGAAATTTCGATATTTCGTGAAATTATATCGAATTTTATCCTATTTTATATATTTATTTAACTGTATATTTAGTGGTCGGATGAAATTGAAGATGACAGGAAAACAGACACGCTCAGTTATAGATCTTTTGTATCTCACAGAGAAACAATTTTTAAATCTCCTAAACTGTGCGATCCTAAAATGAAGCGATCCACTTTCTAAGATAGGAATTTCATTATTTCCGTGAATAGAATGAACATCATTGAACATTTCTCGCGCGATATTTTATCATAATTCATACCTCTATTATGACCGCGTCGTAAGGTGGATCGTTAGGCGGGTTTCGTATAAGTTGCTGTATCTGCGAGTGGTTTAAAAATTCACAAATGTCATTTCCCGCTAAAGTAGCCACGACATGAGTAGCCGAGATCGTAAACACCGTCTTTATTTCGTCGTAAGTCATATTGTTCTTGAATTGTCTCGTTATCGGTAGCACGATTAAATCGTTGTAATTCGGATACGGCTTTTTCAAAGGGAACGTACTAATCACATCGACTTGATGTCCTCTCCTAGCCAGAATCTTCATTAATTGTTCGAACATCATGAAATGACTCTTTCCATTGAAAGGAAACAGGCCTAATATTCGATATCCGTGACATATCGACAATATCGTGCAAATTAACACCACTGACAACAGCTTCATCTTGCCAATACTTTCCAGCAGATTCACTTCACTTGCAAATTATTCAATTGGTTAATAACAGAAGCTGACCTAATTTACCATCAGTCGTGCAACTGAATTTTTAACAGATTTTGTTGGAATTACGGTAACTTACGAAGCTTCCGCGAGTTAAAGTCTTTATAAAGCCTCGAAATACGAGACGAGTCAATTTTTCACGGATCGCAATGACGCGTCGACTTGATCTTGATCTTGATTGACGCGGTTTAATTCAGAATCGACATCGTCATCGTACACTTCATAATAGAATAGCCACCGTTTTGAAAAATATTTCGCTGGCCGCGGAAGAATTGCAATTCAGTTCACTGGTTCCCGAAGGGAGCAACTTTTTATCGTCGACCGTCGATTCTAGAGAAGTTCCTCGACGTCCAGGGAACGCCGATCGATATAAAACGTTAATAGATCACGAGCTATCGATCACCGAGCTCTGTTATTATATACTCGATTATTTATATGAATCGGAATATCAGAGATAGATTCGATCCTCCAATGATCGATTTCTCTCACAATCTAAAATAAAATACAGCAAGCAAAGAAACTTTCCGATCGTTGTTTATACGTATCATTTCCTGTTGAAAACAGCTGTCGCAATTTCATCGATTACACTTATCCGTGAACACGCGTCTTTCTTCCGCGCTGTTGATCACTTTCTGTGCGGATCGTCGGCCAGCTACGTATTCGAGTTGGATGATCAGGATAAACTGTCCAAGTGGCAAATGATCACATTTCTCTCGCTTCGGCCAGATTACTTGCACAATTTTTCTAGTAACCTTCGTATTTTCAACCTCCTTGAATTATCTGACGAGTATGAAACGCAGTGTTTCATAAGCGCCGCTTCGATACTAGCTTATTGTACTTGTATTGTAATCTTCCAGGGTCAAGGAAACGCATATATATATAGGTAAAGAAAACTTGAAACCGAGCCATTGTGAAGAGTAGCTATTGCTCGCTCGCCAATAAGTTATGTCATTCGTGACGAACGACCGATTGCCTATTGCGCATGATCAAGTTTGATGCATCAATTTAGAAAATTGTATGGATTATTAGATTAAAAGTATTGAATCGTCGTGAATCAAAATTATATACATATTATATATATACATACAAGTTAGAACAATCTATCGATAAGTTTGTCATTGAAGTTTGCCATTGTATTTTAAATGAGCTATTATAGAACGCCAGGCTAATAGGTATCCGCGTAACTCGATGACCATTCGTTTCTCTTGATACTCTAAATGAAACGAATAAAATTTCCTACTTTAATTATTTCCATCTTCTTGTTCTGCCGAGTAGGAAAGTTGCATTTTGTTCACGGATAAATTTGCAGTTTCTTGAAAATTCGTAATAATCCGATCAGCATCTTGATTGGGAACTTTGCAAGAGTATAATTAGAGTTTAGGAAAATTTGCGCTAGAAAATGGAAGGATAATTCGAAGATCGATCGTTTCCTTCTCGATCATTACTTTCTGAAAATTTCGATTTCTTCTAAGTTTTCATTTTCGATTAAGGAAACTGCGTAGAAGTGTTATTACAGCTTTCTGATGATTATCGATAATTAACGCTGTAATTTGAAAAACTGCCTAGGCCAAAATTCGAGAAATTCAAATTAGAAAATGGGGATATATTTCAAAACAGACTATACATTTATATATACAAGTGTTACTATTATCTCTACCTGTTATTACTACTTTCGTATATTTATACAACTGCTAATAATTATGTCAGCTATTAGATTTTGGCATTTTGCGGCCAATGAGAAACGCAGAAAATGTACAGAAGGTAAATGTAGAAAGGGAGGCTCATAAATTTTTAAGTAGACGGTATTTAGTAAATGACGGAAAATGGTGTTAAAAGCCAAACGACGAGAGCAAATACTAACGTTTTCTAAATACTAAACAATTTTTCGTCTTGATCGAAGCACATGATTCGCTCGCTTTATGATTTAATCTATTATTTATCTTATTCTTATCGTTTTTTTTATCTGCAAAAGTCTTTTATATCTTCCCCTCCTTTTTTTTCCACGCAGCTACTCTTAACGTTCGCTCGAACACTCGACGACACAACGCCATCTCAAAAATTACGTCTTCCAACTCTTTCACCGACGTTTCGTATTTTCAGCTATATACACTATGTTCACCTATGGTACCACCACACGATAATTTCTATTTTAATACTTAAATTTAACGATGGCAATTTTATCGGATAAAGTTTAACTCGCGCGTTAACGCTTCCGCTATTTCTTTATTCGATTTTGACTCTGGTATAGTATTGGAATTGCAAAATATTCGGCTACAGCGACACACGTTTGAGGAAAAGAATAAACGACGAGTGGAGTAAAACTTCTCAGTTGTGTCTCTGCAACAAGATACTTCGCAGAATTTATATTTTGACACACCAGTTCATGAAGACTAGTCAGTTAAAAGAGTTAAATAATATAAATCTACAGAATTAGGTATAAATTCCATCGATTTATTTTCTATCGCTCTATCGCCTATCGCTTGCCGCTTACCCTTCTTCCGTATAACCGCAGTTTCACGCGGATTTCTACAGCGAAGATCTTTTTCAGCCAAACGTTCGTAAGGAAGAATTTTCGAAATCAAGAACATTTTCCGTGAGAAGCGTCTCCTGCTTTTTTATCCTCGATTTTAGCCAAAAGATCGTAATTACCGTGCAATTCTTATAGAAATCCTTATAGAAATCCTTAGATCGGCTCATCAATGATTTTCATACACGTCTGCCATGCTTTATTTGGTCTTTTATTAATCGTCAGTCTGTTAATCGTGATATTTCCCCGTTAGAAGTTCATCTACTTATGAAATTATATCGTTGCTTTGCAGTTTGCGCATAAGCTTACGCAGGAAAATACAAATTTTAGAGGAATTGTTTTTGAAAATTCACAAAGATGCCTTCGTGGATCACTGGAACGATACCAGAAGGCTGATTTAATACAACATACACCGCTATCCGCGAAAACGGTACAACCTTACAACCTTACTTACGCTTGCAGTATTACGAAACGACTAAGAATGGACGGGTCTATTACAAAAATAAAGTCACGTTAATAGCGGCCTAGGTAATATTTTCCCCTTCTGATGCAAAACTGATGTATTTGTTATAGATTATATCGCTCTAAAATTAAAAACATAACGTGAACCGTCTGTTGAATAAAAGAACATTTTTTTTTTTTTTATCTGTGCGACTATCAATCCCAAGCAGCGATACATTGACAAATTTTTTATTTTTATCTTTTTGTATCAATTACGACTTTACGAATTTATATGATAAAATAGGATGTAATTTACTTTCGACAGAAACACAAGGACACTTAGGACAATGTTTAAATAAATATATTGTCGTTTTACCAGGGGCAAATGATTGTTATGAATTTGGTTTATATAAATACCGACACGTTCATACGAAAAGAGATGGAAAAGAATAACGTAATCTTTTTCACCTCTTTTTTTCGGCGGTACTTTTACTTTTCAAATATATAGAAATTTATAATTGCGATTTTAACGAGAATGAATAACAGATAGAGGGCGAGGGCGATTAGAACAACGATCACGTCGATTAAGTTTAATTTCCACCAGGGCATGTCCACTGTGGGAGATTTCAAAGAATTTGGCCCATTTCTGATCACGTACTCGATCCAATAAATTGCGGTATCCAAAGGGCTCAATGGTCGATCTCTGAACTTCCGCGACATCCTTCTCGTTGAATCTCTAAAACGTGGAAGAAGAAGAATAAATTTTTGACAAGTATCCATTACAACTTTATGTAAACTTTTACGTTAGCTGATTAATCAGTTTCTCAATGTTTATTCGTATAAGAATTTATATAAAATTAGATTAAAGGAAATTAGAACAAATGACGATGAAGGTACAATTTTAAATCAAATTTTGAAACCGGTCATTTGACCGGGACTGGTAAGGTTAGCGTTGATCAAATGTTGGACTCTGGTCCATAATTGGATAAATTACAACGCAGGCGTTGTTTCCTAAAATTTTATATTGGGAATACTCAGCAACCTTCCACAAACGGGAATACGATTTTGACGGAGCTTGCTCCTCTAGATCTTTAGAAAATGAATCGAAACGGACGAAAATACCGACAGAAATTCAACAATCAGTTGGTTCGATAAGAGAATATCGCTTATCAGATAAAGATTCGTATATTTCTAATATTAAAATTTCAGAAAAAATTACACGAAACATTACCTACGATTAGAAAGATCCGTTTAATTTCGAAATTATTTCTCTCTTTTTTTTTTCTTTATTTGGTAGACTTTTTACAGTCAATTCTCGTTGAGAATTATAAGCAAAGTTTCGAAATTGACAATTAAATGATAACAAGATGATCTTTTCCCAACTGACTTTCCCAACTTTTCAATGAACAACATTTAGAAGATTTATAAAAATTAACGAGACGAAGTTTGATTGTCAGAACCACGAGGACAATAATAACAATGTTAATAACATAGTATCGTGGACAGATTGCCTAAGAAATATCGGGAGAACCATGAATTATATATATTGTGAAAAAGCGTAAGTGTCGTCAGGCCGAAACGGTCTGGAAACTTCAGTCGAATTCGATTGCGAGGCATGTACGTGGTGGGGCTATGAGAAAAGATAAAAAGATGCTTAAAGGTGAACAGGTATTGAATTAACAGGCAGTCGAGAACTGAGAGTCGAGTTGCGAGGAGTCGTAAGTCGAGGATCCAAATGTGAGAATCGAGTTGTGAGTCGAGAGTTGAATTGCCGAGTTGTTATGGGCTGTAAACTATTAATTGCGAGTTGTGAACTATCCATTTAGTTGTCTTAGCTGTAGCACATTATTGTATTTATCGGATTGGTAACTAGATGATTACCGCTTTTGTCATTAGGTGGTAATAACAAAATCCGCAATCACTTAGTTGCCAATAGGATATTAATCCATTATAAATAGATCCATCTATCAATAAGCTTATCATACGGGATAGAAATCATTGGAAATCCTAATTCCTAATATTTCTGAATAATTAAAATCTCCCAATAACATAGCGGAATAGTAACGTAGTAAATAAAGTAATAGTAAAAAAATAGTAGAAAATATTATTAATTTATCTGTATTTAGGGCCGTGTAAAAGTGTATTTAGCGCGATATCCGTGGAACGTTCATCGAGATCCTCTAAACGTAATAACACTGCCATATTCTTGTGAACCATGATTGTATCGATGTTTCTCATTTGATCCGAGAACACCGGTATTCCTATCGTTGGAACCCCATAGTGGATGGCTTCCCGAGTTCCCACAAGTCCACCATGCGTTATGAACGAGAAATTCGATAATACTTTGTGATATTTCGTATGAAAAAGTAGATGTTAAATCCGTTGGGATTTACTCACCGAGTACTGACATCTGAAATATCCAAGATCGTATCATCGCGTTATCCGGCAGACCAGGAGGCAATTTCGTCGCGTTGGTAACCCTCGTTAAGACTCTTATCGGTGAGATTTTCGCGTACAAGCCCAGCAACGTGTCCAATGGCAAGGTTTCCATGTTCAGCAACGAACCTAACGCGAAGTACACTAATCCGTGGCTGGCTGTTTCCAGCCAATCGTTCATTTCCTAAATTGGAACACGAAGAACTAAAGGAGATACGATTTGTTGTACGTTGCGAACCCGCGAAGCTAACTTCTGATTTATATCGGTTCATAGATCTTTCCTACGATAGTCGACGTAACACGAGCGAAAATTCTGAATATTATTGTCACGATCGTGCGTCAAGTATATTAATTCGAGAAATAAATTCCAGTTGTTTATAAATAATTTATATTCGCCCATCCGTTCTTTTCTGTGGCAATTACTTTTTAATTTCAAATATCCTTTCGCGAACAAAATTAACGAAATCTTTCGACGACGATGATTTACGAGCTGGTGAAATTGGAATTCTCATAGAACGAGTCGCAATATATGGAACGTTTAAATGACAAACTAGAAAATGAAAGAAATAACAGAAAGAGACAACAACAGATGTTATCAGTCTCTGTATGAACCTACCAGGGTATTCGACGTGCATTCGTCGCCTTGAATATGTAATCCCCCAACTTCGATCACCGCCGGGGCAAAAAACCTAATCCCTTGAGAAGAATAGTGCGAATTCAGCAAAGCCAGGGACACGTTCCTTTCCGATTGTCCGACATCTGGCAAATCCGCAGCCAAATATTTCCGCATTGTTTCAGCCTGATCGGACGTATAACGGCGAAATATCAGCGTTTCTTCGAAGTTTACGAACAGGTTGCGAACTCGATCGAAAACTGTGTCGAGAACCGCCATCTCTACTACGTCTCCGGGAAAGAAGGCGAGATTGAACGAGCTGCCCATAAAATCGTCGACGTAAGGCGCCTCCAGGAAGCTTATAACGATGGCCACCTGTGTTTCCAGAAGTTGGCCGAGATCTAAGTAGCACAACGACCCAAGGTACCGCGGACGATACTCTTACCGATGAAATTTCAACTTCTTGATGGTAAAATCGGAGATCGAGAAGCAGATCTCAAGGTATATTAACAAATCCAATTAACGCATGCTGTTCGATCGCGGCTACTCGACGGATATTAGAAAAATATTGAAAATCGGAAACGATACCTGTGAAATCGTGAACTCGAGCGAAAACATTAACAACGTAATTGCATTGGTCGAAAAAATTGAAGCATGTATATACATGTATATGTATGTATACATGTTTATAACGATGTATGGATTCCTATTATGTGTATCATGTACATACGGATAAGCATACAGATAGTTTTTACTTATGCGACAACACAGATACGATGCAATTGTACCAAGTCGCTTATGACTTTGATGGTCGATGCGACTATAAGTGTTAAATAAAAAAAAAAAAGAAAAATTCGAATTAATGCGATATCAAAAAAAAAAAAAAATAATACATATTTCACAATTAATTACTACTTGTTATATTAATATAATATAGATACTGATGTTTTACTGATATATTTGAACGGTATGCAACAATTATATACTTAAGACTGGAACTAGCAAAACGACCGTATCACTATTTCTCATAGAAATTTTATAAATTTAAAACGATACGTTTTCGAGGATTTAAATAATTTTTGATAAAATATATGGATAATAGGAATACGAGTTTTATGCTTCGGTCATAACGTTAAACACTTATCTTGTTTACGTTTAATTAACTCAGTGATTATGAGGTCGTATGGTGGGTGGATTTTTAACGAAATTTTGCATCTTTTCGTGGCCTAATAATTCACAGAAATCTCCACCATATTTTGTTGCAGTGTAGTACGTTATCGCTGTTTGTGTCGTTCTAGCATGTTGTACGCCGAATCTGTTCACTACGTCTTCTCCCATTCCATTTAAATCGATAATATCCGCGTAATTAGCGATCGGTACTTTCGTTGGCAAGTGGCTGATCATATCGATTTTGTGCGCTTTTTCTGCAAGTCCTTTGCACAGGGCATGGAACATTCTGAAGTGACTTTTTCCATTGAACGAGAAGAGACAGAGAATTCTGTAACGTCGTTTACGCGAATAAAAAGAGCCAGCAACAGTAGGAGCAGTATTTTCTGGCATTTCATTTCCTTTTTTCCTCTCTTTTCCAGATATCTGCAAAGGATATTCAATTGCCTTCTAAGCGTTTTCCGATCTTTCGATAAAACGAAATTTATCTGTATTAAATTTTAATTAAATATCAATAGACTATGGAAAATGTAATAATTTAAACATATGAAAACTCGGAATCGGAAACTTTGGAAATTTGAAAACCTGAGAACTTGGCAGCGTAAAAAATTAAAAATTTGCAAATCAGAAGCTTCGAAAGTTTGGACATTTGAAACATTCGAAATATTTTCTACGGTAGCTTAATTCAATTGTTTTACGTTATTAGCAACGTAATTGTCTATTTTCATTTTCCAATTGTCTCGATTCAAGATATATTCAGGAAATATGTAAGTCGCTGTTCGAGTATCTCACAAAAGGTTTACTTTCCAGCTAATCTACTCCGCTACATCTCGAATAAAAAAATTATCCGGCACTGAAGATAAATCTCGACAAGGTTGATAGAACCGAAGAGCTCCAAGGTTTTCGCATTACAATACAGATTTACCTCCAATTATGCGCTAAATGAACAGCAGATGTATTAATATCTCAGGATCAGCCACCATCGTCCCATGGATCGCGCGAACGTCTGTTAAGAGAATTCGTAAAAGGTTGATTGTGTTTTTTCTCTTAGTGATTGTGATTAGCTCTTTCGTCGTAATTATCGTAGAGTCTAGAGGAAAGGACAGTCGCATGATCATGCAATTAAAATATTATCTTGAAGAAAACAACGAGTAGATTCTCTATTCTCACGTTTCTGTTCATTGTTACCTATAATTATACAGTTTGCGCGGTTTGCTTACAATTACATACTTTGCCGATGGAAACGAAGAAAGTACAAAGAGGAAAATTCTATAGAGCATAAATTGTATACGAACGACGAAAATTTACATAATAGGAGTATATTTAAAAAAAAAAAAAGTTTACTCTCTTTCCATATCTATCATCGATAAACACAGTCGTAGCGAAAGCAAGGTTTTTAAATACTCCAAGCTCTTCAATTTTCCGAGCTGTTATAATTTTCCAAGCTCTTCGATTTTCGAACGTTCGACCTGTCAAACTTTCCAATATCAAAATTTTCAAATTTACGACCGTTTAATTTCTCAAATTCGCGAACGTCCACCTGTGCAAATTTTTCAATACTAAAATCTGCAAATTTTTGACTCTCGTATCCTCTGAATCTTCAAATTCTCAAACTCCGTGATCATCGGACGTTTCAAAAAATAATTCCATTATCTCAGCTCCATTATTCATAACGAAGAAGCGATCCATCATAAGTATTCCCGTTAATCGTGCTGTAAAACTCTGTCTCTCGCAAACAAATTCGTTAATTACGGAAACACTGGCCATTCGAATAGGCATTTCCCTGCTTTCTGTCTCAAATATATATTTCAGAACATATTTCTCAAAGGAATATTCGACGTTGCGTCCGAATTATTTATCGCCAAGTTTGCTGTGTTAATTTTCCACATCGCGTGCTCTGCGAACGGTCATTATTAATGGTTCGTTGAGCCGAATGATGAAAAATATCGTAACTCTACAGAACTACCAAAATTTCATGGTACTTTTGTTTCTTTCTCGACTATTTACAAAAGTGAAATTGTTTTCGGACGAGAGGAATTTTCTTAATGTCGTGTAACTTTGAAAGAAACAACCCCCTGCTATCCCCGGTTTTGGCTGGTCGGTTGGGAAAATGTCGAAAGTTGCAGTACCATTTTACACAGGCTAAAGCGTACAATGATACCGGATGAATAAGGTTTAGTGTCTGGCATGGGAACTCGGTAAACTGCTTGAGAACTTGTCAAATGTTTACGTAATTTTAATACGATTAAACGTAGTCCTGTCCATGTTTAATTATACTTGATCAAACTTCCAACGGCTCGCTTAATCGAGTTATAAGTGGCTTCATCGTTAAGTTCCTTTAGCTCGGCTCTCCGTTGCTGTTCTCGATTGCACGCGTAACGCGTCCTTTATCGTCGTAGATCCCTTTCCGATCTTCCTTTAATTGTCAGAAATGTCGTATTCTTGGTTTTACAATGTATCGATTTACATTTATCAAGTCAAGTCGCGATGAAATTTGCATCGAAGGTATTTATGTATTAGGTTGTCCGAAAAGTTCCTTTCGTTTCATAAGTAAAATAATCGATGCGCAACATCTTTTGTTTTGTATTATTTTACGAATTTATGTATGATCCATTTTGTAGTAACAGAATAAAATGGATCAAACGTAATTCAATAAAATAACGTAAAACAAAAAATGTTGTGCATCGATTATCTCACTTATGAAACGAAAGGAACTTTTCGGACAACCTGATAGATACCGCGCGAGATATTGGCACAGAGTAACAGAACGAAGTTGAATAAAATTGTCTAGGAATTTATATCGACGATGTTCAAGTACATTTCTAGTGTATTTCTAAAGGACGTTTATAAATAAAATATAAATTATATGATTTCGATTTAAATCCAGAATATTCCATTGCAGTTAGATGCAACACCAGAGTACGATTTACGCGAGTGCGCGATCGTTTCGCCAAAATTTCGTATCGACGAATTCGTCCGCGCGGAGCGCGCGTCCTTTTCAAGAGGAAGCTTTTCGTCGTTTCGCTATTTCGTTTTCAGCGCTTCTCGGTTTTATCGTCTTCTCTGCTAAGTAAAAGATATTAGCCAATTGCATCGAAAAGGCAAAAGCTCGTTGCATCTCTCAAAGGGAATTTGTTAAGAAAATTATCTAACGACACGTTTCTTTGAAAGTACATCTGGCAAAAAAACGCGTAATCTCCTTCCCTGTTTAAGGCTTTTGCCGATATTCTTCGTCCCGTTTCTCAGTTCAACTTTTTCTCTGTTCGGGCGGCCCTTTTATGGAAACTTGTTAATACAACATTTAATAAAACTATTAATAAATAAATTGCGAATGTGAAACACGCAAATAAGAAGATGAAAACGTCGAGTAGATGTAACTTCCACCAAGGTAATTTCACAGCGGCTGATCTTAAGCTATCCGGCCCATTTCTCAGCACATATTCTATCCAATATACAGCTGTGTCTAACGCTGCCATGGGACGATCTCTGAACATCTTCGACATTGTCTTTGCAGATTCTCTGAAACAATAATGGACAGTATCAGACAGTGATTGTTTCCTGCCCTACCGTTTAGTCTTTTTTTTTTTTTTTTTTAGAATTTATATTATACGTTTCAAATTTAAAGGACTGTAGATTTGATTTTCCACATAAAATATATCAAATAACCAAAAAGATAGTGAGGTCCATTAAAGTAACGGTAAATAAGATAAAAAATTATATTAAATTTACTTAGATAGATAAGATTATTATCCGAATATTTCTATCCGGAAACTTCGCTTTTTCTATCATGTTGAAAGCATCGAGATAATACGACTAAGCTTACGGATCGAAAGGAAACTTGAAAAATTAAACGAAACATTTGACCCAAATATTTTTGTTTATATCGTTTTAATAACAGCGTCAGGAGTACGATTTGATATGATCATTTGTCATATTAATCGCAGGGAAGATTATTTGAAAAATTGTTGGAACGATCGTATAAGAAACTTTACCTGTATCGGGGATCGTACAAAACTGCGTTCAACGCAACGTCCATGGAATGTTCGCTGATATCATCGATGTCTACCAGAACTGCCACATTCTTGTCGACCAGAATGTTGACATTTTTAATTTGGTCACCGAATATCGGCATTCCTATCATAGGAACTCCATAATAGGTGGCTTCCTGGGTTCCCATAAGGCCGCCGTGAGTTACGAATACTCGCGTATTTGGATGTTCTGTGAGAGATAATCCTTTAGTCTGATCTGATTTGATTGGAGAACTAAGCACATTTGAGAATCGTTATGATCTCAGAAGCTCGTTTTGCGACTCTAGCTTTAACAAAGTTTCCTTGGAATTCGTGCATTTCTTAATCAATTTTCAGTCTATTAACGATAGACGTTAACGAAAAATCGAGCAAGTTTCGTACGGTGTGTCTCGTTTTAATCGATCCACGCAAATATCTCCTATGCTATACATATCACGCGAGATATATTCTAAATATATTACGCGAAAAATATGTTTCAAGTAGAACTGATTTGATCAGCTGGACAAATTGTAAAGTACAAATTAAATAATAATATAAAAAAAAAAGTAAAACTTACCTTGTTTCGAGTGTTACGTTTTGCGATGGTCACGAATTTTACTTAGACGGACGTGCCTTCGAGGTATCCTTTGTTTTTTTTTTTTTTTTTAATGAAACTATAAACCCCTTTTGTACGTCGTTCGATGCACCTTTTAATTCTCCATAAAAAAGCATCAAGATAAGACGTTTACGTTCATGTTTTCCTGGTCCTCCGTACGTTCAATTTAATGAACACTGAATTATCTTTCAGATACGAGTATCTTTTTCGTGGAAAATTGAAAAATGCATCACAATGACGTACGAAAAAGAAATCGTAGTTCCGTTAAAAATCGGAAAGACAGGTTGAAATCTCGAAAGCACCTCTACTTAGAAAAATTTGGCGATCAATGAACGAAGAATTTCAACGCACAGTTTAAAAGGTATTTGCGTGAATAGATTTAGACGAGACTGCCGGTACAAACTCGTAAATGACGTTTCGAGAATAATTTTTGGAAGGATATGTTTCGCTTACTCAACACCGCAACCTGCGGAATCCACGGCAACGTCAGCACGTTATTGGGTAAACCAGGTGGTAACTTCGTTGCGTTGGCGCTCTTCAACAAAACCTTTACGGGTGAAATTTTCGCTAACGACGCGTAAATTTGCAATATCGTCTCCGTTGGCAACGTTTCGATGTTCATTAGCGAGCCCAACGAGAAATATACCACACCGTGGCTTGCCATGTCTAGCCATTCCTTGAGTTTCTAGATCAAAAAGATACCAATTCAATGTTATTTCGACGTTTCTGTTATCGTATCGTTTCATTAAATTTGATTTGCCAAACGTATGTACTTCTACTTTCTTTCCTTCAGATATTATTCGGATGGCGACTAAGTGAATGCGGATTTTGTTATCAGGTGGTAAAAAATAACACGCGAAACGATAGTACGCGTGGCTTTTTAAAGATATATTTCGAAATTTTATCGATTAAGTTAGAAGAAATAATGAATATCATGCTATTTCGTACGAAAGATAAACGCTCTTCATGCGCTATACAGTTGTCGGAATGATTTATAGTATTTTGTTAATGGGAAAGTTATCTGCAATATGAATTTACAATACATACGATATATCACGTAGAAAATTTCTTATTATTGATGCCTAATTGCCATAAATATTCATATCGTAGAATTATAGAAAGACGATAGAGATCGTTTCATCGTCGATTCAATAAGGTTTCAATGTCTTCGATTACGAACCACGATTATGCAAAGATCGTTTCGCTCGCGTTCGAAATTGGAAAATATTCTGCGAAAGGCATAACGTTAAAGTAACGCGAGTAATTTGCTTCAAAGGTACGGGATAGCAATACGTAGGATAGGATGGAGAAAATTTAAACTTTCAAGAATTGCAGTGCAGCGGCGAAAGAGATCGATGGGAAGCTAATAAGCCTTTTAGAAAAGAAATTTCATAAAGTTGCGACGGAAGATTTTAAGGAATTATTTAAAGGGATTCTCAAAGAAGAATTCGAAGAAAACTAAGATCACAGAGGGATCTCGGAAGTAAGTTTACACGAAGAATACTGCGAAGTAAAGTTAAAAAAATCCTCAGAAAGTTTCGAATATCGCTAACGGAACCTTCGAGGAATGCTGGAAGAAAATTACATGAAACTTTTCAAGACATTACCGGGCTTAATTTCGACTTATCCGCTTCGATGTGTAATCCACCAACTTCGATGACCGCCGGTGTGACTGGTCTAATTCCGTAATAACTATAGTGCGAGTTCACTATAGCCAACGACACAGTTTTCTCCAATTCTCTGACGTCGGGTATATTAGGTAAACCCAGGTACTTCTTCATCATGTCGGTTTGCTCGGCTGTGTAGTGTTGAAATATCAATGTATTCTTGTAGTTGGTCAAGAAATTCCATAGGCGATCGAAGAACGTGTCCACCACGGCATTGTCGTTGTAGAAACCGGAGAGGAAGGCGTAACTCGTAGGATTTCCCATAATATCGTCGACGAATGGCATTTGCATGGACGATATGGCGATGGCCACTGGCGCATTCAGAAGTTGGCCGAATCCTAGGTAGCACGGCGAGCCAAAATACTGAAAGAAACGTTAATCTTCTTACAGTCGCAGACTCTATTTCGCCTGATCTGTCAGATCTTTATGTATTTGTTCGTTTTACAATTTTTCGGAATTGATATATATCGTGGAGTATTTAATTATTCAAAGGTTCAAGTAAAGCGTTCCACCTTAATACGACGTTCTCTTAAAGACGCGTTTTACCGTGTCGAATCCGTGAAATTCGGCGACGAAAACGTTAGACTTAGTTTCATAGAAAGAAAAGATATTCGACGAATGAACAGAAGAATACTCGTATTCGCTACACCGTGTATTATCTTCATTTTGTTGCGCCTTTTATCGCCTTTCATAAAATGTTTTAATTTATCGAAGTTTGTCCTATCTATGTTTTAAACGTTTTATTTCACGGAGAGAGACACGGAGGATAGATCGAAATTCGGAATCGTTACTCTCGTATATACTCACCTCTACGATAATCAGATCATAAGGTGGATCGTTGGGTGGATTTTTGACGAATTTCTGCATTTTTTCCTCTTTCATTAGATCACACAGATTATTACCAAAAGTCGTAGCTACGAAGTAAGTAAGCGATCGTTGTATATGTTTTCCATAATCCGTGGTTAAACCGTTCACCACGGTTTTTAGGGTTCCGTTTAAGTCAACGATGTCCGTATAATTGGCCAATGAAGTTTTCAATGGAAAATGGCTAATTACGTCGACTTGATGCCCTCTTTTTGCCAATTCCTTGCACAGAACATCGAACATCCTGAAATGGCTCTTGCCATTGTACGGGAAGATGCCCAAAATTCTGGAGGCGTCGTTCGCGTGTATGGACAGAGCCAGTAGCACGCAGAACAACGCTTTCTGGTGTTTCATGTTCGTGCCGTTTTCTTTTGACACCTGTAAAATTATCCTCTTTGAAGTAATGAAATTATACCTTTGCGAGATTGTAATTTTGAAATATTTCGTACGCCGACAACGCGAACTTTTGCAAGTTCAAAATTCGAAACTTGAAAATTCGAGAGATTTGGAATTTCGTAAATTTGAGAGTTGGATAAATAACATTCCTTTCTTTTTTTCTTTTTTTTTTCTTTTTATGGAAGTGACACTTTACTCGAACGAATGAAATTACACGAAACAGCGATATTTTCATTTATACACGAAGACTTCGTAGTAATTCTGCCGCTTACAATTATTTAGCAGTTCGCGTTATCTTTGTTTATTGTATGAGAATTCTTCAAATTATCAAAATTGTAAGTGAAAGGTTACCATCGTAATCGTGTTCGCATCGTATTCGCAACATTACTTATTATTACTTAGTAGAAAGTTTAAAAAGAAATTTAGTTGCCAGAAAGTAATATTGTAAAATTGAAGTTTATTGTACTTATATAGTGGCTATACTTATATAATTTAATATATCGAATTAATGACAGTTTATCTCGAGGCAGTATAAATATGTATTCGCTGATTAGTATAATTTCATAACGCAGTTTATAGAAGATACCGAATTTGTATTTCAGTCGGTCGTTAGAAAGCGAATATGCGATATAGTAACTATAAAGTAGAAATAGTGGCAAAATAAATCATAGAAACGAGATCCTCTGTAATTTCTAAACGAAACGATGAAAATATCATCTGTCTATCTAGTGAGCTGGTATGGTATGGTTCTCAGCCATATTAAAATTCATATACGTGACTAAAAATAGATCTCAAATTTGTTACATCTTCGTCACATCATTTCACATTATAAAAGAAAAAAAGAAAAAAAAAATTAGAAATTCACAGAAACTCACCAAAGTTCGCTAAAGAGATCCCAACTTCGACTAAAACTACTAAAATGTAGCTCTTATAGTAATGTTTCACTCAAGTATTATATATATATCGGCGCTTGTATTTGAACTAGAATTTACAACGCAACCAAGAAACCAAAGGTTTCGAAAGCTTGTGTCTTTCGTCGACGTTGATCTGTGACTGTTAACGTTAAGTACTTTGCTACATCTATCGTTTGCCTTATCGTCGCATGTGTTAACACATTTCTCTGTATTGTACGTATACATTGTATGTTCGTATTATACGTGTTTCAACCAAATTAACACATAGCAGTGCATTACAGATACGTATTTATATCGTGCGGGTCTTTGTTATCAATTAACATAGAATAATCACATACATTTACAGGGTAAATAAGTAAGAGGAAATAGGAAAGTTGGAAATATACAAGAGCTCGATCGTAAGAAGATTCGGACATCCTACAATTTTAACTTTTAAGTTCTATAGTTTCAGTAAATGTACGAGCATGAACAAGAATGCGTTACATTACGATATAAATAACAGTAGAGAAAAAACATTTTCAGTTATTGTTCGTTGTCGTCTAAATATTAATCCTCCATCGGCATTATGGAGATGCCGAGTGTCTTAATTTTTAAGCTCTTAGTTTCAGTAAATGTAAACGAGCATTAACAAGAACGTATTGCATTGCGTTACGTTACACGATATAAATAACAATAGAGAAAAAACATTTTCAGTTATTGTTCGTTGTCGTCCAAATATTAATTCTCCATCGGTATTACGGAGGTGCCGAGTGTCCAGACCCGGACGAAATTTTCATCGTCCGATTTCTCCGAAACGAAAGTGCCAGATCCCGGTGGTTCCCGCGCCTAAAAATCTTTACCTCGCTCGATTCAGTTTCGAATATCACGAGTAAGATAAGCGTGTGTTCTCTAGCGACTCGTATTTCCACTCGCGTCGTTCTTCTGCTAAGCGTTTTTTACATGCATAATTATTTTTATCTCGGTACACGTAGCAATCTCTCGATACAATATTCTTAATCCTAATATATTTCCTTAATCCTAATATATATCATTTTCCAATAATAAATAATCCACTCGAAAATCTCAGAAATATAGGTCTAAGAATAATCACGCTTTCGTCAGCGTCGACAAATTACTTCGTCGATCTCTACGATCTCTTCGAAGGATCGTGATCCTATGGGCGAAATCCTACGACAACTTTTTGTAATATTTCTTTGATACGAAACGACGTACCATCGAGCAAATTCCCATTTTATTGGAAAAATGTTTAGACGTTTGGCTAAAGTATCACCTATATAGCAAGTTATAACGAGTAGCTTGGAATTCTCTCAGATTTGTTTAAAGCCCAAAACAATGAGAAATCGGGTCAAGGGCGGGAACACTCGTAATACCGACCGCGATAGTAAAAATCTATATTGCCGACGGAGGTTTTAAAGAAAAGAAGAAACGAGAAAAAGTGAATTTTTGTATCAACAACGACTCCAACAACCGTTCAAAGAAATCTCTCATGGAGTCAGATCGTGGAGTGCGTAAATAAATACGAGCGACGACGAGTATACACGTCAAACGCATCGTAATAAAGTTCTTGTTTGACGTGTATACTCGTCGAACGATGTTTACTTGTTAAGCACTTCTCTTGCATAAACAAAATAGAACGACGAATTACAAGAACGATCAGAAAAAAAACAAAAATTTTACACGATCTTAACAAAAACCTCGCTGACCGTAACTCCAAAGTATTTCAGATAATTACAAACGTTTCTTGCAAATGAGGTTCGTTAATTCGTAAAAATATCGTAAATAGTATGCTTAATAGTAAATTTTCAACAGGGGAATAATTTTGCAAATTACAATAAATAATTCTAGACTTTTTTTGGCCAAGTATGAATCTATAAACTGTTCTTCCTAGAACCGAGTTTTCGAAAAAATACATTTTGAAAAAAATTGCAGATTCTCAAGTTTGCAGACGTTTCGTGCTCTTGCAGTAGCAGCCACTCAGCTGCTATCGAGACGAATATTTCAATATGTTTAAATAATGATCGAAGTGAAACAAGTGTCCAAGGAAGCGCTACATTTTGCTTTCGTTTTTCAATTTACTTGCAATACTAGGAGTCTAGAAGAGAATCTAACCATAGCAAGCGGGAATGAGAAGCATGGGGAAAAACTAGAAAATTACGTTTCGTATCAAAGAGAAAAGAGAAGAAATTTGGCAAACACAAACAGCGACGGTAATGGTACTCGAAGGTTGCCTACCGTTCGGTGTAACAAAACCGCTAAACCCGCAAAGCTGTTACTCACCGACATCGAATACCATCGTCGCCGAGTATTGTACGATAAAAGCACAAAACATCTCCAAAGTTGAAAATTTGCAATTTTTTTCAAGATCGATTTGCTCGAAAACTACGGCCTATAGAAACAAACCGAGAACAAACATTCGCATCTTCGTGTTCAGTTTGCGACAGTTTACAAGAATCGTGTATTAAAGATCGTCAAATTGAAAGAAAGAAGAGAAATTAAAATTTGTCGAACAGAGTAATCAATAGCAAAACTGCTGCCATCAGAGCGTTCTTTCATGTGCCCATTTTAAACATGTGATACACTTTCATCGAATTCTCCCTCGGAGAAGGGACATATTTTTCACCGCAATGTACGCAGAATATTCTTTTTTCTTTATTTTTCTTCGTCGCTTTCCTCTAAATTTTTCAAATCTTTCGCAACTTTCCTTCTTCTCTTAGCCTTTGGCTTGATTTCCTCTGTTTTTGGCTTGCTTCGGCGCTCGTTCTTCTTTCTCTCTTTCTAATTTTCGTTTGATGGCCGACTCATTTAACACGTTCGAGCGTTCCTTTCTTTTCGACGCTCTTTTCCTTTCTATCTGGGTAATATTCGCTGTACCTTTCAGCGAAATAATTTTATCTCGTTCATTTTTGACTGAAACAGAATTATATGGACTTACCGTCTACCATAATGTCTCGTACAAGCTGTCTGTTGGATTTATTTAAACTTTAAGCGACTGCTGAATCGAAAGGCATCCAAAATCGCTTTTCCAAAGCTTTGTCGCTTTTTACTTTCTTACTTTTTAAAGTAAAATAGTCGTTCTTTTTCAATGCCATTGTCTAAAGTTTGCGCAATATCGAATTTACAGTTTTTTCGTAAATATCTCGATTCTACAAACAAACAGAAAAAAAAACTAGCTTCTACTTTGAATATCTCGTAACACGATTTTGGCGGGTACGCCAGTGTTGCAGATAAAATTTCTAAAATGTTTTCGACTATATCTTTACTACAGAAAATTACGTAGCCGTTTTGTCATAATTATCGGATAATTTATCGTATCAGTTACAATTTTTGCTCGCTCGTATTAGCAAGTAAGAATAAACTATGAATCATAATATGGGACATCGTAGTCGGTAACCTTGTGCTGTAATTACTGTCAACTATATGTATTATGAATTACACTATGCAAATATATTGCCGTTTTTATCAGGCAGGTTATCGCGTAAAGTCAAAGAAATATTTATTATCTTGAATTAACGCGAAGGTTTTAAACTATCGGGTTGGCGATTAAACGACTGCGGATTTTGTCGATACCACCAAATGATCAAATCCGCAATCATTTAGTTGCCAATCCAATATAGTATCGTGGTAACTGTATAAAATATGATAGGCAAATAGCAATAGAGTGGGGCGGTAATCGTAGTAGAACCGAGCAGGATTTAGTTCTACGTGAAAAAATAAGTCGAAGACGTAGACTAACATTTTTTCATATGACGTTTCGTTTCTGAGAAAATCGAGTTTGGAAATTCGTGAGTACTGCGAAGTGTGGGTTATCCGTGTCCCGTTTAATCAAAGTTGCGAAATATTATCCGAGGTACTGCGAACTGTATCGTAACTTTTATTTTCTTTTTCGAATTTTTAACACGGTAGGTACGCAAACGTAAAAGATAGTTAGATATCGTGAAAACAATTAACCTGCCTTTCAACCGATCAAGTAATTAATGAAACTTAAAAACATGTACGACGTTACATCGTCAAAATGCGTTGTATAATTTTATTATACGATTTATAAACGTTAAACCATTTACGCGCAATATATTTAAAAATGTATTTTTCTCGAAAATGAATCATCTTACGGAAAAATTGTATTCTACGTGCTTCGTTTCTATTCAAATATAGTTTAAAGTCCGATCGATTATTTACTCATCTTCAGTCTCGATTTACCAAGCTAAAGTATACTCGTCAAATTTCAAAAGTCGATTTTCTCAAAAAAACGAAGCGCTCGATGTGTATATTACTGTTAATATACGAAGTAGGTGATATATAGATACAATTACATAATTGCAATAACGCAGCGTGTTTAATGGAAAAATATTTCCGAATATCGCAGATGGCTTTTATGATAATTATCAGGCAGTGACGAAGGTATGCTTTAGTTGATAAACGAAAAAAGACCTTTACTAATCTGTTATTAAAAACTGTACGCTATATTTGAAATTTGACGAATTGCGTTGTTAATCAATTTGTAAAAGAAATGATATTAAAACGATGGATGTGTAGTTGAGTGTAATTATTATAAAGTGTCGTCATTTAAAAAGTTTATCGCAAAAGTTGAGTCGCTACATCGTAATAGACACATGGTATACGTAGTAAATTATGTTAAATTTCGTGCACACTGATGTCTGGCGAAATTTTGTCGCGCTAAATAAAAGCACAGAGGCATTGATAAATATATTTCACGGTGTAATACAAAATTGCGATACAAAAATTTAGAGGAAATAAAGTATGCCAGTACGTGGCCATTAATAAATACGCAGGGAGATACGGGATTTTGTGCGTTTTTATAGAATAAACAGGGAGCAGGATAAAAACAGAAAGAATAACGTGAAAAGAATAATGGAAACGGAATAAGTAGCGAAAAATAGGAAGCTACGTTTACAACCTTATTATCAATACGAATATTATCATAAGAAGAATAAAATTGACTATATTATATGTATATATATATATATATATATTATACAATACGTTACTGTATTGTTTAAAGATAAATATAATTAAACAATTATATAATAAACGTGTACATAGACATTTCGTGCATTGGCAGTTGTTAATTATCATTAATTAATCTTGAAGCGAAACAACAACATCAACGTACGACACGACACGACATAATATGAACATGAAACGATAAAAAATGATAAATCTAATATATTCAATGAATATAAATTACGGATGAAACGAACGATTGAAATTGCTCTATGTAAATATCATACGGTAAGTGCGGCCAAAGATTATGCGCAAGCGAGCACGAACTATTATTTTTACGAAAGACGAGAAAAAGATATAGAATAATATTTTTTTTTTTCGTCGGAAGCTTAGTCTTGGAGAAAATCGAGTTTGAAAGGATTAGTACTATTAGTGTTATTAGTTACTATTTTGTAAATAAAGAATGAAAATAAAGCCCCAAGCGGAAATATCGTATTCTACGTTCTTTTTTACTTACTTTTGCTTTGTTATCTAGAATAACGTCGTATTGTTTATAAATACGTTTACAGATAAATAATTAGTCCAGTTTAAGTATACTTAATAAATCTTCAAACTTGAATTTTCCAGGAACTAAGCCTCGTACAAACAAATTTTATTCTATATCCTTTTCTTACCTTTTTCGCTTGTAGATAACTTTCGATAGCACCCTAGGTACAGTCGTCTATTCTAGATTTTACAGGTCAACGATAATAATGCGCTATAAATCAAAATTATCAACATACAGTTTCGTCCTGTTTCACGAATCAATTAAAGTTTATCGAACATTGCTTCGCGAATTCCAATCGAAATACAATGTTATCTCGTAGTTGGAAAGTTAACGATATCGCTGACTTTCTACGTTGTTACAAAATATTTTCTTAACCTTCGCTATTTCCATTGTTATCCCTAGTTCCCCCATTATCTATACGTATTTTCTAATTTTCTGTTATCGTCCTATATCAATTATAAAAATTCGACTCTTTCTCCCTTCTTTCCTCTGTCGGACTATCGTTCGTTTCCATATACCGCATTCTGATTACAATACGATGTGTTTTGTTGTTCTACAGCACAGAATGATTGGTTCAAGGGCGAACATAAATTTACCTGCCTGTTATTCGCGTAAATGTAACAAACAGAGGATTTGGTTCAATCGCAAATTCACCGGAGCGATTTAATTACTTCTGTATAATAAATTCGATCGGTGATCGGCGATTAAATATAATTGGCGTATATTTAGTTAACGTTTAAAATAAATTTAATCACTGTTTGTTTGTAAAATAATTGGCTAATTAAACTAGATATTTGTCAATTATATATTAATAATAATATGCGACATTAATAACATCTTTTATTTCATTTAAACATAGTTTAAATTACAATGTGCTTAAGATCGTTAAAATAGAAATAATTAAAGACCGACGTTATCATATAGAATATGATCTATACTCACGTATGATATAGAAAGATACTGTTGAAACGTCGTGTCGTTTTAAGCCTTAAATCTTCTTAACCGACGAATAAATCATCGCATGATTCGATCGTACGTGAAATTACTTCCAAACTAATCCCTTCTGTTACGGATCACGTTGAACGGCGAGACAAAAAATGCAATAAGAGGAACTATTGGCGAATCACGAAGTTCTGTTCGGGCAATAATTCTTCAGAATCGTGAGAGTCAATGTCGTCGAAGAGATTTATCGTTGCAACGGTGGGACGTTTCCCCTTACACGAGGGACCATCGTACGAAATTCACTGAGATCCTCGTCTTCTCGCTCTATTGAAATATCGTTAACGCGTTGGCACTTCTTTCTTTCTCATCCGCATCGTGAAATTGTATTTTAGTGGGAATTATAAAAGTCCGGATACTTACGTAGCTGTATATTTCTATGAATATAATTCAAGAAACGACTAGCTAAAAATGTCCTCTCCCCCAAATTGGCATCTCCAAATCTAGTAACCGACTATCTCTCTTCGAATATTTTTGCATATTATCTGCGTTTTATTCGTTTTTTGTACATTTAAAGTCGCCGAGAATGTATAAAAACTCGCGAGCCTTTTATAATCAGAATCGAGAGCCCTTAAACGAAAGATAAAGAGAAAAAGTATAGAACTTTCCCCGTTTCTTTGTTCCGATGCCTAATTAGATAATCTTGATGAATAATATGGTTAAATTTAACGAATCTCGGTTTCGTTACCGGCGTACTAAAATATTAAGTGAAACGGACTAGATAAATATTGATCTTCTTAACAAACCCGCGTTACCACGTTTCATGCTTCCCTCTCTTTAACGAACGTTTTAAACTTATTTAAATAACGTCTCGGTTCGAATCTGTAACGAAACGATATGTTACCTTAAAATGACAATTTCTGCATGGCCAGTGCGACGAATTATCTCAATAACTTTTATTAATTTCAATATTTTATTGATTCGTTAATAACGAACAGTAAACGAAAGCAAGAGAATTGGACTTGGTTTCAGCTATCTGTCGTTAATAAATCAAAGAGTTGCACGTATTTCTGTTCAAGATGAGGCAAGTATACGTATACGGTACGTGTCAGTGAGGGAATTTATCGTATAATTTTTTTTATACAAGAAAGAACCGACGAGAAATGTCGGCACTATAAATCAATCGAGTTCCATCGATCAGCGCGGCTTAAAATTCATTCGAAAATACATTTTTTAACGCATTTCGCGTTCGACTAGAAAATGAAAAATGTACCGACAAAAATTACGAATTCTGCGAGAAATCGGTATATCGGAATATTTAATTAAAACACGAAGAATTACGCTCACGTTAAATTCCAAACACTTTAGTCGTCTTTTGCATCCGCGAACATGTTAAAAAATTCGTTTTACACACTCTTTCGATCCTTTCCTTTTCAACCCCACGTCGGTGAAAAATCGTGGCACGTTAAATCCACGTGCCATAAGGAAACACGGTGCCCAAAGACTGCCTCTCTATTTTTATTTTCTTTAACGTGGAAACTATGTCACATGGCGAGAGGTAATCGGCTTCCTACTCACGTTAATTACGAGTTTCGACCGGCAATTTCTCGAGGAAAATGCAACCATGTGCACGACGTAAGTTGCAAGTGGAATAGGTGACGTTCACATTAATCAAGAATACGTGTCGCTGTACATTATATTGTTCTGGCCAGCGTGTCACGTTGTTCTTCGCTGGAAAGCATGTCCAGCGTTCGGAGTTAACGACTTGTTACATAGTCGAAAGATGAATAGGCCATTTTGCTTTTCCTTTGAATTTCACGGAGCTTATCAACCTACAATATACTTGCGTGTCGCGACTGTTTGAATTTCGAGTAAATGTAGTTCCTATATTTGTTGAAAACCAATAATTGCTCTACTTTGATACGGTTCGAACGGTTAGAGAGGGAGGCTATACTTTTCCTTCTCTCGCTATTCATAGTCAAAAACTTGGACGACATCATAGATTACCGTATATAATCTGGAATATTTGAAATAAATTTCTTATCTCTAATATATTCTCTAGTTGGCAGGATATTAAAAAAAAAAAAAAATATATACTAATAGATGAGCAACGATTTCTGCTTTATGTTATTGAATTAGGTATGATCCGTTTCATTTATATTTCTATTATTATGTTCGCACTTTGTTTTATATCAGTTTATTGAATTATGCACGAACGTAATAATAGAAATATAAATGAAACGCATTGTACCTAATTCAATAAACTAATATAAAACAAAAAACATCGTGCGTCCATTATTTCCTTATAAAACGAAAGAAACTTTTCCGACAACCTAATACTTCAGTCTGTGCTGCATGATGTATTTAGTACTGAATTTACTTTTTAGTATCAAGTAATTGAATTACCTTGGATTACTTGTGTGTAGAATGCGTAGAATGACGTGTTTGCTGGCAAATTCGCGTAGGATTACAAAACATTGTATAAAAATCGATTCTTACACCTTCTGCCTTCTTTGCCAATTTCTTGCAACTAAAATATAAAATATAAATTTGATCCTCTATGTTTATCTATTCCTAATTAGCCACTTTTACTTTCGTCCATTTTATATAAATATATAGACTATTCTATCATATATAAACAAGTTTTACATTAAATTATCGTCTAGAGGAAAATATTCATTGTTTTGCAAGATAGCGCGTTATGTTCACTGTTCTATGACTCGAACGATAATAGATATTTTGCCTCGAGGAGATAATAACGAGTTGCTTTTATGCTATTCTGCTTCGTAAGATTGTTACTCGCTTTTGTCGGAATGTATAGTACATGTAGTTCCTTTGTAGAGACTATATTTAATAATAATATATAAAATAATCAATATTGATTTACTTTTTATTTTATTTATTTTCGACTATATGATACGAAAGCGGTAAATACGTTATAAGAGATTGACGAATTATCCACTTCTCGATTTATTTATTTTTATCGTCCTTTCATGACACCAGTATTATAGCCTCTGAAAGAGATTAAAGTTGTTCAAGCTCGAAGAAAAACAGCTTTTCTCTGTTTCTCTTTCATACAACGAACACACGAAAGAAGCTATCGTTCAGAGGATCTGATCGAGTGTAGCAAAAAAAAAAAAAAAGTTATTATTTCCGTTTATTTCGAAGTCAGGTCTCAGCTCGCGTTCAGCTCGTTCGACCTATTAAACGCGATGGCTCGTTAATTTCCAATCGATTCTGATTATATACATGTAACCGTTTTTCAAGGTTTTCACCAGCTTTCCATTAAAAGCTTCCTTTTTTCTTTCAAATTTAATTGTCTTGTTATAAGGTTAAGTAGCTCGAGGTTACTTTCGCGATGCGATATGACAAAAGGAAAAATAAAATTTTATTCTACGACAAATTTGCATTATTCATAGATTAGGCTGTTTTTCATTTCATTACGTATGGACTAAAATATAGTAGTCGATAAATAGCAATGTTGTTTAGCAATTATTTTTACAATCTTTTATCGTATGCCGAATAAGTAAGAAAATTTAGAAACCAATCTTTCTATTTTTTTTTTTTTTTCGTTCCAACGCAAGTTCAAATAATATTTAAACAGTACGTTCAAGGAATTCTTGCGATCAACTCGTGTTCCTTTCGCGTTATTCTCCTCTTCAGAAAATCTTTACTATTCGTTCAAATGTTTAATTGATCGATAAATCGTAATGGACACTTTCCTTTTCATGGTTATCCGATAACATTCGCTTCCACGTCGGATTCTATACGTCGTCTAAACAATATATATTCTACCTATCAGCGTTCCATTTGCCCGGATATAATTCAACACTTTGAGCGCCACTCCGAAATCACAAGTTTCGCTGAGGACGCCACGAGAGTATTTTTATTATTCGAAGCATATAACGGCAAAATAGTAATAAATTGACGATGTAAGACAACATTCTTCCGCAATGAACCGTTTATCTTATTGGTGGTCACGGGTGACCACCGTGGCGCCTTGGTAACAGTATTATAACAAGGTTTCGTTTATTTCAACAAACAATCCGCGTTCGTTCTTTCGTCGTAAACAAAACATGCAGAATATATCGTTGAAACGTGTAGAAGATATTAGTAAACGATATTTGCTCGTTCTATATATAATAGTAAGGTATGTTCACACTTCTAACTTCGATTATACGATTATAAAGCAGCATTTACGATTATTTTCTAAGCTGTGTTTACGATAATATCCGTAGATTACCCCTCAAAGATATGAATGCAAACACGGTGCACCGTTAGACGTAAGATTTGTTCTCATTTTTTTTTTTTTAATCGATGTTCTAATAAAAATGTTTAATCGTTCAATGGGGCACTTTTTATTTCAAAGTATCTTCTATTTATCGGTTATATTCAAAATGCCCTAACTGTCAATTCTCGTTAAAATTTTACAATCGTAAGAAGTTGAAGCGCTCCGGCCATCATCGAGCACCGTGACGTCGCAGGAGAAACCAATAACGTGGCAGGTCATATATAACGAACGTGGCGATCAAAGTGTTAAACATTAACGTTTATCGTTTTCGATCGGAATACGTAATATTTTGTTTAAATTGCACGGTATTATACAGCGGAAATCCCCAAAACGCATATTATTCGTTTTTCTTTTACGTTTCGTCGTCATGACGATTATCCTTGCAAATGGCCACATATTTTATCGGACAAACGATCACCGACGATCGTAATTTATGTGCGCGTTAACGTCGATCGTCGTTCAAGCTCGTTAATCGTTTAACGTTCTTCGATCATTAATATCACGTTCGATCGTACGTTACGATATTGGATTTAATTAAACAACGAGATATTTTAGCGGGTTGTGAATCGAGTGCAAAATTTTCCGGCGTAATGGTGCACTTTGAACTCATTGTCCAATATGAACAATATGAACAACCTGATAAGTTGAGAGGAAAACGTTTCTATTCACGTTCGATTTGTATCAAAAATTTGTAAACTATCTATCGTGTTTAGTTGACGACTTAGATACAACACGAACGAGCGAATCGACGTTGAAAGTAAAGCCAATTTGAAGAAATCGATATTACGATTTGCAGGGTGTCGGTTTGAAATTTTGCGCGGGATATTTGTTGTTACTGGAATATTGAAATCCTGTGAAATAAAATGGCACTATCCATGATCGCGGGCGAAATAAATATAAATCGTGATTGAATAAATTTCCATTTGTAGACGTAAATAGCTATTGCGCTTTTAATTCTCTTCGCGATACGTTATCTAGAATTAACGTTTAGCCGTTTTATCGAATTCATTAAATTTTCTATTTCTATTTGCTATGATCGAGGCCGGTATGGATAGTCGATAGGATTTCAAACGTTCGTTATGTTTCGTTATGATTCTCTGAGAAATTGCAAATAAAGTTACGTAAGTATATATAAATGTTTTGTTAATAAATAATGCAATGCATTTGTGAAAACGGCATTCACGAATCACGTGATTATTTTCATTATTTTTCGTGATTATTTTACATTTCTAAATATAATCCTTCTAACAATACGTTTCGAAGATTCTCTTTATACATACTTGTACGTGAGTGTCAACTTGAACCGCAAATAGAAGAGGAACAGGGGGATAAAAGTAAAAATTCGAAACTCAATTACAGATCTAGATTTGTTTGATTCGTTGGTCGACGTTTTGTCTTCCGAATTTCCTCGTTAGGATATGGAAATTTTCGTCGAGCGAAAGAAAGAAGGGTAGATGATAGAAAATGGATAAGGGAAAAGGAAAAGGAAAAGGAGAAAAGAGAGAAAGGAACGTTTTAAAAGGGACGCATTATCCTACGTATTATTATCAATCACAAACAAATTACAAATGTATAATGAATTAAAGTCGACAACAATTTTTTAAGGCTAATTTAAATTAATTTAAATCGTTGGAAAATTCGCAACGAAATATACGTAAACCGAATCTCAAACTCTGTTCGCCGCTACATACCATTACATGCATCGCGTATTCTACATGCATACGCGTATTATACGCGTATCAATTTCCTCTGATATCCCCTGATATGACGTAGAAGCTATCAGACGCGAAATGCACATGTTCCAACGACTCGCAGAGATTCTTGAAATTCACCTATGTCTCTTCACGCGCTGAATACGTACCTCTCGAGCCACTTTTCATCGCGTCCGGAATCCCGTAAAAAGATTCGCTCAATTTATTTCATGAAACGGCGTTTATTACGACACGAATTAGGTTCACTTCTGTTACGTGATCCGAGAGTATCCGAGATGATTTCCAAAGCGTCTGAATATCACTGTTTCAATTAACTGCGGATGGTATTCCGTCGGGGAAAGAAAAAGGAGAAGATACTACGTAATAGCTGTTATCCGCAACATTTGCATTCGCTCGAAACGAAATTGAGAAACACGATTGCACATGCCAGAGGAAGAGTTCTAAATATAGAGATTCTCTTCATTTCCCTCCTTCTTTTTCCTCCCTTTTTCATCTCTGTTTACGGTATGCCATTGTACGAAGAGAGCTTGAGACAAAAGTAGCCGACTGCGAGTTACCAATGGATGCTGTTTAAATTGTTTTGGCCAAATAACGAAGCTTATGATTTTAATAGAATTATTACGAGATCCGATGTAATATTCCCATTGTCTGAGATTATTTTAAGTTTGAAATAATACAAAAAATATTACGAAGAGTATACATCAAGGTTGCGAACAGTTGTAATTAAATTGTAATTAAATTATTGCATACTGATAAAGATTTAACTAAAAGCAATTGATCTGTTTGTTTTTTATTCGTTTTTTACTTATTTACTTTGAAGACTTGTTTACCGTTGTATTTTATATATCGACTCGATATTCACTGTTATCGATATAAATCGAACCGACCGAAGGAATAAATGCTTCCCTCGTTTAAATATTAAGACGAGTTTGACACATTCTCTACCTACGGATAGTGGAGATAAAAAATGCGAAAAGAATCGTTTCATTTAACCGAAACAGGATAAATAGTGTACTTGATAGAGAAATGCTTTTTATATCTTTCAGAGCCATACTGTCGGATGACGTTTGACGGATGGTCCTGCTGGCCAGATACTCCAGCAGGAACGACTGCATACGCCCCGTGTCCAAATTTCATCACTGGTTTCGACGCCTCGCGTAAGTTCTTTTTTTACATCGCCAGTTTCACCGTACAATCGCATTTTTTCCACGAAATACCGTGTACAAAGGAATTCAGTTAGAGAAGCGAAAAAAGACCTACGAACAAAAAAAAAAAAAAAACGGAATGTTCCAAAAACACGTACACCCAATTTTTATGCCAACTTCGGAAGAAGAAGAAAAGAAAGAAATCTCAGTCGGACGAGTAAATGCGTATCTACAGATATATTTTTACGTATGTCGGTCGATCTTTCCAAAAATTGCTCGATCAATCGAGACGATATTCTTCAACTTCTTCGTTTCCTACGCTTTCCTCAGCAGAAATGTTCAATACTCCGTCGCGTGCTACGGTTAGATTTTCTCTAAGATTTCTATTTCTTGAAGTAAATTGACAAATTTCAGGAAAAAGATGCGGTGTGTGTCAGGTATCCTTCTCAGTTCGATCATTATTTAAACACATAAGCGTTTTCGTCTCGATAGCAACTCCATAGCTGCTACCGCAAAGGCAGAAAACATCTGCAAAATTGAAAATACTTTCGAAATTCGATTTTCTCGAAAACTGGGCCCTAGAAAGAAAAAGGCGATTTGCGCATTTGCGCTTAGTCCGCTGAAATCCAGAAGATTATAAAATTAGATAGCTGTAGTTCCTGTTGAACAATGTCATCTGTGGTATTTTCAACGCTAAGTGGACCTCGCTTTGTGATAATCGCTCCATATCTAAATGGCTTCGGGTAGTTATGTACAGTAAGTGGTACTTTGTTAAAGTCATGTGAAGGTTTTATATTTCCATGATCATTTATATAATTCGTTATTTTATTTATTTTTTTTTTCTTTTTTTTAACAGAAGATCCAAAGGCAAACGTCTAAACAATAACACGTGATTACTTCCTGTAGTTTGGTTCTCATTTAAATTGTGTTTCAAACGTTCGTATTTCTCCCATTTTCTCTTACTCTCGAGTGGATTGTCTTATCGGGATGAAATCTTTCGCGTCTTGTAGGACTAATACACCGATCGGTCCCAGTTGCAAAATTTGTTCGATTTGTTCTATTGTTATCGCAAGGAGATTGTTCTGCAACTGTTGGACCGATATCGAGATAATTCCTTTCTCAGCGTATGGGGTATGTCCTCTGGTTGGCAGTTTAAAGTGCTCGTAATCTGCATTTTTGCAAGCGCTCCTTTGTCGGTCGATTGAGAGTCGCGGTTTATCGAGAATTTTGTTCGGTGCAAAATCAGATACGGCTAGGTCGTTTAAACTTTTCGCACGATCAAGCGCGACGTAGATTCGGTGCTTTGCAAAATTCTTTTTCTATAAATATTAAATCAGTTATATATAAATATTAACCATCGCTATTCAAAGTATAATATCTGTAACAGCTTACGGCTAGTTGATTCGCATGCGAGGTTGAACAGCCGATGATACATTGAAATTATTTACAAAGCGGACGACCTCACCGATTCCAATGCCTTTGAGAAATATCGTCAGGTACAACATATCGAACAACTTTTCTCTGTGCGTGTTATCGTCGCCCGGCTTCGGTTTCCGGGAAAGTTTCTGATTCGACGACACGTATAATTTTGATAATCGAATAAAAGCTTTCTTTGATATTACGACGCAAGTGTTTTCAATTTCGAACAACGATATTATTGTAACACAAAGCTTAATACGAATTGTACCTGTCTCGCTATTCAATACCTTAACGTATTTCGTAATAACGTCATCGGTCGCCTCACGGCGACCAAATAATTATTTAAACCAAACCTAATCTATTAATTTTTCTTTTTTTACGCCAGTTGAAAATGATTGTCGGAAATGAGTTAGGTCGAAATATACAAAAGTACGAAACACCGTAAAACGTATTCTATTCGTCAGTAGGAATAAATAATTGAAATAAATAACAAGTAGATAAACTACTGTCTTATAAATGGCAGCGAATACCATATAACAGTTGATCGTGTAATATTAATCGTAAGATTATGAAAAGCGTGAAATAACAAGTTTTTCGAAAGAAATATTATCGACTAGGAAATTTGTACAAATTTATACAAATAAGGAGCGTTAAAAAGTACAAAATAATTTCTATTTTATCTATATTTTATTTATTTATTTAAGTTATATTTACATGTGTACGCAATTACGGTTAGGATCACTTTACTCAATTACCAAACAACATGCTAAGTACATACATTAAATTTTTCGTGGACGACGCGATATACCGTCGTAAAACGCTACTTTGACAACGTTAAAGCGTTATAATACAAAATTTCAACTCGTTACCGAGTAATTTGCAAATTTAATCTGTTGATCTGATCAGGTAAGCGAAGGCAAAAATTTCGCTCGAAGCAATTTACGACAATTTTCAACTTGTTCAACGTTCGAAAAATATATGATTAGTGTCGTTTGATAAGTAAACGGTGTTAATGGTTATTGCATACGCGTGTAAATAAAATTTCAATGAATAAAATATAGATAAAATAGAAATTATCTCACACTCTTCAACGCGTCTAATTTGTATATATAGAATAAAACTTATTTTTCACTTTTCAGGATATCGCAAAGTCGGTAATATCTTTTTTGGAAGAATCGTTTACGGTTGTTACGTGGAAATGGTGGAGAATGGAGATGGAAAATGAAAAACTTGAATCGTTATCGTATTAACTGAACGAAATTCTGTTTCTAAATTTGTTATTTCGTCAATTACATAAATTTATTATAGAGTCTTGAATTCTTTTTATTTATAACATCTTGTAAATCTGTAAATCTCAAGGCATATAACACGATAAAATTCCTACGATAGGGTAGAATTCCAATAAAGAAAGACTACGCCATGTATTTGTGCAATAGTTTATTATATGCCTCGTACGATGGTATCGTCTGCATAATTAAATGCTCGTAACGTCCCAAGATTCGTATCACAATGGTATTTTCTTAAATAGTATCTTTGAGCGTGTTCGCGTGTTTAAAATTTCTATATGTACAATATAAAAAATACATCTAACGAACAAATAAATCTCGCTAGCTTTACACGAGCTTTTACAGTCCAACGATCTATCCACTATCCAATAACCATTTATCGCGAAAATCACAATCGTTCATCCATCGTGTGTCTTTCGTTCTACTCCATCGAATAAAATGTAAAATACTAAGAGCAATCGTACACGCGATTAGCAACTGACAAGCAACGATCAATACCGAACAATTGACCATCCTTTTTAAGCCGAATTCGATAAATCCGTCTTAAAACTCGATTAACCTGTGGGACTCCTTTTATTAATAGTTTCATAGGCTATGGCCTTGATCGCCGGAAGTTCCTGTCTCATTATCTTTATCATCAGATTGTCGCGTCTCTCCTGCTGTTCGTTTGAATTAATGGAGTACATCAGTCGCGCTGCTATTAGCGTAGATGTGGTGGTGTCGATGTCCAACAATCCCTCAATTATTCCTAAATCGATGTCGATTTTATCGTATTCCTTGAACGAATTCGATAGAGGCATATTCCATAATATATCAGCCATGAAAAATACAAAATACGGCGAGAATATGTCGATCAAATCGCTCAACTTTTGGCTCACATTGAATCCGAATTGCGCTGGCGATCTCGAAGAAAGTTGCTCCTTCGAAAATACTAATAGCAAGTACGATGTGGGGTCCAGCAGAGGATTAAGAGTAGCCATAAACACCGACAATATTTCATCGACCAACCGTAACTTCTTATCCGAATACGAGACCGCGTGCGTGATGACATCTACGAACTTACGAAGAGCATTTTTCATCGGGAAAAAATAGGGATTTTTGGGATCAGGGACGTTCCAATTTTCCGTGATGGCCTTCTTAAACAAACTGGAGAACATCTGCAATCGATCGTCGAATTTGTCCCCCGCTGGGAGCAACAGAGCTGTAACCACAAGCTCGCTTAAATTTCTGGAGACAGCCGGATTTTGATGGAAGAGATATCTTTGAACGAGGTCTTTGACGAAATCTTCGGGTAGAAGATTGCAAATAGCTGCGTCTATGTGACTCAACATGATACTCGTATACTTCGCAACCTTATCCTTATGGAGACCAAGCTTCTCGAGCTTGTCGATCATCTTTAAGATTTGTTTAATAAAATCGACCACGTATTGGTCGGGGATCGAATCGATTATTGGAAGTACCTCGAGACAGATTTTTTCATCTTGCAGTTTGAGCGTGGAGATCGTACGAGAGAACAATAACCGCGTAGAGGGCCCTGGTTCTTTCTGGAACAATTTTACGATTATGACGAGCACGATTTCACGGATAGACTGATTCTCTTCGGTCTTCCATTGCGCTTGGAAGAAGTCGAGTAATTGATCATGGGACGACACGATACGCATCAATCTTATCCCGTGTTTCCGAGCGGCCACTCTCTGACTGCTTAACTTTTTGGCAAAAGATATCGCATCCATTATATTCGTTCTTTTACAAACGTTTGTCAAAGCAGTTAGGGCCAGTGGTAAGTAGTCCCCCTGGCACAATTTGTTCAACGTTGAAACAGGCACCGGTGGATTTGCGATCTTGATGCCAGATACAAGGTGTCGAACCAAACTGTAACTAGCTTTCGCATTCGCTTGATGAATATTTATATTCTTCTCCGTTGGGATCAACGGTTTTATGATCTTTGCGAACGTTTCTCCGTAAAGGAGAGTGCTTAAGATGTCTACACAGATCTCTTCCTTTCTTTCAATCAGATCTCGAATACACTGTTCAGCGAACCTAGTTGGAATCTGCTTGTACCAACGTAAAGCCTTGATGAAGCGTTTCGTGTCCTTTTTGTCCCAATTATCCTTGCAAGCCTTTAGATATTTCTTCCAATGATCCAGAATTTCTTGCGGGTTTTTCTTTAAAAGTTTTAAAGCCTCGCTTATTTCTATTTCGACTATTATTTTGGTTCTTGGCCATAAACGCTCGTACAGATCCATTTCGTATGTCATGAACATATCCTGAAGATTTGCAACTGCATAAATGTCATTCTGTTTGATCGTAGATAAAATTTCCTCTATCGCTTGCAGCAACCATGGATAGTTTTTGACCGTCATGGCTTTTATGTAAGAAGTTTCGCTCACATGGACCTGATTAAAATAATAAATCGAAGAACAGAGATCGAAGAGGATTCCAACTCTGTTTTCCTTCCAGGGAGCCTGGTCTGAATTATATTTTTTTGAAACGATGTTTAGACAATCCTCCAGGCACTTTCTCTCGTAGTCGCAATACTCCTGAAGAATATTCCAGTGGCCTTTGCATCTCGTAGTCTTTAAGTTTACCAGTATATCGATTAACTCGCGAAACGGTTGATTCTGAATTATTTTATGGTGAATGGCAGCTTCTATCATCCTCACGCCGATATTGTTCAAGGCCAACAAATCCTTCTTCACATAAGCATGTAATATCATGTCCATTAATATCGTCCAATAATCCTCGCCCATCTGAGGAAGATCATAGAGTTTCAACAAAGTCTCGAACACCTCGAATAGGAACCAAGATTGCTCGTTACAGTGCTTGTTCTTCAAATACGTCAAGACTTGTAACAGTCCCACATTGTCGTTGTTTATCTTGCAAGAATAGATCATTTTACAAGCTAGACGCGCTCTATGTTCCACTTCTGAGGTTTTACTAATTTCTTCTTCTAACAGCGGTAACGATTCTACAGTAGCTAAAAAACAGTCCCAGGTAACTGTATTTCCGCTTTCCGTGCGCGCTTCAGTTTCATACTTCAATTTGATCTTCGCCTGTCTCATTCGTTCCTCGCGAGGCAATATTTCCAATAAACTAGTAGTTATCTTCTCCGAATTTGCAAAAATAGTTTTACCGTATACTTGCTGATAAGATTTCAAGAAAAGATCCACTATTCTATCCTGTCGATAGTACTTCAAATACTTCAACATGTCATCAGTGTCGAAGTCTTTGATATTATCCGGGAATAGTTTTGGAAATATAACCTCCATGTAGCTGTTGCTGATCCTCTTCAGAGGAAGTATCTTAATGTACAACTTGGCTTTTCGCTCCAGGTATTCTTGGCCGCTTCTCAGGAACGCTTCCACGCTCTTGTTGCTCAGAAGTATTGTCGGTGGATTTTCCTCGTGCATCTCGTATAGTTCTGCAAACGAGTCTAGTCGTGTCTTGACCAATGCCGCCAGAATGTCACTAAAATCGTGGATATTCACCGAAGGAAGTTTTCTCGCACAGGGGTCGGTTTTCGGGTTGCTCAGCCGAAGATAGCGCACGACGAGGTCTGGATTCTTGCGGAAGAACAGCTTAACCATTTTTCGACTTAGTACCATCCTCTTCTCTATGATAGTGTTATATACAAAAGATTCGCTGCATGCTAATAGCAAAGGTAAGGCTTGCTCTGTACCGTAAAACGAGTCTATTGATAAAAAGAATTTTTCAGCGAGAGTAGAGTTCTTCGGTGCTAAGCGCAAGGCCAATGTTCTGATGATCCGCGTTCTAGTGTTCAAAGAAACGTACGGAAATAAATTTTCGAAAAAATATTTATTATTAGTGATAGTCTCGTTGAAGCCATTGAAGAAGTTGCTGGCTTTCAGAGCTTTGCTCACGATCAATTTGTCTTTTGATTTTAAAGCTTCTGCTATAGCCTCGTAAGTGCTCTGATTCTTGGGGCTTCTCTTGTTTAACATTATGGCTGCCTGAATTTGTACCAGAGGTAGAAGAGGTTTTGGGATCTTCCTGAGCTCGACTGCATCTTCCAGATTGTTGGACACGGATATCTGTTGCTTTATGAAGTTCGCTAACCATTTAAACTTCTCACTAGGGATGTCGCCGGGAACTACTTGAATAGCATCCAAATAAGGGGTCGGCGTAGTCATCTTGGTCCGGGCTGAGTCCTAGATGCTATTAAGAATAGTTTTTATTATTATCATAAAAACGAGTAGTTACGTGAAAAATGGTAATAACGGGTAAAAGGACATTCCTTCTTTTTCGTTTGAGAAACCAATGGATTTTCTTGTGGAAATTAACCGCTTGTTTCGTAGTATTCAGTCACGCTTGTGCCAAGGATCGTAGTTCACGAAAGATTTTATTACGAATAACGCCATAACGATAAGTTTAGATCGTAATTTCAATTTCAATTTTTTTATACTTTAAAGCGAGGACTATTCAATATAAATTATCTGATCAAGGTAGGGTATCGCTGCTATACAGTACTTTATTGTATTAATTGAACCAAAGGTGAAAGAATTTGATAAATCGATGTATTATTCCTGAAATTTCTACTCAAACATAACGTTCCTTTAGAATCATATTATAAACCTTTCGTTTCTATCGAAGATCTCACGTGTTCTTCCGCGTGTTTTGCCTTCATTCGTGAAAAGCGAATACTCAGATCTCCATCATAAATTAATAGAATGTTAATAACTAAATTTTTACGTACGTAGAGGAACCTATTGACTTTGGAATACTGATGAATGACGAGGATCTATGCGTCAATCATATATTTTCTCGTTAACAATTAGCGACATATATGATCCTTAAATAGCTGATAACAACGTTTTGCAAATTTATTACGACAATTATTCTATTTCTTTTCCTATGATTAAAATTACGCAACAAACGTTCTGTATTTTTACTCATTAATAAGATAAATGGACTCTCTTGCAACTGATCAAGGATAAGGAAATAAAAGAATCATTACTTTTAATCTCCTTATGGTCCTTATTCTTTTTCCTTTCTGTAACGGCTTTATGATAGAAAAACGATTATAAAGAAATCTATAAAACATTCCATCTGCTCCTAAAAGATTTAATTGTATTTCAGGGAAAATGTGAATATTCATTTTTAGCATGGAAAAAGCCTCTTCTTTTGCTGCTTTTAGTCGACGGTTGAGTGGAAATTGATTTAAGTTTATTCGATGTGCACACGTTCAATAAAAAATAACGTATTTTATTCAAAACAGATTAAGATCTTGTTTAGTGCATACATAGAATAGACACTTCCTCTATAAGGATAATACGTCACGTTAATACATGTACGTTAAATGACTCATGCAAGGTGTTGTGCTTTGTTTGTTCTATTAATATAGGTTATTAACTTATGTATTAACCTTTAAAACCTTAAAAGGTTATTACATATTGTTTGATTTGTTACTTTTACGCCAGGTAATCGATGTTGATTAGCATACGAATATTGTGGATTAATATGCGATAAGTTTTCGATAATGTGATAACTTGGATAGTGAATAGTTTATTTTCTTTTTTAATTTATATTGTTAGGTTTTAGAAAGTTTTATATTACGATTGAAACAGGGTATGAATATACGAGAGCAACGTAAAACTTTTGAGTTGGTTTTAATGCAGGAATGAGTGAAATTGTAGATAGAAATAAATCTTTTGTCCTTTAAACGATAATAAAGCCTTTTAGGGTTTTTCAAGTGGTAAATACGATACGACTATATATTGTTATTCCTTCTAAAAGATTAAAAGATGAAAATTGAAAATGTTCGTGTCGTTCAAGAAAAAATATTTTGCTTAAATGGCAATATCTTGAAGTAAGTTGATCCGTTCTAATTTGTGTGTGTAACGCGATATTATCATCTATTTATTAATAAAGCGATTTAAATTCTGTGAGGAACATTAGGTGACGCAATACAATCCTTGAGCAAGAAATTTAAAAATGTACTGCAGTAAAAGAAGGGAACTGACAAAAGCGGAAAAACAAAATACAAGAAAAAGAAACCATTTATCGCATATTAAATAAAATATCCATATTTAATGCAGCCTATCAAACGTTAAATATAAGAAAGCTATAAGAAAGAAGGACTATACGATATATTAACATTAACCTGTGTTAAACTAATTAACTAACCGTTTACCGTGCAAAAAATCGAACGACCTTGAGTTCTCCAAAAGGGAAAATAGTTTTATCTGTCGTAATCAAGCATTTCCGAGAAAAACAGTTTCTACGTGTTTATCCTTCTCTCTTTCTCTCTCTCTCTCTCTCTCTCTCTCTCTTTTTCTCTCTCTCTCTTTCCCCCCGGTTATCAATTCTGAAAAAAACAATCGCAACTGTTTACGATCCACCCTATATAGGAAATATCTCGCGAAATTATCCTTAACGCTCCTGAAAGTCGTGGATGAGGAAATAATTGAATAATACGCGAAAATAATAATTACGTATCGTCGTTTACGTGGCTGTTAGCTAAACAACAAGATGTCTGTTGTGTATACCTTTATCTATCTCGGCGATGGTGAACGATGAAGGAAGCCGAGAGAGCGCCAATCGTAGATCGAAACCGGTCTAAATTTTGTCGAACGATTTTCCCGTACAACGATCCGCGGAATACTGAGAATTTATCCGTAAAGATTCGGTTATTCACGCGGGGATTTTTAACTGTTCATAATTCCGGTGGTGAAGGCGCGACGAGAAGTTCGCGACAAAACAAGGCTACAAAACGCTCGCTACGAAACGAAGCCAGGTCAGCGCTGACTAATCTCAAACGTCACTCGCGTGTTTATCCGGCGAACTTAGGTTAGGTTAGAACTGCGAGAACGAGGGAATTCGCACAGAGCGCCGATTCGTCGCATTAGGGCTGATCTTTAAGCGTATATTTTCATTCGAACGTATTTATTTGATGATTCGGTTAATTCTCGTCTAAGTTTTCGTGCAATTTTTGCGATAAAATTTGAAAGATTCGCACGATTGGCATAGTTGGAAGAATTTCGCGGCATGGATGATTCTGCACATGCGCAGCTATATATACAAGCGTGCGCCGTGCTTCCATAGACTTGTAAGTCTACGAGTACTTTTGGCAGCAAGCCGGCGATGAGAGTTCGTGCAACAGTCGACTTTGTGCTGTCGACGAGTAAACGTTACGATTTATTATCGAATAGGCGTTGAATAGAATTAGTAGTTTGGAAAGTAGACGAATTTTGTACAGGTTATCACATAATATGTGGCGAATATTCATAGGATAAATTCTAGACATTACAAACGATGAAAGAAGTTGGACTACAAAAATGTTCTCAACCCCGTAAATATTCCCCATATATTTTGTGACGCTCTGTATAACTATTACTATTTTCTTCGTGGTTTCAAGTATTCGAATATTGTTCTAATAAAGGATAGTAGATATAGTAATTCATACGGTAGTTAGTAGAATATATAAATTAAAGCATAGTGTATTAAGATAGTAAGGAAGAAAGTATTAACATAGTTCGTAAAAAAAGTATTTTATTTTTGCATCAAAAATGATAAACATGCGAATATTTATGAATACAATAATGAATATAAAATATCTCAAATGTTGGTTTATCGACGAGATAGGCCTGCTATCTTAATGTTTGATCCTTTATAAATGTTAAATCATGCGATCGAATATTACAATTTGTTTTTGATTTTCTTCCAATCGAATCTCTGTCCCTCTTTGCTGCAGCTTTCCATTTTGAGCGTTTTGTTGATATTCATATAAATATACTTATCCCCTCGAATGACTGGTTGCCAAATCGTTGGAGTCAACTCTGTGGTCTTTGGTGTTGGATTCCTTCAATGAAAACAGAAATTTCCTTTCTCTACTCTTCCGTATCGATTTTCGATAATGTCGTAACAAATACGTAGGGTAACGCTGCTTCCACGATGTAGCACATTTTTAATAAACTTTAGAGCTATTTCACACACACGGACGTACATATCGCCGTTTCAGCGCAATGACAACGTAACCGCAAGTTTGCAAATTTTGAAATAAATTCGTTACTAGACATATCTAAGCCTCTAACCTTCTCACTGTAGAAGCAGGTAAAAGTTTCATAATCTTGCGAACATTGCTGGCCACTAGATGGCAGTAGTCTCGTTATTGAAATATTTGTGTTGGCTACCGTATCTCGTAGCAATACCACGTAAACGTTAGTTGCATCGCAGACACGCTTAAAAGTAACTAGAAGGCGCAAACGATGTTGCCTATCGCGACATTACGAAACGTTTCATTCATTATTTAATTATAAATTTTAATGAATTTTTGCTTTTATTTTTCCCCTGACAAATCACTTTTTTACAGTTGCGTTGCACTAAAATGACGATATGTGTAGCACGAGATAGCCGTCCGGAACTAAACGTAAAAACATGCATTTATTATTTCCCTTTTTAATTAAGATATCTTTTTGTTTCAAATATACGTTTCTCAATGATATTCGACGTTTTTTTTTTTATTTTTACATTCATGTATTACTAAAAAACGAAAAGGAAACGTTGGCTTCGTCTCATTAATAACCCAAGAGGGAAGAACAAAAAAGTTCCGATATTCTTATTTATATTTTTCAATTTTTTATTTCTTACTTTTATATCTCTGCCTACCCTATGACGATGGAAAAATTTAAATTACTCTATGTTATACGATTATTATCATCGTGTAGTTTGCGCGCGAATTATTCGTTCGCAAAATTGTCATCGTGGTAATTATACATTTTGGAAGAATCGCCACTGCTCCTATCGTTGTTGTATACACGAGTATTCGGCATCTATATGTTTCTCCATGCGAAAGAAATATTGGACAATAAATTGGCAAGAAAGGAAAACACGTACCCAGTTTTTGCGAAGTCTGTCCACATCTGAGTGAAGCATTCCATCATTCGGTACATCTCGCTTCCAACTTCGAATGGATCTATACCCATCTTTTTCCCTACACTCGCATAGAACAAGTACTGCAACTCTTCCGCGTGTGTCGCTCCTATAAATGACCAAAAAGAAAGTTACATTTCTCCAACTGCTCCGAGCGACAGTCTAAAATCATGTTCAGAAACTTCTACAAGCAAAAAGTTCAAATTGATCTCTTGGTCGGTACGGCAGTCCGATTTCGACGACTCTTTACGGTTGACGTTGTTAGGGGCAACTGCTGAACATCGTTAAAGACTGAAGCGCACGGTTAAGCGTGTAACAACGTAAACAGACGTTCATTCGCTTCAGCTTTGGTGGATACTCGAATCTTTGATCAAAGATTCCAAGCTTACACTTGGAGGACTTCGATCTCAACCATAGGAACTTGGGTACACTATCGATCGAAAGTTTCGAACGACTTTCCCAGTTGTATCTATTTACATCTACCGAATCTCTTGCTAATTCCGTTATCCGTTCGAAATTGATACTGTTAATATTTCATTAGTAATTTTTGTTACTAAAGAAATTAGTACTTTTTGTTACTAATGAAATATTAATAGTAATTTAATTATACTATTAATTAACTATTAAATTTCTATTTATCTTAATCTATTTTTTATTAACTTTTCATTCGTTATTAAATACTATTCATTAACTATAGTAATTTAACTTAATTATTAATATTTCATTAGTAATTTTCATCACTTCGGTAAATTTTTGATTCGAGATATTTTCGACGTAGCGGATTTCTAAGCTGCCATTTGTTCAAATTCTTCGATTTTACGAATCGCGTTACTATGGAATAGGATGCCTAATTTTTTCGGCAATAAAGCGTAGATTATGAAAATTGTTATGTAAATTTTGTGTGAGAACTGATTGCATTTTTTAACTTTGAAATACCTTATTTTCATCTTATATTCGTATTAGATTTGTCTCTTGCTCGTGAATACGTAGAGAAGTGTATTTTGAAAGTTGGTAAATAATGTGCTTTACGTGTTATTTTTATATCTTATTTAAAATCTTTGTTAGTAACGCGTTGAGGGAACGTTACTCAAGATACTTGATACTCTAAAAAAATCACAAACAACCAGAATCGAAACAAGTGTGCGGTGAAAAAACATTTTATCTATGCTTTTTACAGTGATACATCACACACTATCACAGTCTATAACATCGTCATGGAAAATGGAAAATTACTCGATACTCGTTACAAATACAAATTTTTTCCATTAAATAGAAAAGATCTTGGAAGAAACCACTTCACTGGCGAATTTCTGAAAGTTGAACCAAATCTCTATCATATTTTTATAACAGAAGAAAACATTTAAAAAACACAGAACGATCATTCATCAAAATAAGAGTAAGCTATTTTGAGTAAGCTATTTTTTCCTATTTCTGCATCGTTTGTTTTCCTTATAAAATACACGACAGAATCTTCTTGGTTACACGATCGATGATAATTCGACGATTTAAAAGCATATTAAAAATTGGAATTAAAATATGAAATACCTGGCAGAGTAATATTAAAAGCCGCCTTCATTAGCGAGTGTTCTGGATCGTAAGTGAATTTGTAAAAATACGTAGTGCGGTTGTTAGTTTTCATCTGGACGTTGACAACCTCGTGAATACCCTGAAGGAACATCACGTCGCTCAAATAATTTGCATATTTATACGCCGTTTTCTCGCTAAGTACATCTTCGCCCAGATACAAGCGTTTCACTTCGCTCGAATTGATTCCTTCCCTGTTTAAGTAAATCTTCGTCTCCTCGGGGATTACCAGCTCAAAGTTCTCGTTCACCTCTCGGATAGATTCCGTGGAATCGGTTCCCCGAAATACTGGAAATATTTTTACAACGAGCTTCAACAATAAATTTACTTTCACCAAAAATCTTCCATCTTCTCTCGGATAATTACGATAATTGTCTTTCGTTTTAATAGATTTCTAAGTTCGAGAATATTGAGCCGACGAATATTATGATAATTTTGTGGAAATTTCTATTGGAAGTTAATAACCGTTAAGATCGCGGCTGTTATCGTTTCCCTTTGATTTGTAGAGATACGTTTTGTGGAAGTAAAGCTTACTTCTCCAAGATTTATAGAAACGTTTGTATAGGAATTCTCTTTCAATTTGTACTGTAACTATCGCTTCTTTTAGATCGAATTAAACCCTGAAGAAAGTTCTCTGTGGATTTCTGGACTTAGAGAAATGCAGGTTGTCCCGGACTTAAACGGCCAAACTGTGAGGGAATCTGATTCTACAGGGAAAGAGAAGAAAGAAATGTTAAGTAAAGTTTGTTAACCCTTTGCACTGCGAATTTTATTTCAATTTCGTTGCCAGCAGCTCCCAACGCTTTCAAGTGTTTTATTTGAAATTTACTTGAACTAAAAGATAAGACAATTTAAATAAATAAAGGAAGAAAGAAATTCAGTTAAATACCAGTTTTATTCGCACTATTGTTGCATTTTGTAATTTTTAAATGTATGATATATCTTGAAACAATTTCCAGGATGCAATTCTAGTTTTCTTTCGCACGTTTCACAAAAAAAAGGCGAAACTAAAAGAATATCGAAAGGGATTCGACAAAGGAATGCAAAAGGTTAATAAACGGCTTTGTTACAGAATTATAAACAAATGTTCTATGCGCAAAATAGATAACGACGCATTTTCCATCACAACGCACGGAAATTGACTGGATTATTGCGTCAGCGTATTTTCATGTTTCTTTTATCATCTGGCAACAATCCCCTGTCGTTAATTGTTGTAAAATATAATAATATAGTAAAGGTGAACAATGGAATTATTTACGTTAAAAAGTTCTATAAAGAGAATTTTCTTCAGTTTCGATAGCCGCGTCGTTATCTGTTTCACGCGTACGATATTTCTATACAATTTTGTAACAAAGCGTTTATCGATTAACTTTATATAACATTTTTTCGGTTTTTCTCCCCCTGTGCAGTAAGCTCTCGCGGTCTGGCCATTTCACTTTGGTATACCTTGTATTACGAATATACATACACCTACACATATTTATAGTGATAAAAAACGCGAAAATAAGAAACAAGCTTAAAAATAGCGCCATTTTTTTAGAGAAATAAAATTGATTTTCAAATAGTTCAAACTCAAAAAGCCGCTTCTAATTCGTCTCAGATTAACATGATACATTTTTATAACAGAAGGATAATACTGACAAATATAAAAAGTAAGAAACAATATATATAAATAGCAAAGATACAGTTACCATAATTCCTTATATAAATTCTAACGTAAATTCTTTCGAGGGAAAAGATTATACCGAGCGACATCGTTTGAATAGCAAAAGAATTAAATGAATAAAGAATTGTATTCGACGTCAATCTAAATTGCGATCTTCCAACGAAATCTTCGAATAACAGAGATTATTACAACGAGAAGTTACATTAGGAATGTAAAAAATTGCACGAGAAAGAAAATGAACTTACTATTCAAGAGCATGCTTCCCTCGTTTGAATTGAAACCTATAAGAACAGGTACTTGAATACCTGCTTTAGCCCTTACCGCCGGGTGTTGAGGCATAAATGGATTTGCAGATTTGTCATCGACGCCTGGTGCGAACATTCCGAATGTAGTGTAACGTTTCTGTAAAAATGCATTACGATTCTAAAGAATTTCAATTCCTGAAAGAAAAATCTAGAGGAACGGATGTAACAAAAGAAACGAAAGCTCACGAATTTAAATGAGCTTTCCGATGCCACTATTCTATTAAAGGTAAAACAACGCGTCGATTTAATACCAATCGAACATCGATCAAATTTACAACGAAATACATTTTTCCCTCGTACGTAATGTCGACGATCACCGATTATTTCCATCGGAGAGCGTTATATTAATTATAAAATTAATTGAATATTTTAGTAGCGCAATAAAAGGTACCTGACGATATCGAGTAACGATGAAATAATTTTATTATAATTATTACAAGAAGAATCAATTGAACTCTAATTAAGGCATTTTTACAAAAAACGATCACAGTTAATATATCGAAGAAACGATCTTAAAAAACGAGACAAACGTATTTAAAACGATATTTGTTGCTTGGTTTAGAATATGACAAGAAATATAGAAATATAGAAATATACTTGTCATTTTTAAAAGGTATTTACAGCACAATATGTTTGGCAAATAAATTCATCGAATGTGAAACATATTTAAAATTAAGAGGATAAAAATCACGCGACTGAAACTGAAACGATTTTGAACAAAGACGAAAGTCGTTTAGTATAGACAAGGTGGTGGAATAAATTGACTTCGTAACATCGCTTGTTTTCAGTGGGAAAACCGATTTCACAATACTTGTTCAAAGTTGTATCTTTGTTACAATTGATACTTTTTAATCAAACTTCTCGCAACTGGGAAACGGAATCATGTGAATTTGTTTGGGAAATTAGAAACACCGGAGGAATTGGAAGCGTATCGCTGGACCGGTCGGAACTTTCTGCGGTTGTTTCATGTATCTCTCAACTGTTCCTATAACGTTGTTTCTTTACTAAAATAATGTTCGTTTCATGTTTTCCGAGTTCTGGAATTTACTCAATTTATCGTTTAAATGTTTCCCGTGAATTCCGTGAATTTCGTTCTTAGGAAAGGAAATATAACCAGCAAGAAAAATTTTAATACACTGTTTTCACGCTTGTTATTAATTTTTCATCGCGATTTTAGATCTCGTTTTATTTCATAAAAGCAGAAAATTTTGTATTTTACGACTGCCTTTTACGAGACTTACCTTCGGCGTCAGAAGCTTAGTCTCGAGATCTACGAGCTTTTTTGCGTCTATCGTCCTCAGGAACTCGACCACAGTCTCAGGATCGGTCGAGCTTTCGCCAAGTTTTGCGGCCAACTCGAATCCGTACTTGCTCGGTTTCTCGCTTATAATGGCCCAAGGATTAAGCGCCACTCCGCTCTGCATAATCGCTTTGTGGAACAATCCTGTGCAAGCCAAATTAAAACTCTCAATCTTTCCAATGTTTTCGATTTTCAGCGAATCAATGAATTTTTCCATGAGCGAAGATACAATACGATATACAGAATATTTGTACAGCAGTTTATTGTTACAAAAATATATCCGAGAAGATGGAATATAGATCTTGTATGCTCGATACATTTTTTTCTATCTTTTTTTTTTTCTTTTTACTTATCTTTGTTTGTGTGCAGAACGTAGTAAGAATGAGGAGACATGCTACGTAACACGGATTGCAATTTTAGGGTAACGAGATAGAAGTAACGTGTGATGATACGTTCTCTGGAAAAACGAGCGGAAGTACACAAGCGAAATTTCTTATACGGTGTGTGTTCCCTTAAAAAAAAAAAAAAGAGAAGAATTATATACGAAGAAAAAAAGGAATTTATGCATATTACTTTCATTTCGGTGAAATAAAAATGTTAGTCGCTGGAATTCTTTTGATTATGATAATATTGAAAATGATAATATTAGATTATGTGACATCTGTATGATTTAAAATTTGAATATAATTCTGAATGTCCTCTGCTCCGCTTATTTCATCATCTCCCATCGTATTCGTATACCGTAGTATTAAAAAAAGGATAGCGTTAAACAAAAGTTCGAAATATTTCGTCCTCGACGTGTCACTTTCACAGTCAGAAGTTCGTTTTAAACTTTGCTCTTCCGAGCGTCGTTATCAACGAGAGAAAGAAAAACATGGAAATCTGATATAATTTCGTTTTTCAAAACTTGTAACTTACACACATCGGATTACCGCGTTCCTGTCTATCTTTGAAATTCTCAATTTATTTGATAGTGTGTGCTTTCGAGATACTCTCTGTAAACGTGTATTTAAGCCTGTAAATAATGCCTAGATAGAAACGTCGAATCGTCCTTTTAGCCGCATCAAAGTAAATATTTAAAATCCTACCGTGAGCCAATGGAGATAAAGTTAGGTAATGGACCGACGATGCACCAGCGCTTTCTCCGAATATAGTGACGTTGTTGGGATCTCCACCAAAGTTGTGGATATTTTCCTGTACCCATTTCAGGGCCATCACTTGATCCTTTAAACCTTGATTACCCGGCGCGACTTCGTGTTCCAAATTCAGAAAACCTGCAACAAGAGACGAGGATTGCAAATCGAAATTCTGTAATCTGTAATATTTATTTTTGATATCGTAAACACGTTGTCAAATATTATCGCTCTTGAAAGATCGATACTCTCAGCTTTCTCGCTAAAACTCTTAATCCTTTTAGATTTGAATCTTTTTTAAGCTTTGAGAAATATTTGTTTCGATCATCAGTATCAAAAGTATCAAAAGTTTGAATAAGTTTCGTGTGAAATTCTACGAGTTTAATTGCAAGTTATCTGATTGATGAATATTCATATTGCGTAACGTAGCGTGAATTTTAAAATTATTCTACCAATTGGGCTATGTATTATTAAAACGTAAATGTAAACCGGATTAATTTAAAAATGTAGAAATAAGTATGATTGATTGATTGTTTGAGCTGTCTTGTACAGTTAGGTTGTATGCCTTTGTGGTGAAAATATCAGGTAGAAAAATATGATTTATACGATCCTCCAAGAGGATCCATTTTACGGGCTGATAAGTTTTTGGCTTTGAACACGTTTTTCAACGATTTCGTTTCATATGAAATACCAACGTGAGAAATACGAATAACAAATAATTTTCTGATAAAACCGAACGCAGCAGGGGCATCGAATTTTTCTTGAGAATCGCTTTTGTCATTTGCTCGAACGATAAAGGCACTTTGCTGTATTGGGAACGGCATTGCGTTTCGTTGAAAGTAGAAATTCTCTCTTGTTCTGGTCAATCCGTTTCTTACGTTTTGCATTTTCATGTACCGAGATACATGGTGACTCAAAGAATAGAAATGTTAATCCAGATAAGAGAGGAAAACAGTAGAGAAAGTAATTTTATCAATAAATACTAGCCAATTTCTTAAATCAATTATTACCATTTTCCAAACGATTATAAAAATCCATTTTTACAAAAATAGGATTAGTCTCTCCTTCCCTGAAAGCGAATAAGGTTCTCTCGAGGACGTAAATACTCAAAATAATTTGCTCTGCTGTTCGCTTAATTTGTTATATTTATTATATTTATTATATGCAAAGTAATTCGATATCTTTGCGAAAAAAAAAAAGAAAATTTCCTGAATCATTGCAATGAACGAGATAGTATCAGCTGCTCTACTATTATCTTATTTACCACTCTTCTATGTCTACGTGAAAAACAACGAAACATCGCGTGAAAAACATCGATATGATGCGATATGAGATTAATAACGTTATATAAGAACTAAGGTAATTGAATGAAAACCAGGAAGTCTGATAAAAACTAGTCTAAGAAAACGTTTAGGGATAAAATTTATAAGCCACGCTAATTTTCATTTTTGGCTATATTGATATGCATTAATGTAAATATATTATATATTATTTTATTAGTTATATTATCAATAATTTCATATACATAATAATAAATAGATAATATATATTATAATACGATATATTATACAAGTATATATTATTAATAATAATTATACAAATATTAATAACAATCAGCTGTAGCACAAGCCATGTCAATGACAGACGCACTCACCCAAGACACCGAGTCTGTAATTAATCGTGACCAGAACAACATCCTTCCGCATGAAATACACGGGCCCATAATACTCGTCGCTGCCTGACCCCATCATGAACGCACCACCGTGGATCCATACCATCACCGACATTTTCGTCGATGTCGGTCTCATTGGTTTGTACACGTTCAAGTAGAGGCAATCGTCGTTTCCCACGAGATCGTGCGACAACATGTCCTTCTGACTGCAACAGTTGCCAAACTCTAAAGCGTCCCTTACACCCGTCCATGGCTCTATGGGTTCTGGATCCTGAGCAAAGACGGAAAGAAAAATCCTGTAGCGATACGAGGAAGTTGCTTCGATCGTGACGTAGCGATAAAATAAATTTTAACCGCCACATTTATCGAAACGAATTTATTTTGCTGAATACTGACAGACATTTACGGAGAAATAAATTTCGAGGAATATTTTTTAAAATATTTTAAAAATATAAAATATTACATGTAGATGTAGATTTGTAGATATTTCGAAATAAAAGTCGTGCTATTTCTTTGCAAAGAAGACAGGTATATTTTAAGTGTAACGTCGGCAGAGACAAGGTACACGCTAGTTAAGAAGAATTATCACATACTTTGATGAGTATCGGTAGAAATTATAAAATGAATATTTTTTCTTTTGCGTAGATCGAAGTGTATATCTAAACGTAAGAGAAACGTTTGGAGACAAGTAACAAAGTGACGGAGAACATTTTTATATATTTTATTGAAAGTATGTGGAATCTCTGGAGAAAATATTCTTCGATATTGGCTCTTCACTGAAAGAACTACACTAGCCTAGAAAACCTTCATCGATCTCAATCTTAGGTATTCCTTCCTGTAACGACAAACGTGACAGTTTTGCGAAGGTTCTTAGAGTACACGGCGTTCTTCTTTAGAATATAGAACCGTTGCATTTGGTATTACGTATCTGTATGCGTATACGTGCGTAAGTAGATATATATCATGAAACTCTTCAACTTTCCTTGTTATTCCTCATCTTGGTTCTCACTTCGAAACGATTTATTCGACGAGTTACGTGAACACGTTTTATTGTCGAGAAAATTACCGATAATAATAAACTAATCTGTCTGATGCAACCGTTGCATTCCGTGTAGAGTAGAGGAAACAATTTTCGTTTTCGCGGTTTTTAATTCGACGTTTAATTCCACGTTCTTACGAGAGTTTCCGTATCGAAACGTAAAGATTATTATCAAAAGTTAAAATAAATTAACTGAGATGTAACAATACGGTAATTATCGAAAGTATTTTACACGAGATAATTATCATAAGTTAGACTAATGTTAAAATCGAACAGATAGTAACAAATGTAGTGAAAATTATTATACTTTATATAGTTAGAAAATATCGCACTTTTATCTGCATAGACAAAGAACTGTCGTCGAAGATTATTTTATTAATCAAATTCATCGGCAAAAAAGGATAGTGTTCGTAATTTTTGATAACGATTATTTTCAATTTATAAAGCTACAGAATCCTAAAGAACCTCCTTTCCAGTTGCGTCATTATAGCGAATATATGCCGCATGATAAATTGATAAATACCGCGAACAAATTAACTCAAAGATCGCATATGACGAACAAAGTAAATTTTCTACGTTGGAAATTATATAAATTGGAAATTATATTAACACGATGTATCAAAGTTGTATTATATAATAATTTGAAATTCATCCAGTTACACACCACGAGTATTTAGATGATATCTCGAAACGGTTCTATTTTATTCAATCATTACATATGCATTTGAATAAAATTGGACATTTCAGGGTATTTGTATAATTACTGCGCAAATATTGCAATCTATCGCTCCGTACGGGATATTTTTGCTATTAATTGAAAAATTAGAAATAAATGCTTTCTCTTCTCGATCCCTCTGTTTATCCCACAATTATGAATCCACAAATAACAAGTCGAAAACGTATTTTCAGAAATTAAGCACAAAACGTTTTAATATGAAACTTATGTATTTGATCTGTCACTGTGATCGGTAAACAAAGGTTTAATTCTAGCAATTCTGCCAATGCCCTAATATATCTACTAATTATTTAGATAATTATCTTTTAGCTTAACAGTTCCTCCTGAATATTCTCTCGCTATCAAATTTCCAATAATATCTCTGACTCTACTTATGTAACTTCGTTATTGTAATCTCTAATCAAAGTCTATTCTATTTTACGTATGACACTGTCCAACTATGAAGAAAGACAGGATCTCGTTACAGCAAATTGGCATAAATATATACGATATATGATACGGTGTTATTGCAGTTTATCAATATTTTTTCCAATTTGTTTAAAAATCGATAAGCACAGTAACGAGAAGGTATACATACGCGTGTATAAACTGAGGAAATTCTTATAGGAAATTCGATTTAATTTAATTTGCAATTGTTTCGCGAGCGATAAAATGAAATATAAAATGTACAGATTTGAAAGCTTTTCTATATTTATAATGCTGCCAAGTATAAGAAATTTATCGATCCTGTCTTATTTATTAAATATTTATATCTCTGTTATATCTGTTATCCTCGCGTTATATCAAAAATGAGAGAAACAAAAGTTTTCGCAATACAATTAATTGGATCTAGATTAAACAATTCCTCATTGCATATCGCTTTATGTTACGCACTTGTTATATAAAACTTGAGTTATTTACATGTATTAAGACATATCATCCAAGTACCACTTGTTTTTTAGTATTACTTTTTATTCCAGCATATTTATTACAGTTCTTTACATTTTTAGATCAAACAACGACACAATTTTTCCTGTTATTGCCTTTCCTCCATGATCAAGCGGAGAGAAGATAAGAGAAAACGAGGAATCATTTTTCCACTGTCATATCTAGTTTAGACACGCAACGGAGTTTCGTCGCGTGGAACGATCGTTTCACTGGAAATTCACCTTAAATCGAAGCGGCCCGACCGGCGGCTTCGCGTATGGGATACCACGAAACAAGAGATACCGGTCACCATAATAGCTTTCCTCGATAACGCCACGTAACTGCCCTTGCTTCACGCGTACCACGGTGTTGTCGTGCGCCATACCGCGAAACGAATCAGCTTTCGACGACCGACGATTCGAGCTGAACTGCTAGCACGCTGTAAGCATTGTATTAAATAAGGACCTGTCTTCTCAGTTGGTTAACCACGGTGCTATTGGTGGGGACGGAATCTGACGATCTGCTTAAACCTTGCCCAAGGTTACAGTACGCTGACTCTCTGCCGTTACTCAGTATACATTGCCCGATGGTTTAAAATAGAAGTACAAAAGAAAGTAATATTTCTTTTCGTTTTTCTACCGAGGAAATTTGAAACACTATGAAGAGGTTACAATATATTATTTTTCGAAACTGTTATTCGAAATGCAAAAAGACTAATATTCTTTTCTATATTTATCCAGGCAATTTGAATGTCCATAGAAAGATCCTAACGCCGACCTAATTATTCTTTCGTAGGACTACAAGATAAAAGGAAAACTCGTAACGAGTCTGAGTTAAACAAAACCCGCTCCTTACCGAAGATGAACAATTCTAAGAAATCTAAAAATAAAGGGAATATAACTTTTGCGTTACTATCTGCTATAACGTTACTTCGATCGTTTTCCTATCGTTAAAAGCATTTTTTAATTTGAGATAGATGCGAAAGAACGGTCATTCCACGACAAGATGGTGAACGATAGATAAGATTGTGCGATACAATTATAATCGCGAAGGTAGACTTGCAATTTTTGTGAAAATTTAAGAAAGATAATTTCTACATATGAGAAAATTTGTACAAATCACACATTTGAAGTGAAGTATATATATATATATGTGTGTGTATGTATATTAGATATGCAGTTTCTACCTTGTGAAACTTCAAATTTATACAAATTTTCTCATATGTAGAAATTCTTTTTTTTTAATTTTCCCAAAAATTACACATCTACCCTCGTAATTACAATCCTATCTCTCGTCCACGATCTTGTCGTGGAATAACCGTTCTCTCGTATTTATGTGAAATTAAAAAGTGCTTTTAACGATAGGAAAACGATCAAAGTAACTTTACAGCAGATAGTAACGTAAAAGTTATATTCCCTTTCTCTATAGATTTGTTAAAATTGTTCATCTTCATTAAGGAACGGGTTTTGTTTAACTCAGACTCGTTACGAGTTTTTTTTTTTTTTTTTACCTTGTAGTCCTACGAAAGAATAAAACTACAGTGTAATATGAAAAATTTTCTGGGTCAATTACGATTCAATTACGTTCAAATGTGTTCTTTATTCGTCTCGGCTTGAGATGGACCGATCAGATTACGTTTTACGAGAGGAGAAAGAAGAAACATTCGTCTGTGGCAAGAAAATGTTGTCCCGGAAATTGTTCGTCGTTTAAATCGAAGCAGAGCCATTTAAATTCTATCTTTCTAAGAAATGTTTTAACGACTTTATATATGCAGATATATAACATATCTGCATATATAGGATATGTGCAGATTATTCGTTCCTGCTTATCTTTTACACCAGTTTATATTAATCATTCGCGTTCTCGTAATTTTATACTGATATATTAATATTATCATGCGTATCATAATGAGATTTGATTTTAATTCATTTGAGAAATAATGGAACTCGTTCGTTACACAATAATTTATGTAAATTCTTCAACACGCTGGTGATTAGCGAGATTCCACCAGCAATGAGACTGCACTGTCATCATATCAAATTAAACTATTAAATGCAAAATAGTCTGCCGGAACATTTGTTGTTAAAAAGAGCTAGGTTGATTGAATAAATAAAGGCGATAAGTTTAAGGTGATACGTAAATTAATTTATACATAACATAGCGTTGTTGCTTTACTTAATCAGTTATATAAAAAAGGTACAATAATTAAATACGATTCACTTCGTGAAGAGAAAGTTTATTACATTTCCTGGAAGAGAGGAAGTAGCAAGAGAACAGAAGTAGCAAGTGAAAGGAAGAAAAACTGAAAGTTATGAAGAGTCGGACAAGAGAGAATAATAAAAAGGTTAAGAAATATTTCAATCGTCGGTTCATAATAAATGATGCTTCGATACTTTACTTAATCAATCGATTATTCATTAACAACGCGTCTAACGTTCCGATCAAAACATACACGCTTTATGTCACGTACAATTTTTCTTACGTTTCTTTATCATATTTATTATTTTTTTTTTCTCATTATCATCATACTCTTATCGTTACTTATATAACGAACAAACGTGTCGTTGTTTGGCAATCGTCGAACAAATCAGTCAAGATTTCTCGTCGAGGCTAAAATCGGAAATAAATGAAATGAACTTTCGCCCTCGTTTCCCTAATTGAAGATCACGGCAATATCTCGAAGCAGTTGTTTCCAGCGAAGCAGAGTCTATTTTTCTACGATATAATCGGACGAAGAAAATTGTAGATCAGCAAAATTTCTTCCGCAGATATAACCTCCATTGTGAGTCGATCTTTTCATCGAAATTAGGATTTTTAATGATAAAACAGTTCTCGAGACGGCTGGTATCTCCTCTGTTCTGTCTTCGTCTCGATAGACGAGGAAGATCCATAGCATCGTGATCGCCAGTGTTCCAACCGATGAATTGTGGCAAGCAATTTGCAAGGAAGCTTGCAAAGGCTAAATATTTGCCGATCGTACGATCGCTTCTTTGCTCTCGTTCAATTTTGCCCCTCGCAAATAGCAGACGGTCAACAAGCAGATGCAGCTAACTTTTTACGAGGTGACGTTTCATCGTCGACCAGCTTTTACGACGATGACGAAGTCTGCAGAACAGCTATTCTCTTTGAGACGTGTGACGAGGAAAATCTGTCCTCGAAGTAACCTCGATTGCTAGAAAAGCTGATAAAAACCAGGTTATTTCGAAAACGAGTTCTTCGTATCGGTAGATAACGTAAAGTACACGGAGAAAATCAGGTTTCTACAGAGATGGAAAATTGTAAATAGAAAGCCTAGGATTAAGGAAAGGTTAAAACTGTTATCTGTGCGTATACTGTGAGAGTATTAGTAAGTTTTATACCAAAGATTTTTTATCACTTTGGTAACACTCGTCTGTTTAACGTACTGTATATATGTACCTTGAACACTTGCACCTTAAATATGAATTATATTGGATCATTTCATAAGTAGTATGGTTTCCTTAAGAGTTCGGTTTAAAACAGTAGGAGCTGTTACCATAGTAGGAGTTTTAAAAAATTGAAATTAATAGGGAAGTGTAATGAATTATAAAGAGTACGGGAAAATTCATCGTCAGATAACTAACAATTAATGGTAAATATGTTTCATATGTTTCTTAAACACGAGCAACGAATCGCAAAAAGATTAGATGAACGAGTGAATTGGCATGTTTGCAGATACGATTGATAAAGCTACTTAGATAACCTTTAGAGTAGTAGCTATACCAATAGTTAGTGCCCTACGTTGCAAAGATAAGCGAAATAATGGAAACTTCCTGAATGGAGTATTATGCTTAAGAAGTTGAGGAATTTCTGGCCAGTCTATGTAGCTGTTTGAAATTTTGTAGTTAAATGTGACGTCAGCTGTGAGTCTACGTCGAAAATCCGAGGATCGTTTAGAACGGATCATAGTTATGGCATGTGATCGTTATGAATATTGTAGGAAAGAGAAAACGTAAACACTTGAGTTGAATTTTCTCAGTGGAATCAACGTACGTCCGGCGATGACCATAACACTGAGTCTTCGTTTAATCACAGTCAATGGCGTGATAAATCGGTAAGCTTTGCATTTCAATGAAACCTGTTCTTTCATATTAATGACTGCGATTTGCATTAAACATGATTTATGCAGTGCACGAAACACTGTCTTTTATCAACAACATTGTACCGTACCTCGCAAAGGATGTTGATTGACTTAAGCGTACGAGATATAATAGAAAATTAACGATTTCGACGTGTGCTGATAAATAATATAACATGTTATTCGTATTATCAATGTCGCTGTAACACCATGTGGCGGAGAACACGTTTAAAGAACAGAGGAATTTTCAGGGGAATATACAAGAGGATTACAGAGGAAACTATTTTAATCTAAGTTTAACGTAGAACACAATGCTCGTTCTTTCAACGAATACACAGTAGCAGTTCTAGAAACAATTCATCTCACACAGTGTAATAATATTAATTTCAAAACGAATGGTCATATTTCACGCGAACTATGGAAGCAAGACGTTCCTATTTAAATGCTCGCCACCGTATACCAAGAACCATTTTGGATTCACCCCTTAACTAGCTCTAAGAAAACTACCACCAACACCCTCTATAAATCATCAACGTTCCTCACAAATTACACGTCCTCGGCGGTGCTGTCTTTTAAATAACAAAACCAAGCAATCCGCTAGGCTATCCATGCATAATCTCGCTCGATAACGATGCGCCGTGCATGACAAATCGCCACTCTTGATCCGTCTCGGTTCTGCTTAGCTAAACGGAGGCAATAAAACTCGCGCTTATTCTTAAACAATGACAAAACCTCCGTAGAATACCAAGTCTATAAAGTTGGTTAAATCACGGACGAGAACTTTTACCATAATCGTGACGATTACCATTTTCTGATTTATGCCCGTAATATCGGTATAAATATCGGTAAAGGAGCAGCTCCAAGTGTCCAAGTCGAAGACAGAGCGAAACAATGACGTTTGTTGCCCGTTTGTTGATCAAAACGCAGATGTAATCTGGTAAATTTGAATAACTCGAAGAATACCGTGATATAAACAAGATAAAGAATGGCAACAAAGTCCAAGATTTCAAGAAATTTAGACAAATTGATATATATTGTAAAATCCTATGTTGCCAATAAATATCGAACACGTGAGGAAAATGCAGTTTGCAAATGAATATAGTCGATATTATATTGACAATAGAGAGTCCCTTTGCGTGTACAATGATGTTGAGAACTCTGAAATATCAGAGCTGAATGACCAGCTGAAAGAGCTCGTTATCTATTGATTTTGTTAAAAAAACGTTTGAAATAACATTTGTTGTACTCGAGATACTTGATCAGCTGAAGTTTGATTTTCTAATACCTCATATTTCATGAGGTATTGAGGTAACCTTAAACTTTTGAAATGGCACCTTATACGCTCTTTGTAATATTAGCCGATTCAATCGGACAGTCTCTACAAAAAGGTATTAATCTATTTATACGTAAAAATGATTAGTTTAGGAGATATTTTAATTTAGATTTGTCAGATTTAACGTATGAAAGACAAACGTGTTTTTCTTTTGTAAAAATCAAACTATATCTACACCTGGACAGATTGCTCTGTGAGTGCAATCAATTTCATTTCAAAGATTCTTTTTATAACGTCAGCAAGTAACGGTTTATTTCCGATGGCCATTCTTACCGACTCATTCCTGTATATTGTTCGCCTGAGAACCTCTTTACCTTTTAAAAGGAGTGGAATTTTCCTGTGGAGAAGAGAAAGTTTCTTCTTTTTGTTCTTGGAGGTTATCTGGTATGTATACTAATTTTATCGATCGCGTCCCTTCATTAGCATTTTCACTCCATGAAGATTCCATTTCACAGAGGTACGGATTACGTCCGAACGCGTTAAGGAAATAAGCGATTGAAGTAAATGGCTAACGCCCGGTAGAAAATCGCATTCGACGAGCTAAATTTCAACGAGCCTCCTCTCTCGAACCGAGCTCGGTTCAATTTCGATGCAGCGGAGGGGAAGAAGCTTGAAATAAAAGGCTATCACACATTTTCGATTACTTTTCATACGTTCGAGCATAGGAAGAATCCGTTTTCAATAAAATCGTCCGTTTCAGTGTGTTTTAAAACAGTACAATGGAAATTTCAAATAATTAAAATATCATTGCTAATTATTACATAAGAGACAATTAAAGCAAGAGAATATTCGCGTTTTACGAACGAAAGAGATTTTCAATTCACTTGAAACGTTCAACATAAAATCGATCTTTATTATTTATCGATTTTTATATCTATCGTACTAACCAAAATTGATTTATTTAAATTCCTTATAAAAAAAAAATCATGCTTCGCCAGATCTTTCGATAATTTTAGGATTACTATTCTTCGGAATTACAATCCAATGGGACGTCTAGTAATTTCTATAGAGATTGATCTTTTAAAAAATTCGTAAGAATCCATTCGAAGAACCTCAAAAGAGCCGGCTGTTAGCCAATCCAATCAATATCGAATTCGTTCTTCCCAAATTTAATAAATCTTCGATGAACCGCGATCTTTTCTTCCAGATTCTTTGACGTCCTTACGGACTAAGAATTATTCCCTCAATTATTAATCAACACGATCAAGAAACCGGTGATCGATGTACTTTCAGGTTTTCCGTTTACCTCTTTGATTAATGGCGGAAGTGAAGCGGAAATTACTCTTTTCCTCCATCCACGATCTGACGTCTTAAGATCGCCTGGAAATTCATTAGAAACCAATTAAACGTTTCGGGTTGCGACACGGATATTTCATTTGATTTCTCAATTCCTTGAACAATTGCTTTTTTCACCGGTTCGTCGATAGATCGGCGTTTACGTCACGTTCGCTTCTTTAAAAATTCCAAACGAGGTCACTTTAAAAATTCACATATGAGAAAGCACGACAGTTAACACGCTGATGCTGATTATGTGTGATTGATGAAAATTAGAGTTCGACTCGTGACGTAAATTATAAATAGAAACTATGCAACCATGCAAATTTATGATAATCGTGGCGAGGAGGATGATCTCTTTATTCTCGTGTCATTTACTTAATTAGTTAGTTAAATAGTCGAAATAGTTTCGATACTGAAAATTCTGACTATTGTTCTATTTTTACTGAAAGAAAGGTAGTACAGTAAAATAACTTGATAGATTTACAATTATTTAAGAAGAAAGTTAGAATTATTTAATATCATCATATTATTTAATCTTAATTGATTTTGATAATTGCATTCTTTGCCATCTTGCAAAAAAGTTACTCGATTGCAATCCTAACGGTATAGAATAGGGTAGGAAATGGTTTTGTAACTATGTTAATGTGCTTGATCGTTAAATTAGCAAAACGGCACAAGGATGGCCGCACCTGTATCTACCTGTATATCTACATACAATAGTTTCCTGATGATTTCCTCTTTCAACTTTCCTCCTCTTTTGCATTTTTATTTTTTCTTGACGAATAGAAAAATACGGGAAACTAACATAAAATCGATCGTTAATCGCGTGTAACATCGATCAATCAATATCTCGATAATCGACTAATTGTTTCTAATAATAATACATTATTTTATATCTAATAATAATCTTGCAATAATTTATTTATCTTAATTATTTTTTCAACGTACAAACGATCAAAGAATATGTAGAGAGAGAAAATTTTTGTTGTTATACATGAAGCGCAAAACTCATGCGCGAAGTATTGCTTTGGACTACAGTAAAGCTGTATAAAATACTGCAGAACGTAGTCTTCCGAAAAACAGAAGAAAAACAGAATCGTACGAAAATCGTTAAGAAGAGTTTCACGGGATAAATAGTGCGGAAAGATTATAAAAGAGACAAACGTATGTAAATGTATAGGGAGAGTGTTTAAACAAGAGAACGAGGGAGGAAGGAGCATAAAAAAAAAAAAAGGAATGAGAAAAGGTCTTATTCGCATTTACCATTCTGTGTGGAAATCGTTGATGAAAATTTTATAAGATAAATAAAGAAAAAGAAAGTGACGAAGGATATAACGAGGAAAAAAGAAAGAACGAAGAAACATTTTATTTACATTTATCTACGATTTTAATGCTGGGAATGCTGGGAATCGTTGACGATGGTCTCGCAAGATATAAATTCTGTCGCTATCTGTGAACCCTCCGTCACGTTTAAGGCTATCGCACAATTTACGCCTTCGCGGGTCTACTGCACATAAATATACGTGTAATATACGTAATAAAGCAAACTGTATGCGTCAGATTTATTGTTATCTAACTGTTTTAGCATTCTATCCATTGCGCGATGCATTTTTTATCGTGAAAAGTTTTTATCGTGAAATACACACGTATAAAAAGTCCGTTGCACTGCTTAGTTTTACACGTTCGTCCTCTTATCCGATATAATAGGTCCGTTATCTGCTTCCACTTCATTTTCCTCTAAATTACGTCGTTCTCGTAATTGGCAAAAAAAGGAAAAGAAAAAAAAGAAGAAAATAATCGAGAAGTGTCAGATATACGTAGCGAAATTGTTGGCGAATAAATTAGTCACGCGATTAAATTCAAGTATTATTATATCAGATTTCTATGTTAAACGTTGATTTTCTGTTACATTCGCGCTACGGTAAAAATATCACTAAATAATTATCTCGTATAAATTGGTTTCTGTAATTTTATCGAATCGATTTACACGAAAATACATCAAGTTACAAAATGGTAAAATTAACCTTTCAAACTTCGCGGCCACTTAATTCCTTTAAACAACAGCTAACTGTTTTATTTTACGGTATGCTGTTTTCTTTTTTTTATATCTCGATACTATCACCTCTTCCGCAGTTGCAACGATCGAACTCAACCGTAGTAAAAGCATGTTCTTCGAATTGCTGCGCGATACATTCTCTTCGAGAAATTTACGTTTTTACGATGTAACAATGGGAATCGAGAAGAGAAGAATCGTTGTAAAGAAAGAAAGAACCGTTCGCGTAATAGACGGTCGATCTCGAATACTTCCTTATTAATTCAAGTGCCAAGCACCAGAAATCATCGGTAGCGTAGTCTTATTTTGTTTCCTATAATAATCGTCCTTCGAGCATTGTGCATTGATTTGATTTCAATTATAGATAAATAGTTTGAAGTGTTCAGTTTGCAAGTCGATGAAAACAAGTTGTAGATGCAAACCTTGTCTATCTAACGATATTTCTTCCATTTTATCAACTATAATTCAGCCAAAAGAGCACTAAAATGAATTTTGCTATTATGGCAACTTTTATGTCTTCTATGGAATGTAGAGTTTAATTTTAAATTTAATTAATTTCATATAATTAAACGTACTCTCTACAAGAATGCGAAATTGCCTGCTGTTAAATTATACACGGTGCAACGACTCACCGCCTTATGGCTATCATAGTTAATAGGATGATGAATTTCATTAACTCTATCGCAAGATTGATATATAATTGGTCGAACTATCTTAGACAGATCTTCAAACTTTTCTATTTTATTTCTGGATATCATAGCTCGGCTGCTTCTTTTTAATTGTTACTTATTATATTTTTATTTCTATCGATCTATCGCTAACTCTGCTAACGCTGCACTGTGTCTTTTCGCTAAAGGGATCTATCTTTCCCGTGAAACTAATAATAAATAATTAAAATATAATTAGAATTCAGATAGAAATGCATATTCAGAAATATAATTGGAGTTTCATTAAACTTGTAACGTTTCTGTGGAAATGAATTCAAAAAATTTTAATTAATATCTCTCTGGTGGCTGTGACAATCTTCTCTCACGATATTCACAACAAGCTTTTTCTTCAAGTTTAATATTCCTTATTTTTTAAAGCTTCTCTAACATTCTGTAATTTACATATTTCGTTCTAATCGAACGAATATATGAATTACCTTACGTTCATAAATAATGTTCTTCGCTATTTTGCTAATTTGCTCTTCGTGTCATTAATGGAACACGTCATTAAATTGAAAGATACATATGTATATCATAAGGTATACAAATGTACCGCCGTAAGTGGAGTACTTAGTCATTCAACAACGTTGAACGAATAATAAATCTTGATTGCGTTATTAATATCCAGCCATTTCAAAACATGAAAATATTAATTTTGCAACTGTAATATCTGCGTTTGATATGTTACAATATTTTTTCCGCAAAATTCTTAATTTCGTCTTCGACAAGACATCGTATAATTAATGTAAAATATTAAGATGAGCGATAAACGGAGAGGATACGTGACATGATCTTTACGCAAATTCACGTCGCTAAGAATACGAAGTTGTATTCTCCATTTCTTCGTTCAACCGAATATCAGGAAATATCTGAAGCAGAAATTACGTTAAGTTCCAGAGCGAAGAACGCAAAGTAAAGCAAATATCATCGTTTCGGACCTGCTTTAATGAAAAATGTTAATTTAAATGTTTGAGAAAGAGACTTTAAAGCAAACGTGAATTCTTGATACATCCGACAGTAATACGTTTTCACGTCAGAAGTAGCTTTTCGAAAGCTTTACGAGTTCCTTGCTCCCTGCAAAGATTTTCTGTTCGCACATCCTTTGCTGTCCTTTGTGCGACTGATGCACGTCGACGTGTTCCTTGCGGTTAAAAACGTGACTTTTATACAATATATATCGTACATATACAGGAGCGCTTTTGAAGTTTTTTCTTTTTTTTTTTTTTTTTTTGAGGGAATTTCGAGATGAAACGCGAAGAAATAAACGGAATGCACATAGACATGTTTTTATAACGCAACCGGTGCAAGTTTCGCACCAATTTATATTCTATTTATTCTATTCTATTTATTTACGTTCTTTACATTCTATTTATTTTCACGATTTAGCGTTTGCAGACTTTTTGACGTTACAGCTACCAGAGTAATCATGCTGTGCGACGGAGAAGCTTTCTAAAAATGGATCTATTTAGACAGAATGAAGCCTTTATGCGAAAAGCTCGATTCATTATCTTTCATAAAAGAGTTACATAGAGTTACAACGAAGCATTTTTGGAGATTTTAATGACGTTTTACGAAATATATACATCCGTATAAAATATGTATATTTATAAAAATTATATACTTTCGCGCGTTACACGCGTCTTTGCCTTTCAATTTAATTTCTTTGCTACAAGTTGCGTAGCTTTCCATTGATGATTCGAATGTATTAGCTAATCCATCGTATTTTCTCTCATTCTTTCCTCTTATTCTATAAATAATTTTGATAAGATTTAATAAGAACTACCGATACACGTTGTGAAATATCCACGATATAACAGATTATCCGATTAGATAGCGGAAATCATCGTCGAGTTAAAAATACAAATGCGAGGCTTTAGAAGCGCAAATATTAAAAAAGATACATTTTCCCCCGCGCTTTATCCACTGCACTGCACGTAAAATTTGTTCGTTCATTTCCTAAAGAGTTAGAGAGGATAAGAGAGTTCCCTTTGTATATTATAACGACTTTCTTTTTTCATTTTAATGCTCCGCGAGGGAAATAAAATTCGTGCGAGACTTAATTAAATCGATCCAACGAGATTCTCTCATGAATATCGAAAGAACTAACCATCGGTGTTCCTTTTCAACGGCGTATTCGATTTTTAATTTTCGTTTGTCGTTTGCATATGCGTATAGTATCGGACGCGTAATATTTATCGCAAATGCAAACGCGATACGCGATACCATTTATAGCCATTTATACCTTCTACTTTCGATTTGCCTTTCCTACGTGTAAAATGGAACGGGTTAGAACGTTTCGAGAGAATCTCCATGTGTCGTCGTCGCTTTCTTCGGAAGAACTTTTCATACGAGTTTCTTTGAAACGTAGAATATGAAGTATCGAATATTGGCGATATTTTCATCCAAACGAAGTTCGTTTTGCACAAAATCAAAGAAGAAATTATATTATATATTTTTGTTTTCTCGTATATTGATATTTTAATGTTTCCATGTTCCTACGATAGAATGTTTTAATATTCTCAGTACTTCGGTACTATGTTTCAATATTTTCAGGAAAAAATTCTCATTTCGACGTGATGGAAATTCGAGTTCTCAACGTTCTCTATTTTCCTTGGATTCTCGCGAAATATATTTCATATCTGTATGTCTTACGATATTTCTAATATACATTTCCACGTATATGACGTTTATTGAAAATGTAATAAAATTTGACGCGGCTGTCAAAAGAATCGGAATAGATTATTTAATCGAAGAATTCGAAGAATTTCAAGCATTATTCGCTTCAAGAAGAAAAGTTAAATCGTGGCGTACGAATATTTTTGTTTCAGTGCAGGCGCATAAATATTGTGAGTCGAACGGTACCTGGTTTCGACATCCAGCATCTGACCTAGTGTGGAGCAACTACACGACGTGCGTCAACCTGCAAGATCTCAGTGTAAGTGAAGCGGCAAAGATGTTTATTTTATTACATTCTACGTAATGTTATTTGACACTGCTATGAATGTATCATTGTAAAAATGCATAGACAGAGAGGGGAAGCATTCGCAACTATGCACGAAAAGAAGAACTAAAGAGAAAGATTAAAGGAAATTGATAGAAATACGCAAAATAGGTAATTAAATATATATAATACTAAGAAACATATGCAAAATTGAAATTTACTAAAATTAGATTTGTCCGTTGATTTGTTAATATAATTGTCTTAATATTAGTAAGAGCTGAAGGAATAAATATAGCCTTTTAGCATTAAAGAAAAAAAAGTAGGGAAATCAGTCATAAATCAGAAAATATCAGAATATATAATCGGGCCTTAACAATTTTATAAATAATTTCCTACGCAAAGGGAAATTAAATATCGGAACGCGTCGATAACACGACGCGACGATACCGTTATAAATAATATCAAGGTGCAATCATGAATGGGAATGCTCGTCGTTTCTCGAGCGACACGCGTTGAACGACAGCCCCGAGGATAGAGGATTATTCTCCTGATAGCGGTGTGATTTAAACGAGGGAATAAGATCGGGGATCAAAGGGGATGACGGCGAAAAGGGAAACGTGCTAGCTTGACAGTCGCAGTAATAAAGGAAAAACGCATCACAGGACGAGCGACCGTGATACTAGTATCGAACAGAAGCTGCCACTATAGGACGAAAGTGGAAAATAGGTGCATGAAGATAGCAAAATGATACTAACAGAACATCAGAGAAGATTGCCTTCGTTCCGCATTTTAATTTTTCCTTGAAACGAAAGGGAAGAAAGATTCTTTGGCAAATTAGTTTTACGTTGGAAGAAAATCATCGAGACACTGATCCGACGTTAAGGTAATTTGGATTTTAGACATTGACACAAGGCAGCTGCGATGCAAAACGCTGAGATTCTAAGATGCAACGGTGTATTGCTTATTTGGTCAATCGTGAAATTGTTAATCGCAAACAACAACGTATTTCTTCGACGTATAAACCAATAACGAAAGAATTGTTAATTTCATGGAACAGAATATTCCAATGAAATTGTGTAGCCTTTTATTTCAACGAAAATGTCTTCCTTGTAAAGTACGCGAAGACCATTAAGTGACCTTATACGAGAAACGATCTTCGTCTCCATCGAACATGTTCTGGACTTTCTTCTACCTTTAACCTGAAACCACTCGAGGTTGGCAATAAAGAACTTAACAGGTGTGGATTAAGAAAAAGGCCGGCTTTTCCTTCTTCTTTCTTTCACTACGCTTTTATCTTTCTCCATTCAGCTACTCCTTTCACAAGGAATTTTAATATCCGATACAAATCGCGGAATTTACGATCGAACGTGACGATGTAGTATCGGACGGTGGAAATTATGACCGCGGCGAAAATAAAACAAACGGTACCGTTTTGTTCGAGATATTGCGTTGAATAGGAACCTGCTAAATATCCCACTGCTTTTGTTGCTCGGTTATTTGCATCCTTTCCGATTCTTTCATGGAGCAATGCAACTTTTGACTTTGCCCCGAGTTACTGTTTCTTCCATCGAACGTCGAATTTACGTTCTCATATCTTCCATATTTATGGCCAACTATCTATTGTTCGTATATTGAGATATCTACGTATTTATGGGTGGACGTACTTCGCATTTATCGCAAGTATTTTTTAAACGTCTCTCCTGCCAGGCCACGAAAAAATAAAATGTAATAGTATTTTTCATAAATATTAGGAAATGTCTCGAATGTCCCTTTTACCTTTTAACGCGTTGTTTCATTTTTGCTCGAGGAATTTTTAAGCTTATTTTTATTCTATCGTATTTTTGCTCGGTCGTCGCATGGTTCCGTTTATTTACAGTCGATTAATAAACTCGTCCGTACAACCAACTATCGTTCGTATAACTATTCCATAGTGCAAGAGAAGAACGCGGTCGTTTGATGTCGAATCTCGCAAGCGACTTCCTGTCCTCGAATATTTGATCGATATTGGCGAGGACCTATCGTCTTCTTCCTATGCCGCCGTGGTTCGCGTTGGCTGTGACATTTCGCTGAAACGTTCGAGTTCCACGCTTTCAATGTCACACGCTCGCAGCAATATTTATATTTGGAAGAATTGAAATCGATCTATCGGAGATTGGTTCGCATTGATCGCCTCCGAATTTCGTCATTGTAGAAATTTCTGATCAACGAACGATCGTGATTAACGAATTGAACGAGAAGCTCGTCGGAATAAACCTCATAAGACAGGCGTTTGCTTTGAGAAGATCGAGTAAGATTAAATTTCCATAGAGGAATCTGTTTTCAATCATCGAAACACTTTACCGTGGTTACTCGCGACGACCGGAAAATTCAGAAGAAAATTCTCCGAGATAAATTCTAGACGTATATTCCATTTTTGGAAGAAAAAACACATTCCTACTGTTTTTCCACTGATCGTAAACCCTTCGATCTTTAATCCATTATTTTAGCAGCATTTTAGCAATGCAAACAAATTTTATTACTTTTCATCGTTGAATTTATAAAGGGTACGACGATTTTCAGTAACAAATAAAACTCAGCTGTGTTATGACGCAGTATAGTAGCGAGCGATCCAGTATAACTATGGACAGTGTAACTATTCGATGGGAAGAAATGTTGGGTCTTTAAATATTTTAATGCGAGTAGGCAATCTTTTTTATGGCAACTTGAAATCTGGATACTGTTACTTGTTTTCTACTCGACAATGTATTACTACGTAATCCTCTCTCTACGAACTACACGGTAAATAATCGTTGCTAATAACCGAGCATCATAGGACATTAAAAGTTACTTTACGAGGACTACGACGACTCTTTACGACGATAGGCTTTATTATACATTTAGCGCGCAACAGCATTGCCTAGTTCATAAGATTTGCAAAATTTCCAAGAAAGTGCGCGCGTATATCACAGACCAACAGATTTTATCGTAGACGGACGATATTCTCTTCTTTACGGAAGATAAAAACGATATTGATCTCGATCTTATAGCATTGTATTATTATACCAATAAAGCTCGAAAATCTCGAGTACGTAGCTCGTAATACGCGCTTTGCAAAGAAACCTTCGTCTACGATATTAAAAGGAACGAATTAAAAGGAAACTAAAACCATTCCGGGAACTCCCTTGAGACAGACTAGGGTAACTTTTATTCGGGGAAAAAAAAAAAGAAGATGGGAAATAACAATTCGAGATAATAAATTATCTTCGTATTTTATTTCGGAAATAGACGCAATTCACAGTGCCGAAACAATAGGATGAGAAACTGTTTGAGAAATCGTTTCAGGAAGCATTTATTCAAATACAAAATGCCAAACGAAATAAATAACTTCTTTAATAACTAAATGATAAGATAATTCAACAAGGAATCAATTTGATCAAAGTGAATTTTCAAATCTTCAAATTTCAAGACGATGTACTAGCTAATAATCTTTGAAACATCTTAAGTAACGTCAAAGGCTACTTTAAAAGCTTCAAAGCAGAGAAACGCAATGTATAAAACAGTCGGTAACTGGATGAACAAAAAGAAAAAGAAAAAGAAAAGAAGGAAGAAGAAGAAAGTATTCCTTTGAAAATCACAATTTTAATAGCAAAATATCTCAGGAATCTGTAATACCGTCAAGTGCACTCGCATGAAACGATCGAGGTGAAGTGTCTTTATAAAGATTATCGTTGTTGCCAGAGACAGGAATCTCGATATCGACGAAAGCGAAGGGAAAGGCGATATAACGAGGAAGATCTCGTTTCTACGTGCAAGAAACTGCCCAAGAAACGGATAAGACGAATTAAGATATGGGTAACTGAGAATCTTCCCCTGCTTCTTGGTTAGAGCAACGATATGATCCTCGTTTTATGCGAGAAACACGAAAGACGAGTCTCGTGGTTCCCTCGACGACGAATGAAACATGTGCCGAAGCAATAAAACGAGACGTCCTTATAAACGAATGTCCACGAGGATCGTTTTAACCGGTTATCCTGTTTCATCCTGTTTCAATGGTTTTCATTCGACCCGGCGATTCTCGTGAGATTCGTAGAAACATCGAGTCTTCCGCTCGTGGATCTTGTCATTAATTTTTGTTGTTGCGAAATATGCGAGAAGACGATGTTTTTAGAGAGGTTTTCGAAGCTTTCAAAAAATCGCTATTTACGATTTATCGGATGGATGAATATGGAAAGATCAGACTAGAAGATGTGACGAACATGTAACAATTTTGTTCAACTTTCAACTTCGATGTCGTTCGATGCATCTTAACATGAAATTTTGCTCGTTAAATCAGAATATTCTACATCTTGAAAGATTGTTGTTACACAATCAATTTACGATACGTAGAAGCACGTTTCACCTTTGGAAAATGTACATAAGAATATTCCATTCTACTTTGGACTAAATTATAATGAAATAGCGGAACGTAGCTGACGATCTTTGCGAAATGACTAAATAGACGGAAGTTGAGAGTTGATTGCGTAGGATGTTATGTAACAGCGCTGAAAGGATTACGGACGTTTACGTTAATTTATAAAGAATAATTTATAAAGAAGAAAATGATTTAATTGATTTTGTTTCCTTGAACGATTCCTATCGAAACGACCTTCGGGAAGCTCTAAGTGGGTGTTCCTTTCATTGTAAGTTTGAAAAATGTCACAAGCAAATTGGGAAGTCAACAGAAACAGTAGGCAGAGAAGCCTATGGGGAAATTTCGAAACTCGCGGCGAACTGCCCGAACGAAGAGTAGTATGACCGGTCGCACTTAATAGCAAGATCAATTCAATTTCAGCAGGACTAAAGGCCAATAAATGTAATTAGACGACGCGAAAGTTGTCGTTCAACGCACAACCGACTGTTCAACTGCGGCAACTGCCATGTAACTTATAGTCCACGTTGATCACGTTGTCCACATAGAAATAGAAAGAGAGAGAGAGAACATGTGGTAGTCAAAAGTAATTGATCGTGCAATCGGATCATTTTCTGGTTTATACTATACGTGTAGCGTTCATTGAATCGTCAAGATCATTCCTTGCTACGTCCTTGATACGTTCAACGTATCTCGGATGAAGAGTATGCGTCTACAATTGTCGATCTTTCTATTTTAATCCTTTATTGAAAATATTTCGGGAATTTAAAAAAAAAATGACTCGCTAATTTCTATGGTTTACATTTGACGAAGTGGACGATAAAATATTTGTTGATTTTTTTTAAATTTTATGTCTATAACTATTCGTGTCAAGACATACGTAATCTCCGAGTGGCGAAACGTGTACGTGAAAATAATCAGACGATTACGTCTAAATATGCTTACACAACCGATGTTAATCCTATTATGAGCCAAGACACGGTTTATCTTTCTAACTGAACGTTCTATGACAACGTTAGGTTTTTAACATGTATGATAAATATTTTTAGAAATAAACTGCCCGTTGTTAGAGTATCAGTGTATAGAATATGAACTATGTTGCTATGTTGCTGGTTCTTAAAAATTCATCATTTCTTTGTTCGAAAAAGAAAGTACACGGTGTAGAAAAATTATTGGCGTGAAATAAAGAGAGAAACTTCGTGAAGAAAAAGATTGCATTTCACCTACTGAATATAAAATTTCGCGATACTAAATTTTGTAGAAGGTTTCTTTATGTCAGAATGTGTAGGTATCTTGAAATTTTCTTCGAGGTATTATATCCATATCTCGTAGGAAACTTATCGTTATTTACATTTTTGCAACCAAGCGTCGACTGTTCTTCAGCCTCGTGCGTTTCTACTGCTATAGTTCGTATTTATTCCACGCTGTCGTTGTAATTCTCGTTTACGAGATTCAACTCTTGATCGTAGTCTTCCATACGAAAAACAAACATTTAAAACTTGTTCTCGTTTTTTATCCGTAACGTTTACGGATTAGTGTCGAAGTGGTCACCGCTTGTAAGAAAACTCTACATCTGAGTTTTCTCAAGCACCGAAGCCATCGACAGCGTATAGACAAAAGACTGGGTCGAAGGCAGACCATAAACTGTAGACAGACGAGAATGGCTGCAGGGTTTTCAGTCATAGGATAACGCTGCTAGCGTGTACGGATCTGAACCAGCTCAATTATATTCCGATTTGTATTTACACTTCAGGATTTAAAATATATTTTCTGCCTTACAATTTATCCACGCGTTCCTTCGTTCACATACATCTAATAACCTCAACAATAAGAACGTTAACAAAACTTGTATCCGTATCGCTTTTTCTATTTTCATACGCCACCTCGAAAGATTCTGAAAATCATAATGGGAAACTAGGAATACGAATTTTCTAAATCGTATCATTTTTTTGACACGAACGAGTAAATTAAAATTCACCTTGGAGTTTTTATTATTCTCATTATTTATGCTGTCTCCTTACAATACATAAAATCCTTAAAAATAGTTCATTTGTTTTCCGAGCAATTCGAGCAATTTTTGATTACGAGTCTGTAAGTAAATTGAAAGGTCTGCAAAAAATGAAATCGGTCGATCGGTGAAATCAGTCTTCTCGTAACAATCTGTATGTTTTCCCCATTTTATTAGTCAATTTATCGAGAACGATTTCGCTAATAACGATATAAATTTCGATTTCAGTGGCAGCAAGGAATTAGTGGACTTTACGAAGCTGGATACGCAATATCGTTGGTAGCATTGCTACTGTCGTTAGGTATTCTCACATACTTCCGGTAAGTCGACGAACGTCCTGCTTCTTTTTCTACTTTTTACTCTTCCTCTTATTATTATACGCCTATTACTTCCCAGCTCTTATTCTCTTCCATTATATTCCCTTCTTAGCAAAATAAACGTTAAAATAAACGTGTTTGAGCGGAAATTATGGAAATCGATGGTCCGTCTGTTTCGAGAGACATTTTGCAAAAGTGACACGCTTTACACCCACGACTGTTTGCACGTAAAACAAACACGGGGAATTCTGTTTTCTGGAATTTATACGTCAACTTGTTTGCATGTAAAATATAAACGAAAATGTTTCAGATTGCTATGATGGAAACATTGAACATTAATATTTGCGTTATTTCTTAATGCAATTTAATTACTCAGTTAACCATGTTTTATTATGACGATATACAACGATCCATTTCACAGAATTTTTAAAATATATCTATTTATCTTTCGGCTTCACAGGCCGGAAAAAACACCTGGCATATGTATTTCTAACTGCCACTCATTCCCATGCAACTCTTCCATCATCCAACGCAACACACATCCATCCCATTGCAAACGCATATATTGCCTCTTATATCAAATATTGCAAATTAAATATCCTGCGTACAGAGTCAATGAGAAATGTTGTCTAAAGTAACTCGTCACCTATTGATTTTATCGAGGAACGTTTTAAACCAATTATCTCGTATGGATGCAATTTTATTCTCAGGCATCTTATATTCTCTGAGGTGTACGAAGGTAAATTTGAATCTTTTTAATGACGTCTTATATTTTTTATACCGTTAGCCGATCCAGCTGGACATTCTCTACAAAAAGGTATTAACCTATCTATATCGAAAAACTATTAGTTTAGAAGATATTTTAATTCTAATCTATCAGTCAAATGTAATGTATGAGAAACGAGGGAAAAAGGAGACGCGGAACGTTATTTTTCTATCTACGTTGTCCCTTTGTCTTTTGCACGTTAACTTCGACAATGTCTACGAACGCAATGCAATTTTTTGTATAGGATGTGCAGCTAGGTCGACAAATGTTAAAGAAAATATACGGTGCCATTTAAAAAAACTCAAGGTCGCCTCAATTCCTCGCAAGATGTAAAAGATACATATATATTAGAAAGAAAAATTAAATCCATCAGACGAGTCCTTTGAAACGCAATACGCAGTACAGCAGTCTTGTAACAAGTGTTTTAAAACGCCTAACTCTAAACTATATAAAACAGATTTTCTATCTTCCTCTTCCAACCAGCAACGACATCGTTGCTTCGCATACAAAATGTTCAATAATTTCGTAGGAATATTAGTAGATGTGTTTATCGGTAGTCTGATCTTTTTCTTTTTAATTATTCCCTATTTATACAAAAATGCATTGGAAAATTTTTGTACGAACGTGAACTCGTTTCTTTATTTCCAAAGCGCTTTACGTGAAAGCAATTTCCAACTATAAAGAGAACGAAAAAAGAAACGAAAGTAAAGAATTAAAAGAAATGTTTCTTACCAAGGGACAAAGTTTCTTCTTCTTTATTATCCTTCTTTCGAATACAGCTCCCTGAGGTGTGCAAGGACCACCCTTCATATGAACTTGTTCGCCTCGTTCGCTGTAAATAACGCACTATGGCTGGTGTGGTATAGATGCATCGTCGCGAACACGGATTTACTATTGAACAATGAGGTACGTATGAGGCGCCCTCGTTCTCTCTTGGTTCTTTCTTTGCTTAGCGCTCGACCCAGTAACTCACGCGAGAATTTCGCCTCACGACGTATCGTTTCAGTAATTAGCGTAATTATCGTTTCGATAAGTTCTGAATTTGCTAATCGGCCACGAAAATGGATATCCCCGCCTCGGTTTTTATTTTTTCTTGGGCTGTCGGCTATTTCAGATAGGATATTACATAACCTAGATGTGCCAATTACTCTTCCAGAACGATGAACGTGGAAAAGTAAGGCGAAGAATAAGACAAAACGCCGATGTACGACCGTCAAACTGATGTACCGACTATCGATAACGATTGGAACGATGTTATACAGGATGAATTTATAAATTGAATTTATAAAGAAGATGTGATAATTGCGGGACGATTCTCACGCATATTTTGACAATTTTTTACTGCGTTACACGTCCTTCGTGTTATTCTCTTCCTTGCGCAATTGGAATATTAAATTAACGTTGGACGGCAATAATAAAATAATAATCAAAATAAAAACGATACACAGATTTAAACAATACGTTTAATTTAAATTTCAAATAGGATGGAAATGAGTGTGTTTTCGAGAACGACCAGAGAAAAAAGATTCTTGTACATCTGCGTTAATTTATTACATTCGTACAGTATTATTATTATGTATAATTAGGTAATATTTGGAAGCGTACAAAGTATTTGGATGCGTACGAAATAAGGAATTTCAAAGGAATTAAGAAAGTGAAATAAAGAAATGAATCGATTGTACAATACATATATATATATATATATATAGAAGTGAATAGATTGTACAATTTTCAGATAACGTGTCGGCTGCTACACATTATCCTGCATTACTTTCTACTTACTAATTACGCCTGGATGTTATGCGAGGGTTTTTATCTGCACACCCTGCTCGTTAGCGCTTTCACCAGCGAGCATAAATTAGTAAAGTGGCTGATGGGTCTCGGTTGGCCTGTACCTGCGGTCATCGTCACGATTTATGCCTCTTTGAGGGCGACCAGTGATGACCCTGCGGACACCGGACAGTAAGTGCGACAGTAATTATCAAATCAATGACTATTTGACATATGCACTTCGCGAATATCTTACTTATAGTCGTATTAACGTTTTGGCACATAAATTTTTACTATCGGATAATGGTGTTCTCTGTTTCTTGGAAATGGATATTGATAAGAAGAGCGTGAGATGAGATAATAATACAAGAAAAATACAAGTTACAGAGTAAAAAGTACAGCGAATTGTTGGTAGAATTTTTTCGGGATATCATTTTCGAAAATGCAACGAAGGAAATATCAAAAATGATAAAAAAAAAAAAAAGGTAAATTTCTTATAAACTGTAATACACTGGGAATAAAACTGGGAAATTTTATAAGAGAGATATCGAAAAGTACAAACGACGGTTGATTTATCATTTATAAATCCTATTACGAAAACTTTAAATTTTGTTATCTCGATATACACGTGTGTTTTGCTCTAGTAATTTCCAATAGCAAAATCTGTAAAACATATTACCTTTCGAAAATACACTTTCCTTTAGAAAGAAATAAGTGTTGGTTCGCGTTCGATGTAATTTTACCAATTAAAGACGTTATCGATGGGACTCAAAGTTTATCAAATTTATCAAACTATATAAATATGCTAAAATTTAATGGAAACGTCTGGCTCGTAACAACTGTGTTTGTAAAGGGAGAAGCAAGCTCCGATCTGATTTCAAATAGTCTACATATACGATAGCTGCAAGTAGGAATGTATCTGCGGCGTATCGTGACACACCATGAAAGACGCATATCGAAGGATCAAAACCATGGCAATTGAATTAGCGTCGTTTACCAGAGACCACGAACTCCGTAATGAACAAAGGGATTCTGTTATAGGAGTTAATGATCAGCACGATATTTATGTCGAATAATGTTCACATTGCTTCACCACGTGGAAGAATATTTATTAATCGTCAGGGAAGTGTAAGACAAATTTCTCATTTCGCGATTCTTGTCAACGACAAACTTTTAACCCTTTGACCGACGAAACCGTAATAGTACGTTCTATGAAATTCGTGTTCGCCACGCTGAGGCTATAAATTCCGCGGATTCCGCATAGCGTAAAATCAATCGATCGCAAAATGTCTTCAACACCGAACGTCTTGTCACTGGACCATAAAATCAACAATGAAAAGGTCGGACCAACTAGAACCAAGAAGCTCGATAGAGTGAGATCTTTTGAGAAATAAATCGGGAACAGGGGCTTGAAATTAGCTGAATTTCAGAAAATTTGGAAATCTTTTGGAAGGTAGCTTTCGAGAAGCAATTAAGATTTCATAAGCTTTCTTTTGATCGAAAATTCGGTTGTAAGCTTCAGATTGCTTGTTACATGAATATTTCCTCTTGATCGATGCGTTTAATCTTGAGAGGGGTAGTTTGAACGAAAATTTCTTTACAACGCTATAAATAGATTATATTAGACTGCTTTGATATGTTAGATGTTGGATCAACGAGGGTAACTATATGAACGTGCTGGTCTATCCAGTCTGCGTTTCCACCCTGTTGAACGTGCTTTTCCTCTTCAACATCGTTCGAGTTCTATTGATGAAACTGAGAGCTGGTCCTACGATTGGCACGCAACCTTCCAGGTCTATGCGTCAAGCATTTCGGTAATTAATCATAATTCCTTTCCGTGTATTAGTTTAGTTAAGAGAATTATTCTTTTATTCGTAATTAGAACTAAAGAAATTTATTCGACTTCTTGTTCGTCAATTCTGGAATGTTTTGAAAATACGTCGATTGACAGTCGACGATACTCTCTTTCTTTCTTCTTTTTAATCGACGAATTATTATGCAAGTGAAATAACAAAAATTGGAGAAAATAATATTTAATATTTATATAATTAAATTATAGATTAATACAAATACTAATATTAGAATTTAATATTTATAAGTTAATATTTGTCTTCTTGTCAGAGCGACGCTACTCCTCGTACCTCTTTTGGGCTTACATTATCTTGTCATCCCCTTCAGACCGCCGAAAAATCACCCCTGGGAGCAATTTTACGAAGTTCTCTCCGCCATAACGGCCTCTTTTCAGGTACGAACGACTTCGTATTTCTTCTTCGACACGAATCAAATTTGACCAATACTATCTCCTTTTACTTTACATTCAAACTTCATCGCAGTTCATAATGTAATTATTTAATTTCCTCGAGACACCGAACGCTGGTATATTCCTCGGTTTCTCACATTTTCAATAACTTCAAATTAATCAACGGAACTGAATGAATAAAACCTACCACGTCAACAAATTCAATGATACATAGTATGATATTTCTTATACGTGTAAGTAAAAGTATTGAATACATTCGGTCTTCAACTTTCATTGTACCTTCAATATCTTCAAATTAATTAAAGAAATCGAACAAATAAAAATGATCAAGTGATCGAGTTCAAAAATGTAGAATATAAAATTTCTTATATATATTAAATATAAATATCAAATTTGTTCAATTACCGACAATTCTTTCGCAGGGTCTCTGCGTGGCCGTTTTATTCTGTTTCTGCAACGGTGAGGTAAGTAGAAGAATTCCACCTACACCGTTTCTAGTTAGTTAGTATGCAAAGAAAGGAGAGAACCTGTTCGCTAATAAATGTTGCTCTTGCGTAGGTAATAGCGCAATTTAAGAGAAGATGGGAGGGCACGGCTCTTCTGCGGAATCGGGCCAATTCTTGCACGGCTACCACCGTCTCGGTACGGCAAATTCACAAGACGTAGAACAATCATAACAGCCATAGAAATGAAAGCGCCTTAAATGGAACACCATCATTCGTATTTCCACATCTCTTGTATTTTACGTCTGTATTCTTTTCTTGTTTATATCATATTTTTCATTCACAATTGTTCACGCTATGTAAACTGCTAAGATTATTCATTTTCTCCTCTGTTCTTTTCTCTTTTTCTTAATCAGATTAGATTGATTTTCTAATAATCACTGAGAAATCGTTTAAGGTTTCGACTGGATCCTGATTCTGTAATATTTGTTAAGAAAATAATGCCTAGTTCTAGAGGAAAGTACGTGTAGTTTTGTAATTGCTCCTTCTTATCCTTAGAGGTATTATAAACGATTATATCTACGATGTTTATTAAAAGTTGAAAAGCCATTGAAATGTATTAGAATCTTGTTAAAATTATTAAGCTTTCTAACGCTTGTGAAGATTTGAAAAAGTTCTTCGAAGGTTCCTAAAGATTCTTTGAAGAACCAAATGGTACTTACGTACAGCATTCGTGAAAATTCTGTAGCATGCAGAAAGAAAGAAGTAATCTTTCTAGAGAAAACGGAAAGCTTACTTTTTAACGAAAGACAGTAAAAATTGTTTAAAACTTTAGAAGTTTTCCTGGACCTTCAAAGGCTTGCAGTATCTACGGAAGCCCTCTGAGAGAATCCCTAGGGAATGTTCCATATTGCTGAAACTGTTATAGTCTATGAAGAAACCGCAATTGATCGCTTAATAAATCGTAAGAACCGCTTTGTACATAGCCAATCGTGTGAACTACGTTCTTCCTAATGTCGTACGGTTGCGGATGTCCTTCGTAAATTTTCGAGGTTCGTCCTTGCTCGAGAGAAATGGAGGTCAAGATGCGAGCAAGATATTTATTAAGAATGGTCGCATGACTCTGCAGGAAAATATTGATCTCTGCAACAATGCAATAACCGAAATTCACTGTGATCATATAATTTAATAAGATCGGACTCGCGCTTCATCTTCCATTCCCTTCGTACCTTCATACCAGCTCCCAATTTCTCGTCAACGTCAAAATCAAACGACACGTACCACCTAACAAACCGATAGATCCTCTAATTTCATCTGAAATCTAAACTTCATCGCTCTGCATTTATCACTTTCACAGCACGTACGAAGTAGAACGATCGTTGTCAGTCTATTAAAATACGCCCCGCTGTCCCACCAAGAGTCACGGTCACGCTTCAACGAGCACGATAACCAAAGTAAAAAAAGTCAAAAGCCAAAAAAGAAACTCAAAAGTAAAAAGCAGAAAAATATTGGATTGCACGACTAGTCAATGGTGCGATGCGGACCGCGATCAAGTCCGCAATAAACGGTGAAAATCCTAAAACTAACATCGTCCAGCCTGTCGCTGTACATAGGCCCTAGAATGGCACGAGCAACAGCTAACTAACAAACAGAGAGTGGCGTGAACGAAAGGGAGAGCGAGGGAGAGAGTTGTCCGTGTCGTGCCAGTGACGACGTGCCCGTGTCAAGACCATTGTGGGACGTTGACTGTTTCAGTTTATCCGCTCGACCGCAGGTCCGATGCCGGGAGAGGAGAAGGTGTGACTATCGGTCGTCCGTGCTGGAAGTTCCGGACGAAAAACGAGCTGTGGACGACCGTCAGCAGATCGTTCAACTGGTCGCCACTACTCCCGTCCCCAATAGTCACAACAATCACGCCAGGATGCTCATTAAGTCCAACGAGTTGTCCGACTGCGATCAGACGCAGTGTTGATAATTTTGACGGCTGATCAATGAGAGACTGAGACTACTGAAGCTGGCGAAAGAACGTCATCGAACGAACATCAAAGAGAGTTTTATTCTATGGCGAGAAGATTAAGGAGCTTAAAGATCGCGTCAATAATATAGCGAACATGAAGAAGGAGTCCTTTTAAGAGTGGATGTGCTAAATGATGATTTTTTTTTTATGAAGACTGTTGCAGATGATGAACGTCGTTTTATCCTGTAATGAGAATGTTGAGAATTAGTGAAAAAGGTATATATACAATGGTTACAAAAAGTATTGACACGTATCCTTATCTTCCAATGAAAGTTTTTGTCAGATTCTATACGTTTCACTTTCACAGTATCAAATTTTTTAGTTGTATAAAAATTAAATTGTACGAAATTTAATATACTTGTATCTAATTAATTAGTATATAAATGTTATAATAAATACAACGGTATGAAAATAGTTTTTGTAGCCATTGCAATTTGATAATTAAAGTTGCAAAAACCAGTTCTGTACAAGTTCTAATGAATGAATGATATTATTGAAAAGGGTATACATTATTTTTTGATCTCGAATTAATTTAAGATAGGAGAATATAATAGATCGCTTGTTTGGATATTTTGTTTTATTATTAATTCATAGGGATTGTAAGCGTGACTTTTATTTACAAAGACATATTCTTTGGAGTATTTTTTCGTATTCAAGCCTTCTTGAGAAAGCGTTAGAAAGAAAAAGAAGGAAAAGATATTATGCTTGTACTTGCACATATATATATACATACATATATATATTTTATTGTAGAATTAGGATTTACTGAAGAAGCTTTTTATTTTCTTGAAAGGATTGGTAAAATAATCTGGTACAAGAATGGATTGTATTAACTGAAACTTTATAATTAATTGAACATTCAAAATTTTGAGATACATGAGTTTGAAAAAGATTAATGTATATTGAATTTGAAAGGCAAACGTTTTCATTCTATGTTAACGAAAAAACTGTTCTTAATTGTTACATTAAATATCACGAAGAAAGTAACGTCGGACAATGTACGCATAAAATGTATACGTATATGATTTTATTAACAAAACAATTGTGCTATTTTCCTTAATAAGTTTTTACTAAGATTTAAATTACGATTAAAATTAGATTGTATGACTTTATATAACATAATTTAATATTTTTTTTAAGTACATTTTTTAATTTCAAATCTACTTCCGAAGGATACAACTTTTATATATTTGCTTTTTATAGATACAAATTATAGGTCATCATATCAAATTTCGTCACGCGATTTTTATACAAAATAGAGATATAGAAAATATTCGCCATAAATATACTTCTTTTATGTATATATAGTTGAACATGCAAAAAAATATATATACACCTAATGACATCGTAACTATACATATATTTCCTTAAATACTTAAAATTAATTTTGCAACTTCTGGTAGTGTAAGTGCAGTGATAACACTAGATAAAAGATTTACGCTGTGATTATCCAAAATTTGTCTACCGCATATGTGTTTCACACGCTTCCCAGGACGTTCTACTATCTTCCCTTTATCATTTATCCCTATGGTTAAAAATACAAATTATCAATTTCATTGTAAGTTACATTTATATTCTAAATGATAATATAAAATAGATATCTTACCAGAATATTGCAACATGGCTCCTAAAAATGAGTCTATTACGCTACCAAAGAGACCTCCGATCCCTCCAATAATAATGATTGGCCATTGTGGCACTGCTAATTGCAATACAACTGTGTCTACAGTTATCAATACTGTTAAATAATAAGATAAACCCACAGTTATACCACCTAGTATAGAAACGAGCAAACCTATCCAGGAAATGCCACCGTTTGTCCCTACAAACAGATTATCAATGAAATGTAAGATCTTAAACTTGAAACGATTAAAATGATATCGTTAATAAAGACTGGTATTTCCATATTTAGTTGCTTATCTTTGGCTACTTGTCCATTATATTTTCTTCTTATATAAATACACAATTTTTAGGTTTCGATATTCTTACCTCGTGGAACTCTTTTTAGTGTGGTAATAAGAAAAGGATCTTTAGTACCCAGGACTGTCCCAATTTCTGAAGCCCAGGTATCTCCGTTACAGCAAGCAAAAGCTCCTAATAAATTATAATAATTAACAGCAACAAATACATTTTTGAAATTAAGTTGTTAAATTCCAAAATTATTTACTTTGGACAGAACATACATTATTGATGAATGTACCTAAGATTCCTACCGACAACCAGGAACTTCTGTAATATTTGTCAAAATCAATTGGGTGCTCTGCGCTTCCTACATCCAATAAGTATAAGAGACCTAACTGCGTTGCCATACCACCATTGCATAGCACTTGAATCCAATTTCTTTGACCTCCTTCCTTAAACTGAGATTCAAACTTTTTCTTCTCTTTGGCACAAAACTTAGTTGCCTTAGTAGAAGAAACAAGGAATGCAAAGAGACAAGCCACATGAGAAAAACTGGTAAGCGTCAGAACAAAACCCATAAATAATCCTGCAATACAATATTCCATAGCATAGTTTACAATGCAAGTAGAAACTTATTAAATATAAGCTACATGATATAACCACCATATACTTTACTCATAGTTATTTCAATTGTTTGCATTTTACATTATATATTTTCAATATTTTCATGTATCTTAATAACGAACAATATATTCAACCAGTCATGTTATATGAACACTAACAATATCAAATAACTTAAATAGAAAATACTCTATTCTGTCTATAAGGTACATTTCTTACATATTATAAAATTCGAGATAAAGTTTATTACCAAGAATAGCGCCGCTAATATCCACACTCTTTCTTCTCAAACCCCAAAAGGCCATAAAAATTGGAAACACAACTACAGTTAGCCATCTCCATGGTGATATGACTAGATTCTCTAAAAAAGAAGGTTATATTTCTCAAAACAGCCGGAACGGTACAATGTAAAACAAAAAGTCGTCATACTGCGACTAATTATTTAACGTACGTTTAAAGTGATTTTCAGAATCCGAAGAAAATGTCGAATATGCTACATTTATAACCCAAAACACCATAGAAATTGGAATTACACATGCACTAACAAGTACCGGTACTAATACGTGTGATCGTTGATTTTTATCATTTGTTAATAAAACCATAATTGAGATCACAGTCTAAATAGTACGCAATACCAAATAATAGTAGCTTTTCTTCAGCTGACTTAATAATTAGGATTGATATATCAAATTACTGATCAATGCAAAAGCTGAAACTCAACCGTATTATATGTAAAATCGTAATTTCTCAATTTCCTTCAACACGCAGGTACCAACTGTAGGATTGTGCATATTTTCTATATTCTAGCCATCGGTACAGTTAGAGAAACATTTGCGTATATTCTTGGAAAAGATTCATGTATTGGAATACCTTCTTAAGATAAGATGGGAAGTTAGTATCTTTATTTTCTTCTATATTTCAATCAGCTATTTTTTCGTTTCATATTCAGTCAACTGAATAAATGATACGTTATTTAAATCATTCTCTTCAGCTAGAACCAAATATAATGAATAATACAAAATAATATTACGATATAACAATTAATGAGAAAGTTTTTCCTAAATAAGACCTTTTAGTTACCATATTCGTTTAAATTTTTAATCTCGTTAGTATTGATAATATTCTTAACGAAAGAACAAAAACTGCTTAATAGTTTATTTAAGTATTAGAAATAAATTGTTTTTTCTTTTCTTTTACATCGATTACGGAAAAGCTACTTTGAGGACAGAAGCAACAATCAGGATACCACAAACAGCCAGCAGTAACCAACAGAAGCAATAAACAGCAATCAACGACAACGTTTTTGGAAATGAATATATAATAAAATAGAAAATGAATTATTTACTGTAAAATAGTTGTACAAAATGCATTTAGAAAGAGTTCCAATAAATCATAAATAGTTTAACAGCATCTTACATTACACACAAAAATTCAAAAAGTGAAATGAAATTTAAAGAGAATAAAATTAAATCGTATAGAAAGGAACACAAAATAGCTTTCGCAAATCTCGAGAAATATCAAATTCCAATAATTATCGAGATAATACTACCTTCTGCAATATTATATTCTCCTAGTACAACATCGAAGATTTCGATGAAAAATTTCTTCGAGAATCCGGAAGTTTCAACTTAAAAAAATTCCTGAAGTATGACGTCAAATTGCAAGAATTATCGAAATTGTTCCATCCTCTATGTTATCATGTTTTCCTGATACAAAATTTCAAAATCGGCCGACAAATTTTCCGAGAAGCCGAAAATTTCAGTTTCGATGTAGAATAAGTTACTTCTGTAAAGGGTTCTATAAAAAAGAAAATAAATGGATTTTATTAAAATAAATGCATACTTTGTATAAAGAACGAAAGGTTTAACAAAAAACAGAGTGACTATATAATATACGTAAATAATCGCGCTATCTTGCGCGAGTGTTCGAACTATTCGATGTATGGATGATTCTAAATTAACAAAGTTCAACCGTTCGAGTTGTTCTGATTGCTTCGAATGTTCTATAAGTTCTAACGACGAAAAGACGGGAAAAATGGCTCTTGTCATTCACAGCCAATTTCATACGATTTCAAAAACCCTTACGATTGGAAAAACCCTTGTTTGACTGTGATGGCTGAGGTGTCGTAAACGCACGTGAATAGCAGGTACTCGGAGACCCGATGGCCAACTGTCGCTAATTGACAACACAGGAGTTTGTAACAAAGAAATCTTAACAGTAAAATAAAATAAAAGTAAAATGTTTATATAGGATAGACAGGATAACATCAACAGACATTCACTTTTCATGGGGGATAGAAACTTAAACACTTATAAAATTGAATATATTTGTTGCCGTAAATATTTATTGTAAAAAATATAGCAGTTTCGCAGGAAGAATAAAGATAATACAATTAAAATGATGCAAATTTAATGAGAACGCCGAAGATTACATTGAGATATATACAAAATGAGTTTAATTTAATCGATAATGATAAATGAAATCGTAAGAAACACGAGTAATCAAGTGCTATTGTTGATCGTGTATGCTATATACATGTACGCAACGTAAAAAATATCTTATTTAGAATTTAAGAGTCTAATGTAACAAAATCTTATTATCTGTACTTCTTCTGATTGAAAGACGTACCAAATAATAAAATAATATATTTGTATAATTGTTTCGTTGCATACATACGATTAGAATTGTAACCCTGACGTAAGAAGATTTCAACGAATTAAAAAAATTCTCTGCTTTCACGATGGTGATACACTGAAGCACATACAGTTTAATAAGCGGCTTAATAACTGTATCCTATGTATATCCCTATACAAATATCTCTATAGTGTTTACGTATCAATAAACTGTGAATATTAACATGTAACAGTATAAAACTGTTTTTCTGCAGCAAACATCACATTTTTTTGCTACCTTTTTTCAATTTTTATCACGCTTAATGATATTTTATTTCTATGCATAACAAATATGGCTGCGGTTGGTGAAAACACTCAAAAGTAAACCGCAGAACACGTTCTATGATTAAATATAAACAATACATCGTACAATCTATAGAAAAGACTACCAGTCTCTTCGTAATCTGCTCGATAGCAGTACATAATTGAAATGAGATAAACGTTTAAGTAAATAAATATTAAGCGGGATCTTTAGGAAATAAGAAGGTAACAGTTTATACCTGCCGCGATAACCGAAAGCAAAAATTACATAGGAAGAAATTGGTGTTATGAAAAAAACTTCGTAAAAAATGTTTCCTACGTGAAAAGAATATTTATTTAAACGTTTGTTAATATCTGTTCAACGTAATATAGATTATACGATAAGTTACAACGTTATATATATATATAGAAAATATCGATAATGAAGTTTTCATTTAATGATGGTAATCCAAATTATTTAACGATACCACCGTGATCGTTTCTTTTGTATTAAATACAGTATGAGAAAAAGAAAAGAAATAGAGAAGGAGTGGAGTATTCGTACAACGATCTCACACGATTTAGACAAAATAGGTTTCCTATACAGTTTAATTTACATTTAAAAATTACGTTAGAATAAACAAATTTGACCTGTAGTAAGTAATACAAGTCACACGGAGACGCGAATTTCCCGATTCGTCCAGTGTAGTTATAATGCAAGCACTTTTCTCTATTAGTGTTTGATAAGTATAAAATATATAAATTTCTGCTACCTCTGTATATCTTGTCATATTTATCATCACATAGAGCTAGCATGTAACCGTTGTTTTTTCATTTTCTATTATATAACCATTATATGACGTATTATATAAATATTTTATAAACGTAGTAGTAATGTTACATTATTTACAAACGTATGATTGAAGTCTGTTTAGAGATAGAGAACTTAATAATCCGAAATATTTTCCCTTGCATTTCGTGTTTATTTGAAATCCGAACTTAATGTAACAATTTGGATTTGTATTATTGTTTTTATTAAAAAAAAAAAAAAAAAACCAATAGAGGGACAACTTAGTTCCACAAGTTTTTAGAAGTAAAAGTATCATGGATCATACCATTTGTAGTTCAGGAAAATCTGTAACTCTTATTCATTATATTTTACAGAAACGTATATTACACTATCATACCATAAAATAGCTGTTCCTATGTTATAAATCATTTGAATATCGTATTAAATGTACAATAAATGTCCATTTTCTTTCTAATTTCTTATTACTTCAGCCGCTAGAATGTGGCGTTTTATAAATATGTATTGTATATCGTACATTTGGCATTTAATAAATCTATTGTACCTCTTGACAGCATATAAGTACGGGGAGGAGTGTTTTATTTTGCTTAATTATCTATTGTCTGTTAAAGTTGATCTAAATCCTTTTTTCCGTCCAGTAACATGATAAATACTATTAAAAAATCCTATTAACCATGCACGTAAAAATGCCACACTCTAAACACAATAGTTTACATTTGTACTTGTTAGAAATCATACATGAGGAGTATTTATAAATGCTCGTTGAATATTGTTTATCCTTACATATGTTCATTGATACGTAATGTATTAACAAGAGAATGTGTATGCTATATGTCATGTAATTCAATCTAAGTTCAATAAATATGATTTAATAGATTTAATAGATGGCATATCGAACAGGATATAGAAAACTGCTGGTGTTAATAAAAACATCCAAATTAATGCTAGGAAGTATCATTTGCTTGGTATTTTTCCTATAATGTATGAAATATGATAATGAAAATGAATCATATACGCATATAACGACTAAAAAAATTACGTGATCACACATTATCACGATTTCTTTACAAATATAGTTATTAAAGACTAAACTTCTAATTCATACCTTAAGAGATTGATATACCTTCTTCTGGAATTATATTTTCTAATGGTATGGATTCCGCGAATCCACGAGCTATTAATTCATCGGCGAGGGATATCACCTGCGACATATAACAAATTCAATAAACCCTTTAATTCGAAAAAAAAAAAATTAGTTACAACAAACTTTTACAAATATTTATATTTTTAATCAATAAAAAATCTTTAAAATTTTGTTTACAAAACTAGCGTTTGCTTACCCCATGTTTCTGAATATTAAGATAAAGACTAATATATGTGTTTGCATTGATGTAGCCTTCTATTTGAGCTTGACCGACAATTCCAGTACACATGTGAGCAACTGTACTATAAGCTTCTTGGTTCCATTCGCCTGTACATAATTAGCAATTTATATATGTATATATATATATATATATATATGTATGCAAAATTGCACACGAAAATGCAGCAATGCGCGTACCATCTTTTGGTTGTACATTTGCCAGGAATATTTCAATTGCTTGAAACGGTAACGTAAGATAATCTGACCTAATTTTTCTCATTTCTGAACTACTAAACACCCAATAACCCCCGTGATCAACGAGTCGTACTAAATGCTGTTCGCCATGAGGATCTGGCTGTTCGACGTATACCCTGACCCACGTATTATACCATTTTGCAACTAATATCATACCACCTATAAATTGAATAAAGAAACAATATTTGAGAACTTTTATTTACGGTTAAATGGAAAGAAAAAAGAATCATAGAAATACGATATAAACGTACTAGTAAGTTCATCTGGAGCTGATGGCGATTCTGTCGTGTTGTATAATTGTGTCATCCTTTCGTCTAAAATCCGTAGGGATGGATAGGTAGGGTGAGTAGGAAGCTGTACAAATAATCTGTTTGGTTTCACTATATGACATATAACAACATCATTATTCACTCCCTCCACCAATGATAACTGTCTTAATTCAGCAACCCAAGGGACATTTTCAGGTACTATTAATGGTGAAATCTGATGAAGTGTCAACTGTGGAAACTTTTTTTCTGGAAACTTCTGTCGTATTATTTCTAGAGCGACGTTTATTCCTTCTGTAGAACCTTCTATGGCACAAAGTTTTTGATCTCTCGATATAGGATGACGTTTGAGGACTATGCTTACTTCCGCTTTATGTCGAATATTTTGCAAAAAACTTCCATGCCGACCAATTAGTCGTCCAACTAAAGATTGTGGTATGCTAAATTCGTATGTCATTGGCATTACAGTGTCCTTTGTATGACCCTTGATACTTCCACCTACAATAAGTATGATATTGTATCAACGATATAACAACCTTAAATATAGATCATTTAATACTCATCCAATGTTTACCTTTTCCACTATCTGTACTCCCCTCGCTTCTTGCTTCATCCGTGACACTGCCTTCTAAGACACCAGAAACTGGACTATGGTTAGCAGAATCTCTTTCAGATAATGTTCGAGCTGGAGTTTTAACATTATCTTTCAGCGGCGTGGAAACAGATGGTTCTTCGCTTGGTAGATAATTACATTCATTGTTTGTATCATTCTCTTCGTTCTGATCGACAACTTCTATTGATTTATTCTCAGGCGCTAACTTCTGTTCTTCCTCTTCGACAATATTTTCAAATATCTTTAATACTTTATCATCAGAATCAGCGGCTTCTTCCAAGGAGGAAGCACCTCTACTCTTCGCAACCATATCGAAATTGCTTATTATTGGATTACTACCTAATTGTATTTCCATTTTCGACGAGGTATCTACAAAACTGTACCATGCTTCACCGTCGTCATTAGGAGGAGTTTTAGAATGCGCAGAAATACATGGCGAGCCAGACCTTTTTTGTGGAATATCTAAATTTTCGCTTGTTTTCCTAGGGGTACAAACAGTCTCTTCTACCTGTATGTCTTCTACCCGTTGACTGGAAGGGCTCAATGAGCAGGCTTCATTAGTTTGTATGCCAGAATCATAAAGGCTTGAATTAGAATTTGATGAAACAATTTCCTTTTCCTGATCGGTAATATTTTCCTCGCTGTGACTTTTTTTATTTATTCCACCTGGATCAGCTCTGTCTGCTTGACGCCGTTTGTACCACAATAGACCAATTATAAGAGCACAAGCAGGCAAAGTCCACTTTACCATTTGGGTATGAATAGCGAACATTTTTCCAATCCACCGTAGCTGTTGATGTTAAGAACCTTTTTATACTGAAAATAAATATAATGCATAATTAAAACGTGTACTTATGAAAAATCTAAAAATTGTAAACTAAACATAATGGTTGTGAACGATAGATTAGAGTGACAAATTATTACTATGCAACAAATTATACAATCATCTAAAATATTGTAATCAGTTTGATAAATTTTATTTTAACACGTGATACGTAGTACGTTGTTAGCTTCACGTATTTTAGCGCGTTATATTTTTAAATTACGATAAAACCGCCACATTACAGCGAGCGCGCAAAGTCGATGAAATTTAATTCTTATTCAGACTCTCGTCTTACTCGGTTTCCTTTGTTAATTACCGTTTCACAAGCGTAACTTCCGGTCACAACTGTATTCGTTCGAATAGCTTAATTAAGAGTACAGACACTGTATACAAACAAACGGCTCGTTCTTCAAATATAAAAAATGTGAAAAATGGCAACAAAGGAATATAGAAATAGTTAAACAATTCATTGTCATATCCAATAAGACCAAGATTAAATACTCTCAAAATCTACTCGTTCTTGTACACTTTTAAGATAATACGAGCATTAATATCGAATCTTAGATCACCATTTAATTGTACGTAAGGTACAACATCAATTACAATTTAAATACACACAAAACATATAAAAAGTTCATTCAATAAATTAATTAACATATATACGCACGAATATGCTATATGTTTATCTATTAACATCTCTTTGAAAATCAAAAAATTTGTTAAAGCAATGTACAATAAGACAAATTTTTAATCATTACAGTAACTACAACGAGGATATGAAATGCAAATAAAAGCTTCATTCTTTTTTATTCGAAGGAAAGTTTCGAATAGAATTCAAGTGTAAAGTGAATTTGAATTATAAATTCCGAGGCTGTTAGTAAATAAAAAACCGATATGTGCGTTCATTCTTTGAATATTTTATCAATCAAAATTTTCATCGTAGCCTCGTGTAAATTTTCATCAAATAAAAAGTCGCGTTGACTCAGACTTTAAAATGTATAGAATAATTCCAAAATATGACACGCTATACGATTGTATCAAAACACGTGGTTTATATATGGAACTCGTTATGTACCGATGTACTTCAAGATACATAACAAATAAAAATAAAAATTATACAGAATGTTTCAAAAAAAAAGAAGAAAGAAAAGAAAAAAAAGAAAAAAATGGAAAACACCGTACATATTGAAAATGTACGTCAAATTCCGTAACATATTCTCATTACATATCATATTCCTAATATTTTTCTTTAAGAAGCTTCAATTTTGCTCGAACCGTATCACGTACTTTGAGACACTCTGTATAGTGCATTCACCCTCGCTTGATGCAGGCTTGTAGTTCCCATCTGTGATACCTGAAGTTCAGAGAAAGCATCCGTGTCATTTTCACAATTTAATAAAATGCAACGGAATTAAAATAGGGAGTCTAACACAAAAAATGTTCAATTTCTCAAAGACAACAATACGATGAATGGATTAGATTGAACGTAAATTGTAGACATATGTGATGGTAATCTGTTTCTCCCACTTTTACAAAATTTTCTTACATGAAACGACTAGAAGATACAATTTTCATTGCTTCTTCATATTTAAAAAAAAAATCATACATAATAAAGTAACTTCAGATATAATCTCACAAGTAAATATTTTGCCTCGAATTTGATTAGAACAAATTTCTTCGACTTGTGACGATGCATGAAACATGAATTCGGTATAGTTCCATGGAACTCCAAGGCACCAGGCGAGCAGTCCTCTAACGACGAAGGTCAGATTTACGACTCACCGATGTTACGTCCATTCTTATTTCCATCTGTGATTGTTCGACACTTTCACAAAGCCGTTTACTCGCTTGGAAAATGGACGCGCAGGTATACAGACCGGCAAAACGGACGCACAGGTATACAGACCGGCAAAATGAACGAACCAGTGAAAATCAAGAGTTCCGATAGGTAACCTGAAATTAATCAACAAGCGGTACGAAGACACTATTGCTAACACGTCTAACGCGGTACTGCGGTTTGTGGAACGATCACGGCTTTCAGCACGTGGTTACCTCTGGAGAGGCCAGTTCAACTGGAACCGCTAGCAAATGCGCAGACGCGATTACATTAAGGGGCGTTCACACGATGATGGTACTGATAATGTTCCCGAATTCTCTTCCTTTCTATTTTTCCTTTCTTTAATTTTTTATAACGTCAAGTCGAGTGAAATTGTAACAGTGAAATCGTGATTTTAGTATTTAGGTATGTAGAAAATGGTTTGTTCGTGAGTGAATAGTTACGGAAGCGGTTTGAATTACAGGAGTAACTTACTTCAAAGAATAGCACCGCTAATTTACACTACTTATTCGCAGATGGAAATGTTACTTGTTATTAAATTGTTTATCGAGAAACACATGTCAAAGTTTTCAAAATGTATTATCTGTTACTATGGACAATTTGTATCTTCCGATGATAACGATTCGCCTAATAATTTGGCGCGATGAAAAATTATAATTTCCCGAATTTTGCGCTATAGAGACAGCATAATATGCGCGTTACAGTTTGCGTTGCAGTTGTAGAGCGGCGCGGCGTTCACCCTTTTGTACAATATGATTCAGAGAGTTATCCTATCCTGTTTATCGTGGAATCTTCGCCGAAAGTAAAAGGATTAAAATTGACGATGAAACGAAGGAATTGCGTAACGTCGCGTAAAATCGCAAGTATCCATCATAAGAGCTAGCATAAGATACGGTATTAGGCGAGTGTAGTTCCCACAAGTGCAAACCGGTGACTTTTAAGATATTCAGACTACCCATCGTTAAAAAAAGACCTATTTCCCAATCAAAAAAAAAAAAAAAAAAAAAAAAAGAAAGTTTCTCGATTTAAAAATACGATAAACGAAACTGAAACTTGTGAAATGAAAGAAACTCGTGTTCCTTTTACTTAATAAAAAATACACATGACTAAACATTTTCACTTTTTTAATTAAAATTTTTTGAAACGAGGAACTTTGGAATAATGAAAATTAGAAATGTGGAGAAACGATTACGCGACACGTATGATGGATAATGCGTCTCTTACGTCGCACGGACATTCCGCCAGCATTGATTCGTGTAACGATCGAAAATTTATACCGCTGAACGAATACGATCTACGCTCATTCATGCGTTTCAAATTCCAACGTGAGGCGCGATGAAAAATCGAACATAGTGCATTTACAAATGTAGCATATTCGATGGCATATTAGACTTTTGATCTCGACCAAGCTCGAATATTGCACCATTGTTCGAAGACATTTTTGGAAACCGATAGCTATACCACAATTCTATTAATGCTAACTATAAAGTATAGTATTTATAAAATGTCGAAAATGAATGTAATTATTGCGTGATTAATAACGCGGCGCGCGACTATGATTCATATGGCGGTATTAACCATAAATCTGTTGATTGTAACTACGATAGAACATTACTATATAATTATAGTTTAGTTTTTATAACATTTCGTAAATGACAGCTATAGTTGTAAATAGCACGATGCGTAACTATAATTCGTATAGTAATTATTGTATAACTATAGCAGTATTTATAACACAGTAATGACAATTTTATTTTTACATGTACCAGGCGCTTATAATAGCACGTTATCATCATAGTGGCATAGTTACAGTATGTATAGTATTATATTATAGCCAGTTTAATTATATAGCAGTAAGTTAAGAAAACCACCATACACCATCACTATATGTGTTATAATAGTATCGTTGCATTCTGGTATAACACTAGCGCAACATCGAGCTAGTACGAATATCAATATTGTAATTCACAATTACATTATAACTATGGTATAGTATAGCTCATAATAAAGTAATAATACAATTTTTTAATTTTTCTATTACGTATAGCAAACTGTTAAACTCTATTATTGTTATTCACGCGTTACATATACATATATACATGTATTTTCTCCTTGGCACAAATTTTTAATGGCATAATTGATACCATCTAAATCGGTCGTGCGCTATCTTGATTTTTTTACGATACCGATCTTTCATCTTTAAATCGAAAGTTGTTTTAGAAGCATTCTAAGCATCAAACTAGAAAATGGGCAAAACATGACCGATATATATATTCACTTCGTTTTATTACTAATTTATTACTAATTTCTTGGCAACGTCTGACTGATGTATTAGTATGTAGAAATATGTATGTAGCCGCCAGGCAAATGTAGCAGTATCGCTTAATAAATTTCCAAATTTATTATTGGCCACAGAAATCAAAAGGTCTGCCTACCTACTGGCATTTTTAAACGCCTCTTAAAAATACACTTCATCGAGCTTTCATCGAGCGTTGATCACTATCAAAATCCCTTTGATACGTTACTAGAATTACGATTCATCCACGTATATCAAGTTTTATAAGAAATTCGATGTTTCCTTGCGATTCATTTGTATCGAGTCCAACAGTCGCATCATCGTGTTTGAGGATAACGGACGCCGAGTAACATGAACGAACGAAAGAAATGGTCCGCGAATTATCATCGAGTATTTTCATCAGGAAGACAACTTCGAAGGCTGCTTAATCTCTTTCGAAGCACAGAACGTACAATAAGTAAAAGAGGAGATTGGCCAAGGTGAAGCAAGAAAACGATTCGAACTGTTACTCGTGCTGCCCGAAAGAGAGAGAGAGGAGGGATATATGCTGGACAAACCGAAAGGGGAAAAAAAAAAAAAGAAAAGTTAAATTAAAATCAAACCGGTAACTGTTGTCCGATGGAGATTGGATCGGTGAGTAGTCGCTCTCTATCTGGAACTGGGTTACGCGCCACGATTTAACTTCCAAGGCAAAATTCTTAGAGTCCACAAAGTACACTAAAGCGTGTATCGATCGTTTCGACAATTCACCAAATACTGCCGGACGAACCCTAAGACGTTACGAACAAACGTTTGTCCTTCCCCTCCCCTCTTTCTAGAGGCTTACCGATGGTCAAAACCATCGAACATAGGATTAGCCAGGTCTTCAATGGTCACGTCTGTGCATCTTTCTGTGCAACCTTCCGTAGATATTGTTAATCGCATGCTTCGAAACATTTCCAACGAACAGCAGAAACATTTTATTTATATCGACGATTTCTTCGAAAAGTTGGTGCTTGTTGGTTCGGTGAAGATCCGGCTTATGATACACAGTAGACGTTACTAGTCTATTCGATATGCTTGCTTAATGCCTTTAAAAATCAGTTCTGGTTGATTCGAGTTATTACTTTCGAAGACAGATATTATCTCGAACACCCGGATGCGAGGATATCTGGATCGCGGATGTTGTATCTAGGTCCCTTTTGCCATTTCTCCACGATACAACCGAGCCGTGTTTAAGTAAGATGCTTTCATCTCGAAATAATGCATGCAATCGTGACTATCGCATCAATGACTAAGGAGGAGCGCACGAGGAGTAATTGCGAATCGAGATGGACGTGTTTGCAAGCGCCGCTTAAAATTTCGCGCATTAGTTTTATCAGTGGACAGAGAGGGAGACACTCGTCTACGAGTGGACAGATTTTATCCGGTAAGATCGTTACACGCTGGCGACGGTATAGAAATGCGAGAGACGAAGGTGACCGCGACGGTTCAACGTGCTCTTGGAATGTCCAACCTGCAGGCGTAGAGAGAACGATGAAGTAACCGAGCATGGGTAACGAGTAACGAGTAACGAGTAACGAGTAACGAGTAACGAGTATCGCGAGGAAGAAGAACGAAAAGAGGAAGAGGAACCCGCGAGAAGAACGATGAAACGTGCAACAAAAAGGGATACAAAAGAGATCCTGCTGCTCACGTGAAACACGTTTTCGTACGAAACTTTCCTTCCAGCACCCTCTGTGGCAAATGTGCGAATCAATCGTTCGAACAGTTACAGAGTTAACGTTCAGATATTTCGGATAAAATTTTAATTTAGGGACGCCCCCACGCTACGGATCGAGTAGTACATGCACTCTGTTGCAAAATTGTTGTATGATTACGACGTTACGTAAAAGGAATTGTAGTCGATAACGGGCCAAAATTGAAGTACTCTTGAGTAAGTGTTAACTGCTACATCGAGATGTGATATTTAAAATGTCGTGGAATATTTACGTTCCGTTATTTATCATTTTATATTGTAAATGTATAAAATGTCAAGATACGGATAAAATGTCATAAATAAAATTAAATTCGTTGCATATGTGTTGATTAATCTGTTGCTACCCTTAACCTCCGATTTAATCGAAGACCTGTTAACAACATTTCGTATCGCTATAGATTAGACACTTTGTGTTTACATTGTATCTTATAGTACTGATAATAAACTCATCTATCAGTGAATTCAAGGAAACGTACAAATCTACGTTGTCCAACAGGAAAGTGACCTTGCAGAAATGTTCATTTAGAATTTTAATTAGAATAAATTAAAAAGTATTTTTCAATTTTAGATGCCAATTAATATTACAAATTAGACAGGAAAAGTGAAATACTACATTCTAACGATAGAACTGGTTGACAGATAAAATACACTTTCGTACTATTTTTGCTTATCAATCAATAATATATCGTACAAATGGCAAATTGCATTGTGATTAACATATTTTATTTACCGACATATTCAAATTTACATTTGTTGCACAGAGTACAGAGTGTTTTTAATAATTTACTATCGAGATAAACTCGAATAGCGTCGTAAAAATAAACGAAATTTCGATTTTATTTCATACAGATGGTCACGTGACTACGCTTGATGATTCTAACGTTATACGGAAATAACCAATGCCATATTCAGGGACAACTGCCTTACGAAGCAACACGATCGGAAAGTGTACAAACTTATCTTAGAAATAGCACGTAACTAAAAGTGACTCCACAGTCTGTTGACCCTTTAAATGTCCGTACACACATGGACAGGAACACAACACGCTATAGGTAGTGCAGACAGTATACAGTATCCTACCAAACGGCCTGCTTTCGAAATAGTTTATCGATTGTTGTTAATAACTAAACAAGATAATGAAGATACAAAAATGTCGCTACAAGTATCATACAAACATATAGTTTCTCGACGGTAACTACAAACAGTCCTATATAATCTATCAAGTACGCACATATTATAATTAAATCAGTGTACTTTAGCTCATACAATACATTCGTACAAGCTAAGATAAAATACAACGGTACATGAGACAGCCAAACGTGTGTGTGTGTGTGTGTGTGTGTGTGTGTGTGTGTGTGTGTGTGTATATATATATATAACATGGGAATTAGTACGTAGAAAGATTTAAGTCCAAGGGATGTATGTATATATAACCTTCCAGGAATACGTTATTTCCAAATGTTGTGTACGACTAGAAAACTCAACACGCTATACGACGTGTGTCGATATTTCACTGTAGAGTGAAAAAGAGTAGACACGCGATTCGTACCATAGAGAAAACGAAGAGGATACCGAGTATAATGAGACAAACCGCGTGTTATATATTGAAATTAGTCAATAGAATTGATATAATATGCCCATATTGTGGTCATCGGAACTCTCGCTACGCACTGTAAGGTCACATTCGGTAAAAATAATAACCTCAGTCATCACGTTCGAATCGTGTATCGGAATTTAATTGCCCGACAGATAATCGTATTGTCTTAAATGAACACCTATATTAAACACAGATTAGAAACAATTTAGGAACTTTATGAGTTTTATATTACGGTAAGTAAAAGATAACAAAGGAAAGCCGCTAGGCGAGTCATAGCAGCACGAGGTTTGCAAAAATGACCGACATACCTGTATAATTACTCGCCGATCGGCGTCTAATTTCTTCTCGAGTTTCTGCACGTATCTACCTAGCGATTATAACCAAGTGCCAAGAACACTGAACGATCAACTTCTCTTGAATTTCGAATAAAATCACATCACGGAACCACAATGTTTTTCCTCGCTTGTGAGAGACAATATGGCGGTACAAATTCGGGTGCAGCATGTCCGGCACGATACGATCGTAGCGCCGTACAGTGGAAAGGATACGATCCGATATTGGCGCCAAACTACTAACGATTTCAAATTTTCGTGATGAGGGAAAATTCAGAAATTTTAGATTCGAACAGTTCGAAAAGTTGATACAGGTATTCCTTATAATATGAAAAAGTAATTTGATGATAAATAGTTAATATTTAGTTCGTAGAAAAAGATGGATAACCGTTATATTGTCGTACACTGCCATCTTGTGACAGAACATTGATATTATTGCAATCATATATGGCGTCATGTATCAATCGACAAAGCATACACGTAGTTTCTGTATAAATAGTCGTTGGTAATGTAGTTCTCTACAGCTTATGTAGTGTACTTCACACGATAAGAGGATACATTTGCGTAAAAGTACAATTGTTTTCTTTAAGATGGCAGACTGTCCGGTTCGAAAACGTGGAAACGTTCGCATAATGAAATATCTAGAAAACAGAAGTATAAATGTATGATAGATTATTTGTTTTTAACGATAGCACTTTATCAAAGAAGGAACAAATACGCAGAAAGAACATAACAATGATATGTTTCTGCGACAAAGGAATAATCTCTAATATTGTTTTATATGAAAATTAAAGGCGCTTAAAAATAAATTCAGACGCTATTACGTATTTACGTCTATTCAAAGAAATATCTTATTTTTAGAAGTGATTTTCTATAATCTCCATGATCTAGGGTTTGACCTAGACATAGGATGACCTCGACGTTAAAATATATACGCATTGGTAATATATTTTTAACCCCGCTCTATGGCTCTACAATGTTTCTAATGTATGCAGACTTCATAGACATTTTATTACCAATTTTACCATAAGAATTATGTGACTTCATGTGAAAGAAGTGTACCTCGTGACACTTACATGCATAGACGAAGCGTAAATCCTGTTAAAGGGTGGGTCGACTCCCATAAAAATGTAAATGATAATAGAACGGCGTGTTCTCTATTCTGCATAATATCGACGGTATTCTATAACGTGTAATGCAAATGTAGTGGTTATTTCGATGAGACGACGCAATTCTCTAGCCTTTAGTAGAATTGAATGATTTTCCGTATGAAAATCCGTACATTGTTATACGAAACATTTATTATTCAATCTTCAAATTAAATAATCAACATTGAACGTTGACGATGTTTGAAATACTCGGTAAAATTCTATACAAATACGAATATCAAAGAAAATGATTGAATGTAAAAAGACATACAGATTTGCAAAATAAAAGCCAATCTCGTTCGAATGAAAATTTACAAGCAACATTTAACAAAACTGATCGTCATATTCGATGTGTACACTCAAATCAAATTATCATCAGATCTGATTACGCAATAGAAGTCAGAGCCTGTAATTTCTCATTGCGTAATCGATTCACTGACATCATCGGTTACTAAATTATTATGCAAGAGGGTCCGGTTCATTAATCAATGCCTACTCGACAACGGATAGGCGAAGAGAAAGATGTCACAAAACATTTTCGATAAATTCGAAAATCGACCGATAGTTTCTAAGCGTGTATACGCGATTGCTCGGAATCTAAAGGTCCTCGGATAATCTACGAGATGGTTTGATCTGGATGTGTGGCGTCGGAACGCAAGGTTACAGCGGTCGTCGGGTCAGCAACACCACGGTCGCCCTCCTCTCACTCTCTCTGTCTCTTTCTCCCCGTTCCCTTCCTCACCTTATCATCCTTCCCTCCCTATGTTCTCCTGCCCTTCCTTCCTTCCTATCGTCTCTCCCCTCGCAACCAGCTATATAGCAAGCCAGCCCTTCCTCTCGGTCTTTCTCCTTTATTTATCCTCGCGTTGTCCGCGTGTCATGTTGCGCCATCTTCGTTGTATCTGTCGCGCTTCTTATTAATAATTATTACCTACAGAAGTAAGCATTTTTCTTTTTGCCAATTTATCGACGTTCTTATCGATAATCGTATCAATAAATCGTATCATACGAATAGAGATTTTCCTGTTACGACGATTATCACCGTCAATTATTAACTATAGATAGGAACCTTTCTTCCAGTCTATCCATCGGGATTTTTTCTTTCTTTTTTTTTTTTTTTATTAACGAACGTCGCAGAACTTAGGTATTCGCTTAAATTCAAAATCGGAACATTGAAATTATTTCCTAACGAACAACGGAAAGAAAATCCGATGCATTTAAAGGATACGATATTCGACCTTGTCGAGTGTCGTTTTAATTTTCCATCAGAGGCATCCAATCTGATTATTGTTGACTCGCTACTGCATTTAACCCTGCGATTGTTATCCAATGCGGTAGTCGAGCTGCTTGCAAACAACGCGGTGGAGGGGGTGTCTGGGTCACCCCCTTTCATGTTAGTCTGTCTGTCTGGCTGGTTGGCTGGCCGGATACCTTGCTAGGGTTCGCAACCCCAGCTTTCGTTACCGGCGTTATATAGCCTATGACACCGAAATACATCGATTGTTTACATCTAGTTCACGTGCATCAATCGGCCTATTGATTAAACAACTGTAATGAACCGGACTAATTACGAACATGGCAAAGGATTGATTCGTACCGCAGCCTTCGTAAAGCTCTGATCGCTACTGTACCGTTCCCTATGCATCGATGTTAATTATCATTGCACTATGCTTCAAAGGAAGCGAGTTTGAAGGTAAGTTGGCGCGAAGAAATAACGAACGACCAATAAAATATGATTCTCATAAAAGTATCGATCGTTTAATGCGCGTGTCTGTGACATACACGAACATCGATACGATCTTCGATATTTTATATTCAAATTTACGTTAGAACTTCATTTATTGGAACTTCATATCGTAATTAATTGCCGATTAAATGGACTGCTAGCGATTGAATTCAGTTATCTGAGCGTGAACTTCGATCGTACGAATGAAAAGTAATAAGTAGCGGAGGAAATTGGAAAACTCTTATTATACGAGCTGATCGTCCATGGAGGTTACATCCAGTTTGCTTTTATTATATAAAAATTGAATTATCTTCATCGACGAATCAACGAAAGACTTGTGCGTTGGAAGATTAAACTGTGACGCTATTTTCTGGCTCGGATAAGACGAGAAAATTGAGCGGGTTCGTCGATCACGGTACCGTGAACGATTCTTCGACGTTGATCGCCGCTTCACCGTGACGGTTTCGAACGAAAGGGAAAACCTTAGAGAAAACTTATCACTTTCGAAGCAATTGAAACAATCATCCCGCCTGCTCTCTAATAACACGAACGCCCATTAATCTTAATTAACGGAGAAAGTTTAAGGCCTAATTGCGAAACATTATGCGGGAGAGCTGTCTTGAAGCGTGTCAACCGATGGGATCGGTGATCTTCTGTTTGCACGCACGATTCCTCGATATTTGCCGCTTCATTCATTCCTTTTACCGTTAATTCGTTTAAAAACAAAACGAGAGAGACGATAGTTGTACATTTTTTCTGTTTTCACCTTTTTTTTTCTTTTTTTATATAATTCTCCTATAAAGTCTTTTCATTTTTTACCTCTCTTCTTTCATTATAGATGAATGCATATCGTGCGTAGGCGGTGCAACGGTTTATCAAGCAGACAGGGTTTTGCACCCCGTACCATTGACGTTGGCTAGGGTTCCAGAAGCAGCTATAGCCACGGTGGAGGGAGATCTGTCCGTTGGAGGGGGTGTCTGGGGCAATCCCCTCCAGTCTGGGGGTTCCCAAACCCAAACGCATTTCCCGGGGTTCGCAAATCTCTCGGTTGCTCGCGAACCTGGCTGAAACTTCGCCACCATGGCACAGTTTCGCCTAAAACTTCCTCTTGCTCTTCGACTCGCACCGAAACCTGGCGAATTTTCGAAAAATTCCGTCTCATCTTCGACGAAAAAAAGGCGACAAATTGATTTAAATATACAGTGGCTGCAAAAAGTATCTACTGATTATAATTAATTATGTCTAAATATATTACAATCTCGTATCATTTGGTAATACTTTTATATGTCTGTTAAAAGATGATATTATAAAAACGAAGTGTACAAGTTGATGAGAAAAACGCTGCGTTGGAAACTAAGGATATTATGACTTTTCATAGCCACTCTATGATGATAAAGTTTCACGATGTTTAATATTGCGCCAACAGATTAATAATCACGTAGCGATATCTTTATATCAGCTTTCTATGTTATTTTTGTATTTAGAGGATACGTTTTAACGATTCCGAAAATTATCGAGTAAAAGCTGATACCGAGAGAAGGATGCATACAGGTAAAAAGAGGAACATGGTTACACCTTCGCCCGTGTCGATTTCTAATAGATTTGAACGAAAGTTGAAAGTGGACGATTCTTTCGATAAATACGTTAGCGATCGTTGATGTATAAGATTTTTTATTTTATAAAAAAAAAAATTATACATATTATTTCGTTTATTAAGAATTCTTTACGAATGTTAAGTTCAATGATGCAATTTATTTAAGTGGCGAATACGTAGACGTCGGAGATGGCTGGATTCCAGGTTCAAGAGAAGTCCGGATGTTCCGGTGAGCGCATAGCGGTCGATACGTGGAATTCGTTGACATTGATCCAGCGAATTCGTCGTATAGCTATCGGTGAGTCACCGTGGCTCAGTGCCCTTCAACCCAGCTCCGTTCGTTTCCTAAACTGGATGACTCCAACGCGGCTTACACGTTCGATTTGACTTTATTAAAGCGGTTGTTATTTCTCAAAATTTTCGTTTATTTTTCTCGCTCGTTTTATCCGACAGCTTCAAGTTTATAGACGTGAAAAATCTGATCTCCAAATTGAATAATTTAGTAACCAGTTGCGATGAGATACCCGGTTTGGCACGTTACTTTCCAAAAGCTTTCCTTTTTTTTCGCAACTGAATTTTAGATATAGCGATAATAAATGTATAACTTTATAGATTTTTAGAAATTCAAGATTTGCGACTGTTACGTGAACCTGGTTACGTATACCTGAATTTCTCCGAGTATGTTTCTAAAAGCTCACACCTTATCGAATATTTCTACAAAATATATTTATATTTATAAAATATATTATATTTCTATCATACGATAGAAATTATAACTATATAAAGTTAAATAAAATAAACAAAGTTAGATAAAGTTAAATATACGATTAAATTTGTGAATAAGCATTTCCCTGTTTACAGGATCGCCACTAGAAGTGAATAACTTACAGATGAAAATGTATATCTACATATGATCCTCTCAAAAACGACATGGTCGACTTCATCGATAGGGAAGTGTAGAAAAGTGTAAAGTATAAACGCTGTTTTATAACAATCGCAATCATGGAAGAATCTGCAACTCTTTTCTTTTTTAGAATTAAACATTAATCGTGTATTTATGTAACAAAAGACCGACAATGGCGGAATCGATCGATTTGGCTTCGGAGGGGATCGTAAATCTGATCAAAGAACGATCATTCGAAAATCATTGTTTCCACGTTGATATTCGAAGCGAAATGTCTCGCAGACGAAGCGAACGAAGGCGAGGAAAAAAGATCGATGACTGACGAGTGGTAAAACACGGCGAAAATGAGCCGAGGAGCATAAAAGTGGCACAATTGGTTCAGTGGGGCGGTGCCCCTGCGGCCTTGGCTCGGGACACTGAACTCCGTAACCATGCGAAACGCGACGCACGCGGTGCCCCATGCACTTCTCTCGCCTCTCTCTCTCTCTCTTTCTCTCTCTCGCTCCTCTTTCTCCTCCATCCCTCGCGCCACTCGATTTCTCCTCCCCTATATGCGCTTCGAACCGCGCTGCACCCGTTTCGCACATATGCAACGTCCACTGCCGGTCGTTTCACTCGGAACTAGGCCCCGCGAGGCCGGCAGCCGGCCACGCACGATGCCTGCGCGACGCGCCTGGCTGCGTGTGCATTAGCGCGCGCGCGTGCGCGTCGTCGTGTAGCAGATCGGACGCGGCGCCGGGTCTCGGCCGAACTCCAGATTGGAAAGGAGGAAGAAGAATCGATGGAAACGGAAACAACCGAGGAAATTCGACTGGTCAATGACGGAGAACGGATTTTGAATAAAAGCGACGATCGATTATGATTTCGGTTAACAGATCGTTCAAAAAATTCGTAGCGTTTTTGACAATCGATTTATTCTATTTTTTTTTGCATTATATTTTGTATGTGGTTAATAAGACGTGGGAAAACATTTGCGAGACTTCGTTTCAAAGATGTCCCTTCCAATTGCACGTTAAATATAACAAGTAGAAAGAATAATTTCAGATTGGTTGATAGGATAGGAGGTCGTATTCTGATAGAAAAGAGAAACTTTATAGTTCTAAGAGGAATTTATGGAAAAATCGATCACGATGCTGTAATATGCTAGTTCCACAAAGACTCGATAATGACAAATTTTTTTCTAAATTTCGTTATGTTCATTAAGTTCGTTGTCCCGGTCAATTTCATCTTGGACGAAATTCGAAAGGGAAAACTATTGGGACGATTATCAAAAAAATTTCGCTCGTATCGTTGGTACGTTGGAAACGTGTCGAAAGCTCGCGCAGTGAAGCGTGCTGGGCGCCCATCGTTAGCGGGAACGAGCGAGACAACGCAGAAACGAAGCGAGAGAGAGGACGAGTTAGCGTGTTAGGCGTGCGGAGAGCGTTCACCCTGGCCGGTGCGTCGGCCCTTCGCACAGCGTTTCTCAAACCTAAGCGATATCCTGCATTTATGAGCTTGGCCCTTAGGGAGAACGCTCGAAGGGTGTCAGGAAGCAGCAGAAGTTGGGGTTGATCTCGATGGAGAGTACCGATATATGCCACGACGTACATGTCGAAAGTGGAAGCATTATCGTGTTGAAAATAATAGACTGAGAATTGCAAATTTTTAGTCAACTGCCACGCGATATGAGAATGAGTCAGATAAAATCGACGTGAAAATGTTTTAGAACCGATACAGAACCATTTCAGAATTCTTTCAGAATCGAGATGATAGTAGGCTGTGAGACCGTAACCGGCGTCGATATTAGCTAGAATTTCTTTCAACTGTGTCAGTTATGGCGTCGTTTCAATTTTCCATAACTAGACCGCGGATGTTTATGCAAATTTATCTTTTCCTAGATACAGATAAAAGAATCCAATGAAATCACGATTGGAAACAACCATGTTTTATCCTCTAAATCTTGTAACATGTAAACACTTTCATCTTGTTGTTTCAAATCTATTCATCTTTTTATTAACTAATTTTTATTAACAATTATTTTCGGAACATTTTCTAACCGTTGATTTCAGGATGTGTAGAATTCTACGTTTAACGATAGATCGATTATAGTTATCGCGTATGATTCTAAAGTTATTATGAATAATCGTCGGATCAAGCGATGATTTTGGCGAAACGCTTACGGTGAATCGTGCACGTACGCCACCCTCGGAGGCCTGGCGTGGTCTTGTCGTTGTCTTTTTGCCATTTCATCGAAGTCGCAAGAATTCGAAAGCCGAAGGACATCAGCGGCGACAAAAACGTGCGCGAGCATCCTTTTCGAACGTATTGATGCTCGCGTCATATGAGAAAACGTGCATTCTTGGTCTCATATTCCAAGCTGCAGGACTATATGGAAGAAATTGATGCGCAAAGTATCGATTTTATGTCGATATATTCGTTGGCTATCCGCATCAATTCTGATTTCCAGATTACGAACCTATTAAGGTAGTTATATGAAACACTTTTAGATAACACTGTAATCATACGGATATTGATATTAATTATATTAAAGTCGTCAGGATGAAGATCAATTATTAAAAACTTGTTAATCTTCTAAATGAATATTTTACGTATCTCTTAGCAAATACATTAATAATTGGTTGTCAGTTGTAAAATCAATTTGCTCGTGGCTATTAATTTGCTCGTTTAATAACGAAGGGTCGGAGACAGACAGTGACGTGTGAAACATCGGGACAGTACCACGTAACCTCGGACCACGTGGTGTATTTCGAGCACAGTCATTGACATATCGCTTACCCTTACTCCAGAGTTACGTTACACACGTGGATCTTCAAAGAGATTTAGCTGAAATGTCTCTTATATCTTCTAAAATCATTCGAAAACAGTTCGTGTCTATTTATCCTATAACAATTTCCATACGCTTACAAGAAAAGATATACTCCTACGACAGCGATCTTCGTTCGTCGACAATCTCAAACGATCTTTTAAAATTCACGCTCGAGTTCAAGAGAAACTAAATGTATCATTTAAATAAAACGTATCTTTTTAAATGCGCCCGAAGCTGGCTTTAAAAAGCCAAGAGGAAAGAGAATATATAAGAGCGAAAGGGAATAAGTAGAACCGACGAAAATTCGCATAATCACGTCGATGGAGAGGGTCCTGGCCGCAGCTGTTCGCGTCGTGGCGGCGCGTGTTCGCGCGGCATTGGGCATTGCACTCGGCGCTTCTCTCGAGGGCGGTCTCCCGGGTTGATGCACGCGGAATGCAAGCCGAATACGGCCGAGGATGCACGAGGCTGCGCCGCTTCGCGGAGCCGCGGAGCTGTCCGCGCGCGCCTCGCAGCTGCAACGGTCATCGGGTTCGATGCACTGGCGCGCGCGCGCGCTTCTGCATGCACGATTCTGCACGAATGACTCAGCCAAGCGGGCGCACCACGGATACGACCTTGACCTGGCTGCACGTAGGTGTATCGCACCTTGGCGGGCCTCGCGTGGCCGAAACGTTGCCCGTAAAATAGTCGCCAGTGGGGAATCGAGGTCGCGAAATCGAAGTTTCTTCTCCCTTCGCATGTTGTCCGGTTTTCTTTTTTGTGATCTTCGAATGATTACTCGGCAAAGAGGGGAAGTCGTAAAACGTTATGGCGCGATGGCATTGTGTAACGAGCTTTCGAAACGCCAGGCTGGGTCCGCTCCATCCTTTTGTTCAGAATGTTTGCATCTCGTAGATTCGAGGTGGTGTTTCAATGTTCACGTTCGGTCGAATTCTTAGTTGGAATAGATGAAAGAATCAGCGTTCTTATCCGATCGATTCTGTTCTCATTTTTCCTTGGATTTGTTGGTCGAATGGGATTTCGATGTTCACAGGTTAGCCAACTTTTTTTAGTAACGATCGATATCGGGCTTTTTACTCGATTTACTCAGCAGTTTATTTGCGCGATTCTGATCAATTCTCCTTTGGAGATATTTGGATTTGCTGGGTCTGAAATGGTGTTTTAGCGTTCTAGAATTTCCTAGAAAAGATCGGAGTTAAAATTTTCTGAGCAACGCGATAGATACGTTCGCAATTGTATTTGAATAGCTGGCAATTGTCGAATTTAGTCGACAATACTGGAAATTTCGTTTTTTTTTTTTTTTTTTACAAGAATTCGGTATCGAATTTTCGTCAAGGTAGATGATATTGAAATTGTATTTAAATGCGAAGAAATTAGTGAATTTATGACAGTGTCTGTAATAAGGATCGCAGCTAGAATTTTTGTAATAATCGTCGATTATATTCGTTTAACCGAACAGCCACCAAAATGCTGTCGCGAATATTCTTTAGATTCTTTCCTACATTATTAGCACCTCCAGCTGGATACGAATGAAATTAGAATCGAATATTCAAATAGCGATCGTAACGTTCCTCTTTCACGTACTCGTTAAGGTGCGTATCGAAATTAAGTATTCGAGTCTCGTGCGTTGATTATCGCGGTGTTATTATCTTGTTGTTCCTGCTAATCTCATTATTTGTTGCACTACTTTTTTATATTCTCAAGGCCTGTCTGCCGTTTCCTTCGAGGTTATTGTTCCAGTCTCGAGTTCATTGTAACCAATGCCATTGCACGGAGATATCATTTTTTTCGTACGCGCTATCACGAAAGAAACTGATACATCGAAAATAGACGCACACACTGGCTCGGATAACGCGAAAACAATGGCAAATATCGTGGCGATTGACCGGCGAGAAATGTATGGTGAAAAGTTCAAACGAATGCATTGTTGTTCTATAATCGTCGTGGATGCAATTAAATCAAAACCCTCGGACAGTTTATTTTAATCTCATCTGTAAGTGGTTCGCTTCGTTTTCTTGTGAAAAGCAGTCCCACTTTCGAAATACGTAAAAACGATACCAGCGATTTCTAATTGTTTAGTGGTTTAAACAGAGTGAAAGTAGTCTATTTTACAAGATTGTTATTCTTGTAGATTTCACGCGAGATCAAAATTACATTTTCACTTTTAATCTCATTTTCTATCCCTCTACAGTGAATAAAGATCATCCAGGACCATGAAGTATAAACCGAGTATAAATCGAAAAGCATAAAGAGTGGAAAAAAACAAAATGGACAGCATTAGAAGCTTGGACATTTTTTCATACACTTTATAGATATATTTTATCATAGATATTCGTTTAATAATTTTCTCTCAGATATGTTTTATCATTCTGAAAGCGTTCGATCAACTCTTAATCGACTTCGGCTAATTTTTCCAATAACGCGTTTATCACTATCCTCGAAGGAATTTCTTCCAAGGTTGTTCGTAACATAATTCCTCTTGTTAACCTTCGAACCAGTGTTTCCTTAGAAATGACGATTATTGCATCACACGGTAGCAAACTTGTGTCGGTGAAAAAAGAAAAGACACAAAGAGAAAGAGAAGAAGACGAAAGAACGTCGAGTTCCGAGAAACCAAAAGGAAAGTGTGCTCTTTTTAAGGATCTTCCTGAGCGATGCAATTAATTTACCCATGTGCATAGTTCGATGTGTGTCCTCGAGTATCGGGTTCAACGTCTGCCGGACGAGAATGAGACGAAGGCTAAAAGGCCCTACCTCCTCGAGGTATCTTTATAGAACACGGTGTCATCGACATGCGACAGGGTGCATCCATTGTAAAGGTCAACGAATCTATTGTGCATAAACTTATCGCGAGGCATGCAGCCATCCTATATCGTTTGAACGAGGAACGATCTAATTGCATTGCGCGAAAATGCACGATCGAATGAAAGTCTCGAAGATTTCGTCTCGAAGAAACACCACTCGACAGTTGGTACTTTACGATTGACGATGCGTTCCATGTTTTCGTTCGTATATTAAAAAGAAAAATTCAATCGCTGTCGTTGACTTTCCTAAGGACGGTGTCTATCAGCTCCTCTATCTCGACGCCAGTAAATCAAGAAACAACTAAACAGAGCGTTATTGTGACAGACGAATGACCCGCTGCCTCTCTTTTCCAACCGGTAGACGGTTTAATCTCCAGCGATTGGAATAAAATCAAGGAACAGCAGGGGAACGTCCTCCACCGTCGCGGACTAAGTTTGAAATATTGAAATTTCTTAGTTGATAACTCTGTTCTTTCCTCAAACTCATTGTTTTACGATCGAAACTACTAATCTATGAATTGCAAGCAATGTATAAATAGACGCGAATACATCACTGAACCGTAAGAAAACGGTTTATACGTTTTACGCGAAAATCGATCTCAAAATCTGCTATTTCTACGCGATTCTTCCAGTGTCAAACTAATCAGCGAATGTCAAACGATTCAATCGTACCGCCAAATCACCGAATTCCCGGATAATTGACCAATTTCCACGAAAATCGCTTCAGCTTTCCCATTTCCCTAATTTTCCATCCAATTTGAAACAGTGGCTACAAAAAGTATCTATACGATCTTACGTATCTTCTAACATTTTTCTCTTTTTTTTTTTTTTTAATCAAATTTTACATGTCACCCTCGCAGTATCAAATTTTTATAATCCTATGACGTTACTATCGAATACGAAATTTAATATAATTGACCTCGATTAATTAACATCTAGACAACACAATAATTGCAACGGTATGCAAATTCTTTTTCTAGCCAGCATCGTACATATTCGCTTTCTCTGGATCTGTCGACCGGACGTTTATATCCCGAGCAATAAGATTGGAAGCACCTAGAACAGCAAAGTGTCCCCGAATGACCGAGGGGGACTTTCTCTTCGTAAGCGAGTCGAGCTCGAACGCAATTATTTAAATCGGTGCGTCGACTCTGATGCTCGCACGGCAAGGTTACCGGGATGCATCGACGATCTGTCGTCCCCGGCCAACAGCTACGGCCAAGTATTTATACATTAGCGGAGGGATGTATTTCGGTCCCGCGGACGCTGACGCTACCACGCGGTGGCGACGGCCCGCGCTCCTCTAACCTTGAACTGATGAACGTACGCAGCCACCACCCGACTGCCATGTCCTGAGCTATTCCTGGACAGTCACCCTGGAGGACGACACGCCGATACGCGGCAAACTCGCGTTACTTTCGCCTAGATCTAGTCACCAGGCAGTTAAGAGCACTGGAACTCGCGTTCCTCTCTGTAACTTTCAGGTTATGAAACTGCGTGGCCCTTGAGAGAATGGATGATGACGTTTATCGAGGTGTTTGAGGTTTCGCAATGAGCAAGCTTTCACCATTTTTGACACTATTATGCAACCACTCTGAGATTCTGGACGTTTTATGGAAACGTCTGAGATTCTTTACATTTTATTAAACCTTGCAAGATTTTTGGTATTTTACCTAATATGTGTAACGGTTGACGGGGTGTTTATCGAGTAGTTTGGGGTTTGATAATGAATTTTACTCAATCCTCTGTGATTTTTAACATCTTATGGAATCTCTTCCCAGTTTTCAGATATTTTATGGAATTTTAAGATTTTAGGTATTTTGCATATATATATATATATAATAGTTGATGGTAAGTTTACTGAGCTGTTTGAGGTTTGGCAATGAGAAATCTGAGACTGTTGGCATTTTACACAATCTTCAATCGTTTTATCGTTTTTATTAGGAAATATATTTTGACCAGTTGATTTTATTTCGTTGCTATTAATTGTGTTCATATCAAATTAGGACAAAAGTGTTTCATAGTGTTTTTCATTTAAATAAAATAAAAGGTTTCTATAGAAATTTTAATGATCTTATTTTCACCCTGTTACTCTTACTTTTTATATTACAAGGACGTTAGAATAGGAGGGTGAAAGTTTCACTGTGTTTGTAGTTTGAGAGTTCGCGGAGTGGTTGATAGATTTTTTTATTGAAGCATGAAAAAGAAAGATGAGGGTTGGTTCGAGATGTATCGACGCTGTAATATCGGCCTCGAACACGACGACTTTTCTTGCGAAAGGTATCAAGAAATTCAAACCTAAACCGAATTCACCGTTGAATTTACGCATGCTTTCCAAACATTTCCATTTCCCCATCCATAATCCTAGTCTTCTTGCCGCGATAATATCACCCCTTCGAACTTCGTCAAGAAGAGCGACGGCTGAAGGAAATATGAGATGCTTGTGTTGATTTTAAAGTCGATGTATTACCCTAACAGGCCTGGAGCTTGAGGAATATTGCTGGCAATTGGATACTTTCTCCCCCTTTCATTTAACGATCACAAGAACCATGAAAATTACATTTCTTATCTCCTATATTCTATTAAGTTTCCTTTTAATCCTAACTTTCTATAAATCTCCAATGAAATATTTCAATTTAGATATGCCCAAATATTACTCGCTTTCTTACAATTTAAATTCCCCATGGCGACGACAGTGAACTTCCACTGAATCAATCCCTTATCAAAATATTTCATGAAAAAAAACTTCGCTTGTACACGCTTATAACAACTGAACATTACCTTCTCGCAAAGTGACAAATCAATTGCATCAACAGTAAATTTCCACCAGGTTTATTTCTCCTAAAGAATCTTACATATTTGTAACCGTCAAATTGCGGATCTTTATGCAAATTTATATTGTTATAAGCGCAACTAGAGAGATAGAACTTTATTTTGATCTTACAGATTTTCGTGTATCATACGTATTCTGTCCGCTTCTGCATCTTTCGGTTTGTCATAAACGCATAAAAAATCAACCAATATTACATTATACAATAGTGTTACCAATTTCCATCGAAATCGTCGATTCCCGTTTTTCCTCCTTAGCCTGATTGTTTTTCCAAAATACTACACTAAATCGATCGCACGGAGGACGAACCTGACTTTCTTAATGCGACGGAGGTTGTCCACCACTGCGTCGACGATCGACCCCGACGTTATCGTAGTCGTCGGAAGGGTCGCGACAGAGCATATGAAAGTCGGAGGGCAAAGTAGCGAGGGTAGTCAGGCCAGGGTGAGGGAAAGTGCAATGTCTGTCTGCCCCATTCCCTTGGACGTCGTCGCCACACATCTAGTCTTGTCTGTCGAGGGACAGACTATATACACGTATATGGAGAGGATGAGCAAGAGCAGACGCCGACAGTGGTAAACATAGTGCTCTTGAAAAATAGAACACTCGTTAGCGTATTCGAGCGTGTCAGAAACGAGGGTTGAGTTGGAAAAAGAAGGGAAGGAGAGGCTGACTTTCTTGTCCTCCCTCTCTTCGTCTACGTCTCTCGTCGGCTAGGATTCGCTTTCCACCGACCGATTTAACAAGGACCTACTCGCTAAACGTTTTCCAACTTCCGTTTTATCCTTCCGATCCAGGCCACGCGTTCACCGGATGTTCAGATAACGTTAGACGCGGTTAAAAATAATTTGGGACCAAACGAGCACCGATGACAGCTTCTGTTTCTTTTTTTAAGTTTCTACGTTCTTTTTCCTACGGAAAACGTATAGTCCGGCCTATTTGGGATACTATCTGAGAAACAGGATGATCGCTCGTTCTTTTCAAAATCGAGTTGTACAAATCATTTTACCGTTTTTGCTTTATATCGTCAAACGCGAATAAAGTTCCCAATGGATTCCTCTAGCTTCTTAACTCCATCCTTTCGCTTCGTTCCTTCTGTTCCGTTCGATGTTTCTTTCTTTCCGCTACTTCCCTTCCTCCCTTTCCTTCTCCACTTTCATCTTGTTCCCTTTCTTCCGTGCTCTCCTTTCCATTTGTCTTTTTCGCCTTTTCTTCCTCCCTCTCCATTTCCTGCTTTTCTTCCTTTCTGCCCTTCCATCCTTGCTCGGTGAATGATCCACTAAAACAGTCATTCGTTACATAACAAATAGAACGTATATGCATATTTATGAAAGAAATTTGAAAGTTAGAAAATACAGAAAATGTATACAATGTGTGCAGCATATGCAAAACATCCAAAATATAATAGTATTGAACATGGTAATTAATGTATGAAGCAAATTTCATTCTTTTAATTATTAGCTTGTCCCAAATGTGCCTTTCTTTTACAAACGTGCCCTTTACACCAATGCATCCTTATAGAAACATGAAACCTAATCTGTCAAACGTTGTGGTCTTTATCCTAATAGAACAAAATGGATCATAAATAATTCAATGGAATAATATAAAACAAAAAAATGTTCTGCATCTATTATTTCCTTATAAAACGAAAGAGACTTTCGAAACAACCTAATATATCGACGAAAGTATGAATTTGTATAAATATTCGCTGTCTAATAATACATATGCAACATCAACAAACAGAGTATATCGTTATTCTAAGAAACTAGAATATAAAGAATCGAACGACACGATCATAATCTGCAAAATATTGTCCTTCTACGATTTGATTCAGAGCGCATCGAAATAGTCATGATTAATCAGAACTAAGACAAAATGAAATTCGTGAGAGGGACGATCGCGTCTTTTCCGTCCGATTACTCGCAGGGGGTAAGCGTATCACGTTCCACGAAGTCAGAAGGCAATTTGTCATGGCAACGTGGAGAGCGTTTCAGCGAAGTTTGGAACGGGGGCATTGGTGCCATCCTGGCTGCTGCAACGTCGTGCCGCATAGCGTTCGCAAGAACAAGAAGATACCGTTGATCGTCCGACCGAGCTCTTGGCACGCTCTCAACAGAGTTGAACGTACCGTCTAATTTTATGCACACCCTCGTGAGCACTGTTTTTCTCTAGGTCTAGTGCAAATACCTCGTCCTTTTCGCCAACCCCATCGACGATGATCTGTGTCGGCATACTTTTTTACGCGTCTCGAAACTTCTCTTACTTCACTCTGCCTGTCCGCGAATAACTGAACAGAACAGAGCACGCAATCAGCATGCTTATGTATATTGTCTCGACGAGCGTATCGATTGCTAGCAACTTGGCACAGGGATACGTGTAAGTACGTATATTCTTTGTTTCGAATGGAACCAGAGAGAATCGAGAAGTCGGTGCTGACCGAGTGCATAGATCGAAATGCAAAGGGAAACTCGATGGCTATAAATACGAGTCTTTTTAAATTTATTCTGCATTTTGGAATTACTTATTATTGTTGATTATTATTATTATTATTATTATTATTTGGAATTATTATTATTATGCATTATGGCATCTTTCCTTATAAGAAACAAATTTGTGGGAATAGGTCATTTGGTTATTGAGATGTTCGATATTTGGACAGTATATGTACGCGCAGTTAGTGGCTAAAATTAGCAATAGAGCTGATTGGTTTAGTTTTTCGGAGATTCGATTTAAGGGTAGTTGAACGAAGCTGGTATAGTATTGTTTATTTTCTACCGAAATTTATTTCAACGAGAAGGTTAGATCGCTTCATAAAATATCGTAGATATTTTCTTAGGTATTTTATCTTGAATTACTTTCAAACAGTCTGCAGAAATAGAGCGTATTCATGTATTGAAATCACGAAGAAACGGAATCGTCGTCCAGTTACGAGTGAAGCTTCATCGAGAATTGTCAGCGCGCGTTTCGAGGAATTGCAAAAACATGCAAATGACCAGGCCAAAAGGGGTGAAGTCGAAGAGGGTGAACAGGGCGCACGCGCGTACCGGAACTCGTTCTTGCACGGGTTCGTACCACGACTACGTAACACACAAGCATCGGTCAGGGACGAGGGAGGAGGGATTAGTGTTCGTCTGATGTGAAGAGACACGGGAAAGGAGGCTCTCTCTTTTGAATGTCAATGTCTTTGTCTCTCAACCACCATATTGCATCTCGCGAAACGGTTCCCACTGACGTAACCTAGAGGGTCCGTTTCCCTTCCACGTTTCCCGACCAGTTTCCGAGTACGAAGAATATATTTCTTACGGAATTAAAAAAAGAAAAAAACTATCTCGTTACGTACGTCGACAGAATTTCAGATTGATATTTCTGACAGAATTCCTCCCACAAATTCGCTTACGAATCTTCATTCGCTTGAGAAACTTTTTCGTTTGCTTTACGATTATATTTACGCACGTATATCTTATTTCGAAAACAATTCTCTAGAACTGAAAGTATAGAGCCAATTCTTTCTAGAATTGGAGATTTGGAACTACGAACTCTCTCATCTTTTTATTTTTTCATTTATTTTATCTACTTTTATATATTATTCTATGTACTGTCAAAGATAATTACATAGGGGCCTCGCATAATCATTTTTATATTCTTCGATCTAAAATAATTGCTATTAACTAAATAATTTGCAAGAGTACAACGATAACAACGACCAAAGAAATTCACTATCCATATGCTGACATGAAATCGCGAAACAATTCCGTGGCCATTGATTTTCCATCCCTAAATAACCGGTATCGTGGTCGAATATGGACGGCACCCTCTATGTTCCAATGAAAACGGCCTAGCACGCTGCATCTTACGATCCTTGTTCGTGAGATGATTCGACACAGAATTCCCATAACCCTTTTACCGTTAGCAAAAAGGCAAGGCTGGCTGGTAACGGAGACCAGCCGATTAAAGCTGGGCGAAAGTAGCGTTCCGCTTCGTTCCACCCTATAATCGTATTTCTGGCCACATGAAAATCGGTCTCCGAGCCAAGAAGCCAAGCAAACTTCTCAACCCCTGGATGGGAGGGAGAAGGGAGGGGTTGGCAGAGGAGAAGGTGATGCCACGAAACGACGAACAGGGAGTAGTGGAAGGGAATAGAAGTGAAACAGCAGAACAGAAGTCACAAAATTCAATTGCAGAGAGGGAGAGAGGAGAAATTCTGAAGCCTCGAGGAAACAAACACGTACTGTTCCTGTTTCGACAAGTAGATTACCGTGCAGACAGTGAGGTGCCACGCTGTTTACTGTCAAATTGTATTGTCACCACTTTGTGACGTAAATGTAACTGAATGAAATATCATCAAAGGTAATTGAAAAATTCGTGAGGGTATGTTAAGTCAGAGGGTATTAGGAAAATTAATTAATAATAAAATTGGTCGTTAAACAAGGTACTCGTGTTTTATATTACGCTTTGACAGAAGCGTGGATATGTAAGCATGTTGTACTAGGAACGTCCTATACATTGCGTAGTGTAGGCTAGTGAAATAGAAATTTATATTTATATTTCAATTCCTCGTTTTCTTAAACGTGCTAACACGTATGGAATATGCAAAATATATAAAATATCCATATATGTGATATGCAAAAATATATAAAATAGTCAATGTGGTGCGCTCATTATAATATTTATGAATGAAGCAAATCTCTCTTTCTAGATCCCGTCTCTTTAACTGTGTTCATAAAAATATAAATTTACACGAACGTCCAAACTTTGACGATAAATCGCTACCCTTCATCGCGCGAAACCATGAAACAAGATACAGTTTTAAACGGATTTGCAGAATCTCAAGTTACGATAATACGTTACATTCATTTTCAGGATATGTCTCTGAAATTAGCGTTGAATAACATAAAGAAGAAGAAGAAGTTGAACGCCAAAGCGATCAACAGGGACGCCTCGGCATCGAGCCATCTTCTTCGGAAAGTTCGCAGTAGCCCGCGGTCGGGGGTGTCAACGCCGAACGAAATCTAGCGGATCTCTTCGTCTCCCGAATCCACCCCGAAACAAGAATCCCCATCCACAAATACATGAACCTTGATTCCGTATGCAACCTCTCTGGCCGAAGATTATACGCTGACCCTTCTTTCTTGAAAATCCAGGAAAACCCGATCCAAGGAAGCTCAGATGCTTGCACATACAGAAACAAAAATAGCCTCGTCCTGCTCACGATAGTAGCCTCGAAATAAATAAAGGTAAAACTAGATCTAGGAGAAACAAGGTGAAGCAGGGAAGGGAGTCTCGGTGAAGAATAAGGGTGAAAGGGGTGGCGAAATGCGGACAGAAGGAACGAAAGAGAGGAAAGAAAAGAAAAAAAAGAATAATCCAACCGATGAAGATGAAAACGTGGAAGAAAGAAAGAAAAAAGAAGAGACACAGAGAGAAGGGCACACAGGAAGAAAGGGAACGGGGGAAATAGAGAAAACGAGACAGGAACATCGTCTGGCTTCGGGTCTCTCTGGAAGGAGGTTGTAGGCTAGGGAAGGTAGGAGGTTGAGGTCGCCGCCGCTCGCGGGAACGAGGCATTGACCTCCAGTGAGTTAGGATGTCTGCCGGTATTGATTCGGCGGCGGTGCAGCGGACTCGGGGGCGGCGAAACAGGAATACGGGAGTACCGGGATGTCGGAGAGGGTTGGTGGCCTGTGACGCCTGGAGGGACGACACCCCTATGGGTAGGGGGTTGGTTGGCTGGCTGGCTGGCTGGCTGGCTGGCTGGCTGGCTGGCTGGCTGGCTGGATACTTGGTGGGACAGAGACGCGTTTACGTGTATGGGACTGCGCTGCACAGGGGGAAAGAGAGGGTGCAACGTACTGGGGCAAACTTTCGTCTCACTCGTGGTTCCGTGCCTCCGATATCTCTTTCCCTCTTTTGTTCGCGTTTGACGCTCGTCCGTTCTGCTTTTCGCACGAGCAAAAAGAGGAACGAGCTCGCAGACAGGGCGGTTGCCAAGCTGAAAGACCTATTAAAAAATCCTACGGACCTGGAGCCAGTTCGAGGAAGATGGCTCCTACTTATTAGCGCCAACAGTATCGGCGAAGGGGACGAAGAAACGGTTAACGGAAGTGCCGTCTTGTTCCTGAGATTTTCTTTCTTTTCCATCATCGTCTTTCGAACGTATCTAGGGTAGAAACTTGTTGCTGGTGAAATTTTGAGATTTCTTCGGTTAGAGAGTCGATGATCGTCAAGGTTGATATTCATCTGTCTTTCGGGCTGAATTTATCCTAGATTTGCTTTCTTCGGTGGTTGAGGAATCGATAGGATTTTGGTGAACGTTAATGGAACAGTTCTCGAAGGTTAATGATTTCATAGCTTGAAGCGACGATGATTGTCAAGGTTGATATCGATCCGCTTTTCGAAGTTAAATGTACTTTCCTCAGTGGTTCAGGGATTGGTTTTTTTTTTTTACTGGTAATTGATGGAATAGTCTTCGAAGGTTAATGAATCGATAGTTCGTTAACTTTAGAATGTTTAAACGATGAAATTTCAATTATTACAAGACGCGGATGTAACAGGGCGTCGAGGATGGCAGGGACACAGAAGTTCGTCCCAATGGCGTCGTACCTCGGAGTTTCATCCGCTGTATTCAAATTGTTCCGTTAATTAACCTCCTGTTGCACTTAGGTACTGTTCGCAACATCCGCAAAGACCGAACTAGCTAACAGGAATCATTCGTTTTCACTTGATATAACGCGCGGTAGATTCAATAATAAATAGAATTCTATTTTCAATTAACTTTTATGCAATATTCAAAAATCCATCATGCCGATGAAAGGATTAAAGCCAGACAGTTGCGACCTTGTAGAATTAAATGTCCAATTATTAAGTGGTCGGCCATTTAAAAAGAGGATAGCGCCTTGTCACGTCGGTGTGACGCAAACTTCCACCTGGTTGCAGTCGCGTCTCGGGGCGTGGCAATGGCATAGTGGTACTGGAGGCACGAGAGAGCGAAAGTTCGCCCCAATTTAATATATAAACAGACAAAATTGATATCAGAACAACCACGTACAACAGATGGCGAATGATGTACTTTCGACACATTTTTCATTACCCAAATATCATTAAACGGTAGATTTTTCTTTCCTAAACGAAACTGTTTTCTCGGACGGATATAATAATACGTTGTTTTCTGATCCAACACATTTTGATCCGTATTTGATCTATGCATAAGGTTTTGCGTTATCTCATCGAAAAATAACATCTTCTCTATTCACCGATACGTCAAATTTTTATTTTTATTTGCTGTATTTCACCCTTCCAGGAATAAACTGTTTTGGGGCTATGGAAAAGGGGCTATGGCCTTTCATCCGTCAACAATGACACAGACAAATCTTTTCTGCTGATTTTGTAAAGAAGGCACGCTACACTAACGCTAGAATTAGTTTTAACCAAAATAAATAAATTATTTGGAGTATAACGTTGTATATACACGGTGTTAACGTCTAAGTGAAAGCGATATTTGTTCGAATTCGGAGTTTTAGTTTTCTTGCGGAAGCTCGTAATAAACAATCTTCTTTCAATCATCTTAAATACACGAAAAAGTATTCTTTTTACTGTCGAACGATGAACGAAAATTGAGAAGTTTAAAGGCAAGGAAACGTCGAGAACTAGAAGACGCGAAGGGGTGGGAGTTCAAGAATGAATCTAAGAGAAGAAGGTGGTTTCTTGCGGAGGTTGCATTCTTCGCTGCACTTTTCGGCCGCATCTGAAAACAATGCATCGCCCACGCAGTCTGCCAGGCACTATTCGTTATTGCTTCGTCCCTTTTCCACCACGACTACGTTCGTCGTCGATTCACGGTCACAGTTTTGCACCGAACAACGATCCGTCTAGACAGACAGCCCTTCACGGACGAACCTTCCACCTTTTTCTTTCTCCTCCTTTTTATCCTCTAGCGTAGCGCGCCTACTTCAACGTATTCACAAACTACTACTACCTGCGACGTCTCGAATAACTCGCGCATCAATCGCTACAAACCGGCGATATCGTTCCTCGCCGATACTACGTGCGCCGATTCTAATCGTGTCGTCGTATATTTCACGCGATAAAATATGACCGGTGGATAAAAATGTTTATATAATATGCATTTATAGGAGAAAAGCTGCAAAAGTACACAGGATGCATATAACACGTAGGAGAAAGAACATGAAAAGTCCATTTTTGTTAATTTTTTGATTTTCGTGTTAATTTGCAGCCAAAAAGGGGTATTTCGACGCAAAATATTTGAGAAAGGGAATCAGCTGAATAGTACATTCGGATTTGGAAGAAATCGATTCCTTCGCTTTCGCAATTTATTGCAGTGAATTAATATTATAAACTCGAATTCAGGAACACGTGGTTTAGTCTACCTTCACTTTTAACGCAACAACTAATAATTGAAAAATTATTCCACATTTAGGCTGAGATCATTATATAGGTATATCATATAGATATATCATACAGGTATACTTCGCATGATCTCGAGATCCAGTACAAGTAAGTCACTGGTAACAACGTATTAATTGCTGCTTGTGTAAGACACGGATGCAAAAGAAATTAAACCAAAAATTTAAAATGCAAACGTAGTGTAGACACAGGAAGTGGTCCAGCCGATAAAAATCTATTTTTTTACCGGGTGTTCGCGGGGCGAGGAAACAGCTCTGGTTCGTTTCGTTCTGGAACAAAGGCACGAGGAGAGAGATCCGACAATTCGAGTGGAGCCTTCGAGGCTGCATACGCGATGAGAGTGTCCTTTGCATGAGCGGACATGAAAGGAGTGCATCCTGTCTGCATAGGATACGTTGCAACACAGCGGGCGACGACCCTCCATTGCGCGATCGATGCACGCTTTCACGAGGGCTCCACGCCGCGGCATACCAAAGCCATTTTTAATTAATCGCAATTATGCGGGGATCTCGAGATTAACGGGACGCTGTGTTCCACCCTCTCCTAGAGAGAGAGAGAGAGGGAGAGAGAGAGGGAGAGTATAAGCAGTCGAATTTAATCTTCGATCGCTCGCTGATTCCTGGTCCCTGTCGATTTGCCTCTGGATAAACGTGGCTGGTAACTTTTACGCCTGGATGATGCTATTTTTATGATATATTTGATTGATCTGTATCGAATACGAGTTGTTCGATAATGTATCGACAGTGACATGTAACAAATCACGCTTTATATTGTACAAGCAATGTCTGAAAAATGTTGTCTAATATTTGGTGTAAGGAAATGTGAAGTAAAGCGAAACTGTACAACGAAGAAACATTGTTATGTTTATGTAATATCAGTTTCTCTCTTATCAAACCAATTAAATATTTTATTAGCTTGGAGACATTATATCGAAGATATATTATTATAATATTATAATTTATATTTATATAAATAAGTTTAAGGTTACACGTTTCTCTGAATTGTACAAGCTTTTTGAACAGCCCGATAAGATCGATAACTACATATAAACTTAGATTCAAGTTTATTTAGATTCGTGTTGAAAATTATGAAAAATTCGTTTATTAGATTCGTGTTGAAAAATAATTATTTCTCGGATAAGAATGTCTCTTTGTTCTCCAAAATGCCTTATTTGCTTTCACTTCTCTTCTGTTTGAGAACGATCCACTAAATAACTTCTTTATTTTATGAATCTTTCAACAGATTATTTTTTCACCCTATTTTTTCCCTATGATATCCACGAAGGAGGATTAATCAGCTTACTCGTTGAAACTCGATGTGGAAAATGGCGAATTGAACGAAATTTTTCATTCGTGTCGCGTACGTTCGATCAGACCGATTCGAATTCGCGGGGTAGGCAGAGTATAATTATTCGAGCGATAACCATGCAAAGTGTATGTGCACGCGATACGCGGGGGCCTTTGGCCAGCTGCTTGTGCACAGTCACGGGGTCATTAAGCTTCAGGGGCATTGGCCACACTGAAATGTTTCCGAACGTGTCTAATTGCGCTCGGATCCCTCGCGTTGTCAAGATAAATACTGTCGATCCGCTGCCACGGTATATTCCGTGCCTTTGCTGCATTTATATCTCCTTTGACGCGAGCGCTGTATCAATATTGTCGAAAAAAATTAGCCTGGCGATGGGGAATGATCGATTTAATCGCGGCACGAATGAACTCTGCGTTGGGGGTGCGTTTCACGAATCCATTTAGATCAACCAGACAGATAGAAGAAGTGCAAATTGAATTGCGAAAACGTTGAATGACATTGCAGTAGCGATGACTAGGATAGCACGATAACGAAAAGCTACGAAATTATAACGTTCGGATAGAATGACAAATCTCCGATGTTCCATTATTTTCTTCTACACTTTTTCTATATTCTTGTTTTCTATCTAATATGATAGTAAAATATCAAGTTACGTAAAATATACGAAAAACTCAAAGACACGGTATACAATTTTTTTCACAAGAGGCCCAGTCTCACAGAGAACTGATTTCCAGTTATCTCGATTTTACGGACTTCACTGTAAACTAGCAGGTACTTCAACAGGGACATCCATTACGTTGAGATCATAGTACTTAGATAACAGATAAATGTACACGTATCATGCGAACGTTCAAAGTAAATTCTGTCGAGTAAACCTTCGTACGAAAAAAATGTGTTCCCATATTTTTCATGTATTTCATACTCTTTTCCGCTCTTTTCAATATGTACCACCGGTTACATCATATTACGTACAAAATACGGTATACCCGAAGCATCCAATCAATTGTTCCCAAGAAATCAATTATTGGCTGCTCTTCCAGGAACCACCTACGAAAGCAGACAAGCTCCCGAGCAGACCGGTCGCGACACGCTTGAAACAAGAGGGTAAAATCGAGGCTTTTTCCCCGAAGATCGTGACGAACATGCATTATACGATGTCGTTAGAGACGTCTGGTTACGTAGGTTGAACGGAGCACCGTGACAGAAAGAAACAGCGACGAAGGCGCGGAGAAAATGGCGGATGGCGGTTTGGGGTAAGGGATGGCGGGGATATCAATGCAGTTTCAGTAGCAGAAGTGCCTACGCGAGACGGATTAATTGCGCACTTCATCCTCGCCGAGAAAAACCCCATGGCGTCCTTTGCCGCCCTCTGAAAGCCTCTCTTTCGCTCTTTTTTTCTGTACGCGCGCACGGGTTGCCACGCAACTCTCGAAAAGTACTGCTGCCTCGATTCTCTAATTAGCAAGTAATTGGATTCGTTACCCGGTAAGCGACGCGGGACGGATCCAAAACTCGCTTCGCAAGGGAACGATTCTACTCCAGATCTGTTTTTTCTTTCTCCGTTTCATGATATTTAGGGTGAATTTCTTTGTCAAATCCCACCCCCATCAAGAGCCCCTAGTTGGAGGTCGATTAAGGTTTTCGAAGTGTGCGGACCCGAGCATTTTCTTGACGTGTACTTAGATTCGTAGGGAAGGTTTCGTAGAGTGGTTGCTCGGGGGGATACTTTTACGCTAATTTTTTACTCGTTTGATATTGAAATTTGAGGGGTTTTGATCGGGCGACGTTAGTTGTGTATGTTGGTGCGCTTTGGGAAGAATTTCTGGATTTTGAGGCGCAAGAATTTTTACTATTTGTGCTGTGCAATTAAGTTTTGAAACAATCTTTCTAAAGTAGCAGATAATCTAGGAAAAAAGTAAAATTTTATTAATTCTATTTCTGAGAATTTTCTAATTGTCACGAGTAGTGCCCTTCGACGAACGTTTCAAAAATCAGAAGGTTATTCACCGTGGAATTGATACGGAAAGTTTGGTTTCTCATATATCGAGGGTAATAAATTTACTGACTCGTGAACCAATTTAAATTTTACAACGCTCCGGTATGTCGAATATCGCAACGTGAAAGTTAATGTAGGAAATAAAAAAAGTTCTTCTTGTTTTACGAATTTGTTTGCATGCATAATTCATAATTAAAATATTAATTAAATAACGAGCAACGGATATATTTAGAAAATAAGATAACGAAAATAACGAATAAATGTATTAATATTTTACAAGAGAATTTCATATTTCATATCGTAATCCAGTTATTTCATCTTCGTATATGTGCTTCGTTAATGCGTCTTTTTCTAAAACAAGACGAATAAAAAGGAAGGGGTGGAAAATTGTTATCAAAGTGCATTAATATCACGTTCTACTTTAGAAGAGGAGTAGTGCATCGAAGGAAGGGTCGAAATATGGCATGCAGGGAGAGTTAGAGCGATTTAATATTGAGATACTCCCACATTCGCAGTCATTGTCGATCGACGACGTTGATAAGCGACGATCTACAGGGTAGTCGATTAGGATCTCGTTAATGATACGTGCTTTTCGTTATTTCCAGCCAGATAAAATATTCAACGTGGTACGCGACGTGGGCAACGATATTGGAAATCCGATCTCGTGCTGGCGCACCAAGGAATTAATAAATTTATGTAATTATCACGAGATGGATTGCGTTAAACCATGCTATCATGGTGTACCATGAAAGCGCAAATACCGACTGATCGATAAAGTACTACAGACACGGACACTGGTGCATTATTTTCATAGGAAATTTATAACGGATTAAATTAAATTTCTATCTGTATTAATTTAAGCCTTGGATAATAATCTTGTAATTATTCTTTTACGATAGACACAGAAATTACAATAGAAATATTTTAACGTAGAAGTAAAAGAATATCTACTCTATAGTAGAAATTACGTCTCTTTCTATTTTTATTACGAACATAGTGAATTATGATCAAAGCGTGTTACAAAATAGTATAGAAATAATATTACTTTACTGTATCACCATTGCGGGAAATGTTTCCTATTTCTTACTATTTTCATTACAGATATATCAAATCGTAATCGTTCTCCGTGAAATCCAAATTCATTCGCCTTCGAAATTCGAGACAAGAGAAGTATTTTAGTTTCACTCCAGTTCACCCCTTACTTACAATTTCATCAACTTCTGAATCACCTAGCTATAATTATTCCCAGGCATTTAAGATCCATACAAAGCCGTACATATCCGTGCAACCTTTCGCGTGTTATGGTTGCACGGGGCAAAAAATATCAGAGATGCAAATTGGAAAGCAGGCTCGCTTAAATACACGGTGTTCGCAATGCAGTGAATAATGTCTCCGAGATGAGGGTGTGCGTTTGGGGGAGGGGGGACTAGGAGGCTCAAAAGATGCCCGACTGCAGCGTTTTAGGTATTCTTTGGCTGCGCGAAATCGAGCAGGCTGACGGACGCAGAAGGAGAACAGGGGAGCAAGGGTAGAGGGGGTAAGAGAAGGGGTGAAACAGTGACAGAGAAGGGGGAAAGAGAAAGAGAGAGTGAAACGAGAGGGAGAGATACAGAGGCAGGGTCGAGTAGTCGGTGAACACGTTCGTGCAAAAGCCTCAGCCGCATTTCCATGTGATGGTGCAGACAGGAAGGGGTGAGCAACCCTCTTGTCGGCGTCTGGCGCATAGGCGTAGATGCAGCGCTCGTGCTGCCTGTGACCGGGTCAGCGAAACCCAACGAGAGAATAAACTTTTTCCACACCTGTCGATCCCTGCCGGTGCGTTGCAGGTGCGCCCGGAAATTCCCCGAGTTTCTCCTTGCTTCCTCCATGGAATACTAACGAATCGGGACTTGGACCTCGAGTCCCGGTATCGTCGATCACTCGAATTTCCAGCAATGTTTGGCGCGTTGTGCGAATTATTATAGCGCAAGTATACCCACTGCTGTTTTTTATAAAAATTAAAAAACCATTGGCAATGAATAGAAATAAGACAAGTTTTGAAGTATATGGAATTTCGCTTGATGAAATATTTATGAAAGATTCGTTACATCCTTCTAAATCGTAAGAAACGACTTAACTTATATCGATACAACTTAATCAATCGTCAAACTAAGGGGAATTTTAAAGACTTATACTAAATCTGAATTCCTAAAACCTTGACTTACTCCACTAAGATTATCAGTCCGCCATGTGTTCAAAATTTTCCACTGCCGAAATGGATTAAATTTTGTTACATTAATTATTCGTATCATTCGTTATTTGATTGAAAGGATAATTAGGGATGAAGACTATTATGTCAGAATAGACATATCAGATCGTATAAAAATATTATTAACGCTAAATAAGGAATATAGATAAAAGGTACAGTACTAAACAAAACTCTCCTATTACGATATGTAAAATCTAATTCGACTCAACTAACCGAATAGTTCCAATCTACACCCTAAAGTTTGCAACAAAAAGCGATCAATTCATCCATAATTTCGTGCTCTTCGACTCGAAATACAAGATGCGTTTGCTTCATCCCTCACTCAGAGGAAGCAAACTCGAAAAAAAAAGAACGCGGAAGAAAGGAGAAACACCGCGACAATGCAATCAAAATACAACCCCTCGAACGCCCCCCCCCCCGTCCAGAAGTTCACTGTAACCAGCCAGACAATCTTCAGTCTCAAGTAATGACAAGCCACGGTCGGGTCCGTTCTCGACCCTCTCCACGTCGCGTCGTCGCCGCCGCCGCCGCCGGCTGCATCCCCGCGAGCGTACGGGGGTGGCTGTCGGTCGGTCGACGTCGGCCAGAGGAAATGGCAGAGGGGTGAACTCACTGTCTAGGTGAGGGCCGTTGCGTGCGCGCGCATCTACGATGCAGTGGAGGTCATCCACCTGAAAGGTCGGGGTCACACTCTTGGTCGTAGACCGCCGCCGCCGTCGGGACGCAGGGGTTGTCGGCGGGGCAGAGTGGGCGTATGTGTGGGGGTAGTGATCGCCATAGCAACCCCTGCGCGCAGTCAAGGCTAGACTGTAGGTTTTCAGTGGCGGCGCAGTACAATGCGTACTATCGTCTGACGTGGGCATAGAACGCCGAGGGGGGGGGGGGTTGAAGACAGGGGATCAGGAGCCGAGTATAGGGTGGGAGGAAAAGTACCGATTCCGTGAAGTCGTAGTGGGTGGCGATTTTCACGCATGTTTGAACGGTAAAAATCGACGCGGATATTGGTAGCAACGTGCGTTAATCCCTTCCGTGGATATAATATAATTTTCTCGTAAAGGAAAATTTGACACGACATGTATGTTTAATTTGATAAGATTAATTTATCTTTTTGTGTACCGTATTTCGCTAATGGTATTTGTCGTACGATCTTAAATTAACGATTAATCGAATTTTATCTTTTGTATATGACAGTGCTAAGAATCAGGATCGGAAATAAGAAAATATTTTCACGTACGTGTGACTTCGGGAGAATTTGGGGAGAAAACTGATTCTTACGTTTCTATTCTTCGCTTTTTCATTAAGATCTCTTATAGAATTCTACCCTTCAACATCGATATAGATATTTCGAGCTTGAGCTTCCACATATTAGTGGATGTTTTTTTAGCAAGAAAACAAAGGAAGCAGATATTTCTTTATCAATACCTGTAAAGGTTTATGCATTTGCATAAACATCCGTACTCTACCTATCACATTGAATCGAACAACAACCTGGCTAAATCAATTTGATCTGTACCTAGAAAACAAATAAAATACCACGAATAAACAGACTTCATATCGGACAATATCGCAAGTTATTGATTAGGTACGGTTAAGCACGCGATTCGTTCTTACTCAACGTCGTTGATGCATGCGATAAGCGCTTTGTTCTCGCGTGATTTTCGGCGGGCCACTTATTCAAAGTAACGCTTAGCGTGGTCGCGGTCGGATAAGTGTATAATACCCGACAAATTGCATGGTGCGATACATTGCGAGCGTGATAGCTTTTAAAAATGCAGCCGGCAGAACGGAAGCGGAGGGATGGTATTACGGTCGAACGCGGCCGGGAATGAATTGCGAGGGGTATCCTGACTTCTACTGTACCGTTGTTGCGACGTGTGCTTCTGGGTGAAATCTTTTTCATTGTTGGATCTTTACTCCCTCGTCTGTCCATCGCTACCCTCCGAAGAACGCATGTGTAAATTTATCATAGCGCGTTTCAAGTGCACGTCCACCAAAGGCGGCAATTTCATGGGCGTTATTTCATGGCGGTTATAAGCGCCAGCGTTGCGGCATAGGAAATAATTATTTCCCTTTATTTTAGATATTTATTTCTCAGTATGATATTTTCACTGAAAGGGGATGGTTTGTAATAGAGGAGACGATTTGTTAATACTTTCGTTAGCGCAGTTACGGTTTACGGAACAGTATACAAAACGATTTCTAATGCTTTCTAAGAAATATAACAAGTTGAAGCGTTATATGTACGTATGTACTTACATTAGATAGAAATACATATCAATGATAAAATATATTTTCGTAAACGACGCAACCGTGGAATGCGGTATAAAATTATTAATCATGCGCGTCGCGAGGCTTATTTTGGGCAACGATTTTGTTTTCGATAGAAATCAAAATGCAAGGCCACGTCGCGTCGCGTCGCGCCGTCGTCTCGTTGGATGACGCTACATCCGCCTATTTATCCAGATGGGATATTATTTTTGGATTCCTGACCTACCACACGTGTTTCGATATTTTTTTTTTACCTTCTCAAAGAAATAAACAGAGATAATTCTGTAACTAGATTCATCGACCACCGCTTATCGAATCGGTCTTGCTCAGAGGCAGTTTCTGGCCACGAGTGTACGCACTCGTTACAACATACTGACATTTCAAGTACGATGAACCGATGATTCCGTTTAATGACATTCTTATCAACTGTGCAAAGCAAGCTTAACTTTTTATGTTGATGTTTATTGGGAAAAATTGATAAATCGAGTCACAGCTATCCTTGCTCACCTTCAGAATTAGGAATATTTTGTATATATGTCCAATGATTCCAATGATACTTCCCCTTCGTTGTTATAGGGATTTCTACGTGTAATGCTAAATGTTTTAATTTGCACGAGTATAATTTAGGCTATGTTTTAAAACTGCAGAATATGATAAGATTAGTAATAAAATACTAGGCGTGTTTCACGAATTTCACCGAAAATTAACTTTCGAATAGGAGAAACTCCAAATCAGAGATAATATCCATCGTAATTTCTACTTTTATCACTGACTCGCATCAAAATCATAATACACTAATTGCAATAATTTCCTATAAAAAAAGAAATGCAAGTAACAAGAACGGAAGCAACATCTAGTCGTAGTCTAGTATTTGTATGAAATACTTTTTTTAAACGAGCAAACAGACGGCGGAAATCATGAAAATAACTGACCTCAGTCGATTCTATTATTGATCGAATTATATCAGTGATTCACCTAAAACCGTCCTATAATGATCTAGTAATATAGAAGAAAAAAGAAAAAGTGGAGAAGATTATATGGAAATTGTATGGAATGTTATCATGAAAATTTGTTACAATATTTTCATTGTAACTCGGCGCGTGAATACAAATACGTTTCGCTATCGATTGCGTCCCAGTAACAATGGGTTCTGCCAAAATTCAATGTCACCGGCAAACGATTGCACGTGACGATTGAACAATCATCGGAGAAATGACGTCAGTCCAAAACAATTGAGGAGATTGATGCGTAATATTTTAAAAACGTATCGAATTATTTTGATCTTCGATCTTTTGTTTATTATTTTTTTACCATTACCTTCTTTCATTACTGTTCAGAAATCTAATATACGAGTTTTGTAAGAAAAAATTAAAATAAAATCCATTTTTATCACTAATGGTTCAGCAATGATATAATTACGATAAACATGTTATTAGATCTAAATAAATGTGATATTGTAATTTTTCATACTGATCGACGATAATTTTATTTCACAACTATGATATCATATATTGGCAATGGCAAAGTTAAGATGATAAGAAGTAGAAGAATGAAGGAAACGAAAAAATTGTAGGTAACTGGGCTTAGAGATTTAAAGGAAATTGTGGAACGTGTCAGTGGGAACGTGACAAATTAAATATATTTGAACAAGTATTAAATTCGAACGCCAGACAGATCGATAAGAAGTTCAATGTCAAACGAAGCTGATCGAGATATCGCCGTATAATGCGATGATCCGCTGGTACGAATTTCAATTGATGTTCGATTTTGCCGTAGGTCGTTATCGATCATCGATCGCGATACTTCGTTCCAAAAATATAGCTTTCGGTTAGAAGAAGTATAACTATACGCTTTTTAATTACATACTTCGATTGATCGTTTACTTTTTCTCTACAGCCAGCAATTCATTTAATTATAATAAAAGACAGATCGAAATAAAATATACTGAATGATACAAGATATTGAAATTCCGAAAAGATATGATACGTATAATATTACTCGTTATATACATATATATATATAATACAATAATAAAGGTGTAATTCTGATAAGTGTCATCATTTTTCTTATAAACATGTTCATAAAAGTACTAAAATCTTTTATGCAAATTATTAATAAATACTAATGTAAATACCAAACGATAGATGTTCTATAACTTCTATGATTATTTATAAAAAGAAAATGTGAAAAAAGCTACCGAATTATGGTACCGAATATTCTGATCTGAAGTTATTTCCATTTTGAGTCATATTTGTCTATTAATCGTATAATACGTTCGTACGCATAATTTTGAAACACTCTGTACAAAGATATTCTCTCATCACTCTCGATGAAGGCTATGAGGTTAAGGAAACAAAAACGTTGATACACGAGGTGCATTCGCGTCTGTAGATATGATATCTGAATCAGGGGGATCGTCCTCTAATCGACCGTGCTCTGTCTCAATGCTAACACAAATTATCACGGGTGATACGGACCGGCTTACAGTGTCGTCTGTAAGTCGTGATAATTTCGTAACTGCCGTGTACGGTATTATTTGTTCTCCTTTACTCGTACAGTTTGTACAAATTATCCTGTAACTCGAGAAATATCCCTAGATCTTCTCGTCACTATATTGCTTACCATAATTTTATCGTAATTTTATTTTTATCAAGATTCTGAGAATTGTACTTGTATTTTATTTCTATTAATTCAAAAAAATTTGTCGATTAATGGGCTTAGTATTAAATCTTATTTGATATAATATTTTATTTCGTCAAAAATTGTCGTCAATTGAGAAAGTCATTGTCGTTTGATTAAAATTTGCAAAACAGATTATAAGCTGACATTAAATTGTATTGTAAATCTAAACGAATATTTGTAGAAAGGATTAGCGTGTTTCACTTCTCTAGAATTTTAAATAATTTAAATAATTACAGGGATGTAATCGTGGAATGTTTGATTTTAACCTTGAAACAGCTATGCAAGGTTAGGTATACTCTTTTTACATTTATTTGAAAAAGTTTTTGCAACTGTTTTCGAGAGATTTAACAACAACGATCGTGTATGAATAAATTAATCTTCCGATTAAATCGTATTCCCAGCCATGAATGCGGTGAACCGGTACTGGCAGATATATCTGCGCGTACAAGAGGAAAAGAAATACGTATGGGGAATAACAGTTTCAATGTTTACTACAAGTATAGAGAGAGGGAATGATATCAGTTTGTTATTAGTTGGTTGTAAGTACAAGCATTTTCAAGACTGAAAATATTGCAAATATCACAGTCTTTTGTCATTGGATTTCAAATTCACAATTTTCGAATTAAATATCACTCAGATGAAAATTGATAATTGTTTAACAAAATATTATAGTCTTCTATCATTGAAAGCGCAATTCCCAAATTTCCCATTAAATATAATAATCTGCCATTAGAATTAAAATTCACGATCTTCGAATGTAAAGTGGATTTTAAAAAGCTGAATTGAAAATATTTCAAATCGTAGGAAAATCTACAGAAAAGAACAAAAGAATTCTAAAACTACGCTCGAAAGTGTACACTCAAAGTTCCACGTTCTAATAGACCTTGTAGTTTGAATCATTCTATAGTCAACAACGCAAAGTTTGCCGACTTTGGAGACTAGAAAGTTTACCGTGCAGAAATGAAAACAACGATCGGCAGTGCTTCTCGGTTAAAAAAGTAAAGATAAGAAATAAGTGAAAAACGTTTTGCAGGCGATTACATATCGTGGTCGATGATCGCGAAATTCACGCGAAAGTGTTTCACAAGTTATGTAAATGACTAATTTTCACGGCAGGCTAAAGCTCTTTCTACGGGTAGACGAGTGGATCGCACGACTTTCTTGCCTCGGAGAGTGAAAGCGGTCGGATTAATTCTTTCCGAGGCACGCGAGTCGCCTGGCACAGTCACGAAACGCAGAAATCACGCTTACTTTGAGACAGGTCATGGCTTTTCCGCTAGCCATGCCACTTAAACTTCCCCTGCCTTTGAATTTCTCCCGCCTTATCGATAAGATGCACGCGGTTTCTTTCAATTTCTCTGCTTTTTTCCTCCACTGCCTGTTTTTTATTTCCTCTTTTCACATTTCTTTTAACGACACTGGCTTTTAACAAAAACTCTACGGTTGATAAGATTCGCATATTGACACATATGGAGGGAAAAAAGAATTTGAACTTTAAAAATGTGAACTCTTCGTTAACCTGATAACTTTTTGCGCTGCGTCTGGCTTTCTATCGTTTTTTTTTTTTTTTTAATTTTGTTATCTTAAAGCAGTTTCTAATTATTGGACCGAAGTTTCGGTATTTATCGAAGGATTATTTAACGCCACTAAAGTATGATTATTGAAACTGCATAGCTTTTTCTATCAGAGGTATTTCTAATTTAGCTAATAACGTTTGTTCTAACCGTATTTTTAAGTCCTTTTGTTAAAACGTCAATTATAAAATCGTGTTATTTTAACACCGTAAGTGAATCAAAATAAATATTCGTACGAATGACCAAACAAGAATATTTGATTTAATTTTGAAGAGATCTTATTTTTAAGAAATTTTAATTTTTAAAAATCTAATCGGATTTAACGTAATTTAAGTCATTTAACCGTGAAGTTGTAGCGAAATAGCTTTATCTATTTGAGCAACGATAAAAAGAAACAACACGTAAGAGAGGTGGATTATGAAGCTTAATAAGGATAAAAACATTCATCCTAAAACGTGCATGTTGCTTCAAAGAATCTTATCTTACTCGTGATATTACTCGCAATGTTACTCGTACAATCTAACCTGGAACTGTGTTTAATTTTCCACTCTCAGTGCTTGAAATCTCTCTTTGACAGTTTTAATATTCTCCTAATATCTTAATACTTTTGAAATGCATGATACGAAGAAGAAAGTAGCATAACTGATCAAGAATTAAGAACCAAAAAAATAACTGGCGTGTTGATCGATTAACACATTCGATCCTTACGCAAGGATTTCTACGATTCCTATCTTTCTTGACGAGAAATATTGAAAACGATTCTTTACTTTAAAGAATGATTACAGCACGAGTTAAATTGTTGAGAAATATAAAAAAAAAAAGAAAAATACCGATACATGTATCGTCCTTGTCACTGAACAGTTGCCTTCTCTTCGATACGCGTATCCACTGCGCATTCAACGTGTTAATCAATCCTGTTACACGTACAATAAAACGACATCGGTCCAAAAGGGAATTGGTCCAGGAAGCGTGCAAAATCCCGATCGAAGTTGCGATATATGCAAATGGGGCGTCGTCTAGAAAGGAGGCTAGCGAGGCGAGGGTAGATCAGGTCGGTGGCTCGCGAAGAGACCGTGAACAAAGACCGGTTCTCGTATGAAGGTCACTGGTTCAATGGCGCCCATATACACGTCGGGGCGTTCGTTCTCTCGAAGGCCGTTTCACTTTCGTCGAACGCGACCAAAAACCGTTTCTTCTTTGGGCCGCGTGCACACCGGCTGGCCCCTTTCTCTTTCTCTTTTCTCCGACGCGTCGCGTTGCCTCGATTCGCTCCGCCGCTCGGCCGATTCACTTGCACTTTCGACCACCAGGTTCAAGGCCAACTTGCCCAGAGCCACGGCGGCCTCGTTGAGAATTCGCTCGTCGTTTCGAGACAACATGTATATCGAGGAAACGTAAGCTTCATTATGATATCATGGTCTATAGTGGCTGCTGGATTAATTGGTTCGAACAGTTTGAGATTGATAGAGTATCGTCTGCGAGGTAAGCTGATTTGTGTAAGTTTCGACTTGCTTGTTCGACGGTTCATTAAGTAGAGCAAATAGTTCACTATTGGCTGTGATGCTTGCGTATGCGAAATAGAGTGGTCCGAGTGAATTTGGATTTGGTTCCTCGATGGTTGATTCGAGTCACGATGGATTTCTGGATTTTATACAGAGGAGAATCGCTAGTTTCAGTAATAACGGTGGAAATTTGTGTGGAAATTTTTATTTAGTTATTTGATAGTTGTTTAATTGATCGGGACAAAGAGTTTAAAAGCGACTAGATATTGTCTAGCTTTTGTGTGCGAGATATATTCTACCGTGTTCATAGAACTATAAATTTGTACGCATCTCTATCTGTATCCAGAATATATCCTTGTCAATCCAACAACTACCGATTGATCTTGGATTTAAAATTAATACAATTTCTAATATAAAAAGAAGTACGCGACGCTTTTGCAGGCAAGAGCAAGTTGGACGAAGACCGGTCGTATCAAGGATCCCGCGGTTGTTGAAGTTTCGCGATTTCACCTCGGGTTTGGCGGCGCCAGAAGGTGATAGCGGAGGAAAGTTGCGGCCCGGCGAAACAGTTTCGCTTTCTTAAACGACTCTCACGCTCGCTCTCGACGGTGTACCCGGCCTCGTGCCCAGTTTTCAGGACCCCCGTTGATCGCGATCCGGTTTCTAAAACTCTCGCCACGGTGTCTCGCTTTCGTTGGGCGATCGCCATACCGCGGGTCTCCCAACGGAGAACGAAAGTGGAGAACGGTCCAGGTCAGGCCAGCACCAGGTCGTCGAACCAGCGGAATTCCCTCGCGTGACGCCATCGCGCGCTGAATTCGAACTCAATTTCTCTTTCTTTGTCGATCCGGTGAAAGCATCCAGCGTGTTTACGATCAACCACAAGCGATCGTGTTTCTATAAACATGAAAAGGTGCTCGACGCTCTCAATGGTATACAATACATATTTGGGATGTTCTGAATCTCCAAATTTTTGGACTTGAAGAAATAAGCATCTAAATTTCTTAAACGTGATTCTAGAAAGTTTTTAGGAAGGTAGTTCGTTGTGTAGCAAATTTGATTTCGAAATATAAATAAAGAAGACTTGTATTCGTTATAGATCTTTCCTGAGAGTCTTGTTGTTATCGGAGACACAAGAATATGGATTTTTTATATGAGAGTGTAGGTTTCAGGAAGATAGTTCTGTAGTAAAGGTATGTTGAATTGTGAGTACAGGTGACGTGTATCCATTTTGTCTTAAAAATCCTTTTAAAAATACAAACTTCTTGTACGCTACTCTGGAGAACAATTATTCTGTTTCTAAGAAGATGGTTACTCTGGAAAATTAAAAACAATTCTGATTCTTAATTACCAAGCCAACGATCCGTGAAGCTGGACTCGTAAGAAAGAAAGTAATAAATAAATACAGCTCGTTAGTTTGATTAATCGGATTATCTGATTCACTCCAACCAACACTGCTATCGGTATGTACAATTAAACTAGGAAGCTCAGAAATCACTAGCTAGCACACATAGCAAATGAAAAGAATGAAAAAGCGGAGATAGCGACGTATTTAACTATATCGCAGTCTAAAGGAATTAAGCTGAAAAACTCAGAAATTGAACTGATACATGTAACTACAGCTAAAATGGTAGAACCTGGACAAATATTTGCTCATCTATCGAGTATTATAACGACTATATTTTCAATATTTGATATGTTTGTACGTGCTCCGTGCTCAGTCTATGCATTTTTGCATCTTTTAAATTTCCCATAAATACTAAAATAAATAATAAAAATCCGCATTCTACTATATAGGTGGTATGTAACAGGTATATGACACATACATGTATAACAAATCTAAAAATTTAAGACACGAAGCTAATGACGTACGTGTATTTAGGTTCCTCGAAGGGAACTCAGCTAGAAGATGACCTATATAGTCGAAGTCTGTGTTAGCTCTTCAAGGCATTCTGACCGAGTGAATCTAGTATGCGCGGTATCGGGTAGCCGAACACTATATCGGCAACAAGACCACGAACAAGGAAGGCTTTCTCCGTTGACCTTGGAACCCAGCTAAAGCCCCGCAGCTACATGAACTTGAACCAGTCCCGTGTTCTTTCCTTACGTCCACTGATGGCCATCGTTAATTCCTTTTCTTAAAGTCGATGTTTTCGGGACAATTACAAAACCGGGCACATTAACGCGCTCTTTTTCAACGAGGGATCGATCGAGGCTGTTGATTGTGTAATCCGACCTCGATTTCAGGGATGTTGGACCCGGTCTTCCTGGGATAGGCAGGATTTATGCTCGTGTGAATTCACCGGCCAAGGTCGACTTTTTACAGAAGCTTCGTAAACGTGATTTTGTTAGTAGCTGGCAGTAGACTCGTCGACCGATTGACGCAGCATAACATAGAAAGTAGCTTAAGCGCGGTGAAAGTCTAGTTTCAGGCAAACAAGTTACACAAGCTGATCTCGTTCATTGGAAGATGTTTAGATTACGGTTACGAACGATTTCAATGAAATTCTGATATTTAAAACGTGTCAGAGCGGCTAGTGCGTGAATTAATTCGTTTTTGATATGTACATACTACCGGTCATTACTATTACTCATTACACTTACTCGAACAGTACAATAATGCAATAAATAGAAATTAAAAGTAATATCAAATAATAATTAATAGTAATTAATAATAATTAATAATAATTAAAACATCAGTAACTGTTGTAATATTTATGATGTACATTTGAATTTTATGGCACGTATAGTTTCGAGAGTTTCGTCGAGTATGTTGTGGAGGGGATGTCTTGAAGGGGATTAGTGTATCTTTTTTTGAATTACAGAAGGCTACGGATGACACAGGGTTATTAAAATAGCTAGACGTCGAAGAGACGAAGTGTATCGGTTGAAAGTGAACAGGCACGCAGAGGTATTCTCTAAATAGACCGAACATGAGGACCTCCTTCGAAGACCTTGCTGTCTCACCCAACTGTTCCTCTTTGTCCCAGACATTTTATCCCGTTTTAATTATAGGACTATTTTCGTTCCTGTTCTCTTTTTTTCGCGGCTCTTAACCCTTTAAGGACACACGTTAGAGATACATTCTATTCGTAACCTTTTTTTTATCAATTTATATTATCGGTGCCAGTTTTCGTTATTGCGATTGTGAAAGAGAATCGTTTAATATTTTTTCTTGCTAATAGTATGTAAGTTACTTTGTTTAGGTTTTAATTAATGTTACGCATTTATAAAATATTTAAAGGTATGGAAGCACCATAGAATCCATAAATACAAAATATTCAAGGTAGAATACTCGATACAATATCTAGTATGTAAAACAAATCTACGTTTAGGTCTTCTCTCTCTCTCTCTCTCTCTCTCTCTCTCTTTAATTGTGTTCATAAAAATAGAGATTTGCATAAAAGAGTCTACTAATGTATCGTTTCATTGCTCGGTCCGTAATGGGTTAATCGATTATCGTTAAAAACACTATGATTCACTGTAGAAAAGAAGACATCCCTTTCTCTTATTTACACTCGACTACTCCACATCTAGATCGTATACGCCCCTACGTATTTATCTCTGAATTTTCTCGGCAACTCTCCCTTTCCATTTATTTCACTTTCGTCAAATCAGTTTCCCCCTCTTTTCTTTATCATTCTCTATCATTTCCTCAGCTCCTCTCCTCAACCAGACGTTCTCCATCTCTCGAAATATCTCCACGTCGTCGTCTCTATCTCATCAAGTTGAGCTCTTTCCCTCTCGCTGCTAGCTCGCCCCACTCGTCGCTCCTTCTCTATTCTAACTCATGCGTGCTATAACGCGTCTCGTCCCTAACCTAATCCAACGAGAGTCGTGCTGAGCCATACCACGGACTACAGCCAGCCGCGCACTACATTCAGACCGGTTTGATGATTCAGGTTCATCTAGATCTAAACAACTACGACCTCGGCCACGTAATACGTTGGTCGCGAGACTCGCGGCCAGCCACCACACATAGATTACCCCCTGTGAGAATGGGCAACGAACGGGGCGCATTATGCGCACTCTGCAAGTAGATACAGGATTCTTTGGAAGAATATCGACTCATAGAAATACAACACGCTGCACGATATCGTAGATAAATAGATTTAGATTTTATGAACGACCATTTTAATATATCGCAGATCGATAACATTCACCGGTAATCGGATTGATCGATATTCAGAAACTTATCTTTAACTGCCAACCTCTTCTTATCGAGCCAGTTACAGAGCATAGGCGTTTATTGCAAAATCAACGAAAGAGAACGTCTAAACACGATAATAAATCTGTTATCGGTAAATAAATTACTGACACATTTTTTGAAGGTATGTAGAATGAAAAGCAGAATCGCAGAAATGTGAAAAAATAATTAATTTCATACATCAGATGTATTTTTATTAGCAATTTTAAAAATAATTTCAAATTCTACTTACAAATATAACGAACTGAAAACAGCAACGATTTTTGCCATGATATTATATTCATCAAAAAAATAAAGAATCTAATGTATAAATTCCTTTCCTCTTTAAGTACACCGTGACAGACAAAAGAATCGAGACTACAAAGCGGACAAACGAATACAATTAGTCGTTGAAGCTATTCTTTCCGACGTTTTTGGCCACGAGAAAAATTCAACGTCAAGCGTATAAGCAATATCAATATCCAGAACAAAGGTTATAACTCGTATCCCTCCGTCGTATGTTATGTTATTAAGCCTGAAAATTCAGTGTTCCAAGACATTCAGGAACAATGATGCGGGAACGAGTGTTAGCCTGAAATCCTCGACAAGGGAGACCTTGACCTTCGCTAGACGACCTACAACGCCCGCTTCGTTCTGTCGTTTAAGGGGATCCTTGGACGAAATTCAGAAGGGTTTAATGTCTACGCCATTATACTTATTATAATCCATTCTTCCGTGTCTCGACAAGGAAAGGGGGATTCGTCTCAGCAATCGGTCTTCTCGACGAACCAGATGAATATGCTTCGCAATAGCCTCGAACAGAGTTCTTTACAGAGCATAGATATTGTATGGTATAATATATCAACTTCTATGTTAAATGTACCAGCTTTAAATCTCTCGATTAAATATTTTTCTGCGCTGTATTATATAATTTTAAATTAATTCAATTTAATCTTTCAATAATCCAACAGAAATACTTCCATAATTTTATAGTCAAATGCTCTCATAATAAAAATATTTTTATAGTTCTATAAAAATAATTGTAACATAGCATAGAATCAGACGAAATATTAAAACACGCCAGGCAACTCAAATTTCCAAGAACTTTTTAAAACCAATCCTCCTGTGAGTGACCTTACGTTAAGCTTACTATGAAAATAGGCTCACAGTGCTTTTTCAAAGCAGAATCATCCCGGTTTAACGGAACTATAAACGGACAAGCTTTGAATCAAAAGAGTTGCGTCTTGACATGTGTCTCGTACGAGGGCTCGTTTCAAAGCAACTGTGAAAGCACCGCGTTGATCCAGGAGTACTGATGGCTAGGTACGCCATTGCACCGAGATAGATGGATGGTTATAGCGAGTGCGTCGAAGCGGGATGCGGGGGCTGATCGATAAAAGCGGCAGTCGGGTTCACGAGCCTCATTCAAGGACAAGGCCATGTGATAGCGGCCGCGCAACCGCGGCCGCGCAGTCAGCCACCCCTGCCTATCGGCTGGTCGTTTACGTCAGGCTTGTCGCTATACTATGCAAAACCCTGCTCATATTCCGTTTGAGAAATTAGCCGCGGATTATGTAAAATCTCCTTCTAAGATAGGACGGATAAGCACCCATTTGCTGCTGTTATTAATCGACGTAAATTTCGTAAACAGAGGATATTCTCTCACATTGGGAGTAGCTGTACAAAATTTTGCAAATTAGAAGAGCATTTTATGCAAATACTTTTGCGAACGTAACTTGAAAATATGAAATCGTAGAATCGCCTTCGTTTGACCGGTATGTCTGTGATTATACTTGTAATATAAAGGAAGGATGAAAGATAATTGTAAAATTAATTCTTAAAATTCTTAAAATTAATTCTTAAAAAAAGCTTAATATCGCTTTTCTTTTATTATAACGTCGTAACGTTTTGATTATTCTAAAAATTTCTTGTAAAAATTTATGTCGATTAACGTGTTTTAATGCAAAATGAAATTTTAAGGTACAATTAAATACGTAGTTGTATAGTAGAAAACGTGTCTCAACAGCGCGAGCAATCGTCTCCCTCGGTTGTGTAGTACGCATCAGCCACGCACACGCGCCTAGGTCAACCGTGGGTGGCACGATTAGCTCTGTCTGCTGCTCTGCAACCCCTACTATCCCATTAGCGCAAGTTCGTTTGCACTTGTGGACGATACGCGCGGTCTAAACGTTCGGATACGCTCTTGTAGCATATATACGAATATTGTCATCATATTCGCTCTCCTATCGTAATTGCGGGCATCTCTATCGCATATTCAACAAGACGTTCGCGTATTGTTCGCTGCGACGCACTTGTCGCGTTCCGCCGGATATCTGTCTTTCGTACGAATGCTGTAGTCCTATCGTGTAGTTCGCGCGCTATGAATGCGCACGCGCCGCGGGACTCGACCCAGCGTACACGCGCGCGCGAATGAAATTCAAGAGGGTAGGTGTGATGGAAGGTTTGGCCTCTCATTTGCTTCCGGCTGAGAGAGTGTGCATATACGTGTGCTTTTTTGTCTCTGTCTAATCCGATCAAGGAAACGAAAGAGAGCAGAAGGGATAGACAAAGATAGGGAATAATGACCGAAAAAGTTAACACAAGAGAAAAGGGAGAAACAAATGAAAATAAAGATATCGTGAAAGAGAGAGGCAACGAGCGAGACAGCGTTATCACGAAAGAGGGAGAGTAGTAGCGACCAGAACAAGGAAGGGCAATAGACGAAACCGAAGAGGAGAAAGAATAGGGAGTTGCCGCGCGTGAAATAAAGACAGAGAGCGGCGCGGCAGTGTGTGCGCACCGGGAGATCGTGTTACGTGGCGTAGTGTGGGGTCGTATCGCGAAGCAGCCGCTTTATATACGTGCGCTGTCAGTGCACGCGGATAGCGCGCTGGAACGTCGAACGCTATAGGTCGAACCATGCTCGCTTGCCACAGGCTATAGGCTATCCATAGGGGCGCGATAAAGAGCGAAATAAAGAGCGAGAAGGGGCGAGAAACTAAGAGAGACGGAATCTATGTAGAACGGAGACGAACATACGCACAGAAGGAGACGGAGAGAGATAGACAGAGGGCGAGAATGAAACGGAGATAATACCGAGAGAGAGAGATATCGGGCGTGAGGGAGATATCTAGATGAAGTAAGAGAGAGAGAGAAACAAGAGCGCTTATGCACCGCTGAATCCACCGCGGCCTGCCGCACTCTCACTTTCGCCGGCGCCGATGACGGTTCTCGTCGTCGTCGGCTCACTGCCGTCTGTGCTCCAACCACCGACTTTTTTTTTTTCGTTTGACCGTGAGTGTGACACGTAACGCACTAATCCACGCGTTTTTCAACGAGGAGTGTCTCGATAAAGAAAGAGAGAGATAAAGTGTGGAGCATAGAGGGCGCGCTCTCGTAATGATCTCCCGCGTTTGTCTCGTCCACGTGATCGATCGTATCGATTATCGATCGAAGTGAGAGAAACGATACGGCCGCGAGTCGCGTACACAGTTATTAATCGAAGCTAGTCGACTTGCCGCGAGACTGAACGGAATCACGTTGCTTTTTGATTTACCTCGTGATGAAACTCGAGTAGGGGTTGACGCTCTTGGAGACCTTCGCGACGATAAACCGCGGTCAACCGTGGAGGTGGATCTCGATCGCTGTCTTCGTCTCGGCCGTATATATTAAGGGTGACAGAGGAAAACCGAGAGTGCTCGAAAAGAGGGGGAGAGTAACTCTCTGGCACGAAAGCGGGAGCGAGAAAGCAGAAGGGAGGAGGACGCTGCGTGGGTGGTGGGAGAGAGGGAAAGGTCGGCGGTGGCTCGCGAGGGACTGACTACTCGTATTCCGAGGACTGTTGTTTTCGACGAACTGCTAAGAAACACTCTCGTCCACGCGGACCGGTCTTACGTATATTCTCCCTTTACGCAGTCTCGCATCGTACGATAACGACTGGTTGTGAGACCAAGATCTATCAGTGATACTTCAATGTTCAGTCGGACGCGATCGGAATTGTGTCTCGCACGTGTTATTCGATATTGTGAAACGTTAAACGCGTGACATCTGTCGACACGTTGGAGGTTATGAATGGAGATATTTCAACCGAATTTTCGAACAACTGATTCACTACTGTTTTTTAGTGACTAATAGAACTGGATTGTAAATATGTTTACATACGTGCATCCAAGAGACGGCGTATTGTGTTGAAATATTACATCAATGACTTTCCAACGGACTGTGTATCTTGAAGGATATTCCAAAGGGCACTCGCTCGAAGGACACGTGCTATGAGGGACCAGAAATTGTGACAAATCTCCGAGATATTTGAAAGTGGACAGTGACTGGAATTTTTCTGTGGCACTAGGATACGTCGCGTTTGTATTTCCATGGATCGATTTTCCTGGATGATCGCGGTCTCTTCGATGAAACGTGATCGCTAGTCGTTAGCGTGGAGATAGAACGCGCGGCGCGCGTAAAGTGAGTGATTAGTTCGGAGTGTCGCCGCGAGGGCTTCCGCTGCAGGTGTCACGCCGTCGCAAGACATTGACCGTGACATTCGAGAGACATCCGCGCGGAGATACGGTGAAACGTAGCTAGAAACGAGGTGAATCAGTTAGTGACTGAATTATTATTCCAGTGCACGCGTTTTTTCTTTTATTCCTTTTACGATATACTGTGTGACCGACGAAAATATCAAGCCTCGATTTTTCTAACTCGCCCACGAGTTTGATTTTGATCGTCGTTCATGTGCCTGCGTGTTTCGTGAATGAAGCCGATCGTAACGGTTGTTCGCGAAAGATTTTTAAGTGCAATCCCGTGACCCGCGGCCGCGGGTGAAATATATTAAACGTGGCTCACACGGCGAGGGACAGGGCCGCCGAACTCCAGGCGGAAGTAAGGAGCGCGATCAGGGTTCTTCATGGCTGGTGCCCTAGGCCGCCCCAGGGGCACCGCGGTGACACGGTCCTGATGTCACCACAGACTCAAATGCGAGGAAATCATAGAAACGGAGGACCAACTCAGCAACCACCGCCAGCCACTGTCGTAGTCAGTTCAACGTCCAGTATGAGACCACCGCCACCGCCACCGCCCCCCAGGGCTAGAGCCTCCAACGAGGGCAAAGGCCACCACGAAGAACCGACCAGCTCCATTCCTGATCTCGGTGAGCCATACATTCTTTTCCTTCCTTCTGTTCTTCTATTTTAAGGTTATATTTTTTGTTGGATGATTAAGGAAAGTTATTATGTAAGTCTTTGGACTATGGAGCAAAGTATTGTCGAAATCTCGAACATGGATAGTCTCTTTATTTTGTTACTACGTTTAAGGAAAGTGGGATAGTTTCTCGAAGGTTAGAAATACCTTTTAAACGATAGATATAAAAAGTATGTTGCATATTTCATTTTGGGATAGGTTAATGGCGAATATTTCTTGTAACTTGTTACAACATCCATGTTAAACACGGATTTTTCATTTTCGAGAGTTTATTTCGCTTTTAATAAAAATGCATAAAAAATGGTGATTAAGTTTGGATTTTGAGTTTGAGACTTTTCCACTTATCGAAATCTGCAGAAACGGATAATTTCGTTTGATATAATTAATCTGCTTTTTTTTCTTTTACGATATCATGGCGTCTTTTACAGTGACGATTGCAAAAATATCGATAATATTTAGGGTTCAGATGGTAGATCGTCACGATTACGATCATATCGTGTGCGTAAAAAATGGGGTAATTTTATCACGATTATCTACTCTTAACGATCGAGTCGATTGGTCCCTGAGCGTGCAGATTTTAGATTCATTATAATGCTTAAATCTCGGCATCGGACCTTGAACTTTAACTTGAATTTACGTGGCCTACCCGTGTATCAGTTAATAGGAGAAATTCTTTTCTTTTCAACGTTCTATCTCAAAATTATAAGACTTGATAAACAAGAAATGACAAATTGTGGCAGTGATTTGTGGAAGTTCTTGAACAGTAAATATTTTAATTTAATTTCTTATAAATATTACGATATGAGCCAAGTAACGATACGATTAATTTAATCTGTTCTATCTTTGGATTGTTCAAATTCATTTCGATATGTTAAACGAATTTACAAGGAAATTAAAACCAACGATCGAAAGATAACAATCGAAGTATCGTGTACTCGAATGGAGCAGTCCATGTAGATACTATAAGCTCACAGTGTATAATGACAAAGAATCATTTACCGAGTGTTTCCCAATGAGTGTTTCCCAATGTTTTGAATAGCTAAAAATTTCCATTACCCTTCCCAACTCGAGTCTCTGCTTCAAACACATAAAATAAATATACATTATATCAAAATAAATATACATTATCTCTTTCTATTTTCGTTACATATACCTCTCCGACCTTCAAATATTCCCCTGAGGAAAAACTTGTCTTTTCATCCTTCAAAAAGAAGCAAGTCACTGTCCATTCACCTTGTGACAAATTCGAAGTAAACCGCTATTGCCTGCTTGAATGAGAAACACCAGATTTCCTTCGTCTGATTAAGTTACAGAAACATAATTTACAAGCGAGAATAAGAAAGATGTTACGCGATGTTTTATTGTCGGAATGAAGTACGGAATTTCCCATATTCCAAATTAATTGGGAATTTTGCTAAATGTCAGTAACCAAATTATTAATCTTCCGAAAGGCGAAAATATTTTTTCACAGGCAACTTGAATAGTTTATACCCAAATCTGATCCTTTTTAGTGTTTTACACTTTTCAAACTTCCTACTAAATTATATAATTACACGAACCAATTATATAATTATATAAACATAAATTATATCTGTAATACCTTTTTCAATAAAAAATGAAAACTCTTATGGAAATAATTGTAGGGTGAAATTCCGTTTAAATCGTGAACGATTCAATTTGCTTACGCAAAGTTAATTTGTTACATCAGTTCTTCCCGTAATTAATTTCCGTATTTTATTATAATCCTGCACAGGGATGTTTCTCCTCTCCCCCTGGTATTCGCAGAAACTGTTCGCGTACCGGCCAGTGTACTATGTTTAGTGTTTACGTCTGTACGTTTCATTAACGATAAGCACCGCTAAGCGCTATCGTCTGCGCTGTTCGTGACGGCCGGACGTTTGTGTAACGCGAAGGCCGAACTCGTAGGAGATCCGGGGAGAGAAAGTTGACAGTAGCGCGACGCTGCAAAGCTCGATCGAGCCATTTCGTGCCTAAAAATAAGTTTTTCATCTCTTGGACGGAGTAAAAGCCTCCCTCTTACCGCTATCCGGTGTGTATACGCTTTTACTCCGAATATATCGGCGGTCGTGGCGTGTAAGCAAACACTGATACTCGTGGTTTTACCCTGCGGATGCACGAGCTTTTCTATTTCCTTCTTTTCTTCTTGTATCTTTCCTCTGTTCTCTTTTTTTTTTATGTTTTGGTTAAATCACAAGGGGAGGGGAGGGGGCGATGTAACCTCTTTGTCGAGCGTCGTGATTTTCACGTGTAATGTGATGTCTGCGTATAGGGCGAACAGATGAAGGTTTGTCTGTGGGGATTTGGTAGATTTCATAGGGAGAACGATGAGGTACGACGTTGGAGTTTAGGTTAGGTTTGTAATTGATAGGGGTGTGGTGTCGGTGAAATATGGTTGTTTCTTTGGAACAAATGATTTCGTATGATTAACCCTTCGTGGAAAGGGTTAGACGATATTTCACTCTTGGATTTCTTCGAAGCGAATCTTTAGTTTTTATTCGAAAGTGTTGCAGAGCTTTGGCTCGATGAAAGATTGTATAACATTATTACAGGCATTACTTTAGCAAGTATCTCAGAATTTCCCCAGACTTTTTAATGGTTTATAAAAGCAGAAAAATTAGGGCACGAACAATTCGGTTTGCCTACGGAGACGGAATAAATTTGATTATAATGATAGTAATAAAATACGTGTGATAATTAGAGAGTATGCGTAGCATCATAGTTTGATAAAACGATAGTGTGTAACTTTGGCTTTTTAATAATTCAATTCATCACTTTCGTCCATTCAGAGAAGCATTGTCACGTCCCGCGACCCGCGCGATCCGTAGCGCGAAAGTAAAATTGATAAATCCTCCTAAACCGGGGTAATTTAAAACGTTTATTCGAAACCGTGTTTAAAATATTTGAAGTGAAGTTAAAGCCGCTGAAAGCTATATCTTGCGATAACTCGTCCATGTTTTTATATTATGTCTTTAGAACGATATTAAGACCATTTAAATTGTGAACAAAGTCGGCAGTTGAACAAACGTTGGAGATATTCCCGAACAATTTCAAAGGAAAGATATAAATATAGCGACTCGGAGAAGTTAGTATGAGAATAATTACCGTTCGATTATCGAAGAGTCAGTTATTAATTTGTCTATCGAAGAATCAGTTATCATTTTGTCAACCGAAGAATCTCACATCCGTCAGTCGATTATCCATATTGAAATCGAGTAAGATTCGAACAAATCATTTCATATTTTATTTTTCGAACAACTTTAATCCTCCGCCGTGCCAGTATTCCCGCACATAGCAGGTTAGCCGAAAGTGGAGCTTATTGTCAGTTGCATTAAACGTCGGTTGACGCCACCTTCTCGTCGTCGACTAAATAACACGTAACAGTATCATTTTGCTAAACAAATTGCAAAGACCGGCATAAATCACAAATTCGTAATTCCTCCATCGCTTGAGCATTTTTCTCTTGCAAGAGAGGTACTCGGTGTTCTCGGCGAGCAGCATGATTGATGCTCGTTTTTACGCGTTGTATACAAACGAACTTTGTTAAACAGAGTCGAATCACTCGAATGCACGTGCACTTGAGCGACATAAAATCTTGTTATTCTCGAAAGTCGAGCCACGCGAGACAGGAACGCGTTTTACAATCTCTTTTATGTTCGTTATTAATTCAAAATAAATTGGCAACAAGCTGGTAAAGGCAAACGCACCGCCGGAGAAACTGCGACCGAAGGTGAATTGGAAAATGAAAGTAAATCGATGAAGTGGTTCAATAGACACGTTGTTGGAGCGAGGACTTGAGACGAACCGCGTTACGGGGGCTTCGTCCCCTGAAAGCTAATATCTGACCTGCTTGATAATCGATAATCGATCCGTGGTCGATGAACAGAGGCCTCCTTGCTGACGAAACAATCTGCATAAGGCGAACTGCTCGATTCGCGGCTGCTTTATTGATTCAGACAGCATTACCTACGAACAACAAAAAGTCACAGATATTGCATTCTATCCGTTAATTATACGCCATTCGCGTTTCTGCGTAATTATGAAGCATTATCATTTTTGTGATCATAACAATTTACTGCGATGGAATCAGTAATTTGAAATAATTCCGTTGTAAAACATTTTTGACTGCTTAATATGCAAAGTTGATTGTACATTATTTTATTTAGGTTTCTAAACATTTTATTTAGAAGTTAGACCTATTTTAGATAGGAATTTACGAGGTTTTATTTGTAATTTTAGAGATTCTATTTATTTCATTCAACATTCAAGATATTTTTAAAGAGAAATTCATTATTTTCTATAATATATCTTAGTGAAATTTTGTATCTTTCTTTTTTTATATAGAAGAAGATCAAGTTATTTATCGTTATTGAATAATATTGAACAATATAATCCTTAAAATATAAGAAATATATGAATAATGAATAATGAACTGTGACAAATGTTGAGCAGTAGAAATTAAAATTTTTGGTAAATCGAGTCAAACAGTGCATAAAGTTACGTTTCGAATTCACATTCGATTTATCGTTAATCGAAAGCGAGTGAAGCTATTCGAGTATGCTGGATACCTGTTTGAACTTGTGTATAATATTAATCTCACAAGTATTTCGGTCCCGTTGGAAATTTAAATAACAAACAGTTTCGGCATGGAAGATCAACCGGTTTGTTAAGATGACGACCTCGATATGCAAATACAATTTAAGCCAGCGACATGTCGCGCTTAATGTCAGGGTCGTTGATCTATTGATCGTAGAATTGGCAAAAAATCAATCACGATTTGCACGTTCTAATCTACATATGTACATCAATTCGTTTCTTTCATTGCACGTTACTAGTGTCCTTCTTTTTACTAATTTCTTCACTTTGAAATCCCGAAGAAACTGAAATTCGCCAAGACGTCGTTCATTTTCATGCTGATGTCGATAATGTTAAATATAATGTAATATAAATTCAGTTTTTTTCATTTTAAATGCCTGAAGAAAATAAAACTCTATAGGTCATAGATAAATTTTATAATATTTTCAAAAATTACAATGGTAATGATACAAGTTATAATACTATATAAATTAGATATCTGTTTATTCTTAATTCCTAAAGAAACTAATGTTTGCAAACACCATGGGTAATACGTAAAAAACATGGAAACAGTTTAAAAGTAATTAAATACAGTATAGCATAATGCTAGTTAAAAAACAAAAATTTCTGCTTGTTTCTATAAAAATTCGGAGCTAATTTCGAACTTTACAAATTGATTTGGGAAAGCCAGGGATTGAAAGTTCCTATTCGCACTACTTCACGATACTCGATGTGCAGGACAAGTTGTCGGGTTTGATTTTTGCTCTGATAAACGGCGGTCTGAGACAGTTGAGAAAATACGGCATTCGTTTCCATGACATTGAACGGGTGGCACGTTATCACAGCTACGATGACGTAGCTGATAAAGGTAGTGGATTCCACGAGCGACGAGGGTTTAGGGTTCGAACGAATCCAGTTGCTACTGTTGAGAACGTGGTGAGAACGTGAAAAACCGTTTTCTACGAATCAAAAATCGTTTTCTATAAATCAACTGCTCGAGGAACGATTTGGAGAATTGTAAAATTCTTAAAATTTCAAAACGATGTTAATTGGTCCGTGACGTATTCACCAAAACGATCCTTGCTATTTCTTATTTTCTTATTTCCTAGTTTGCAAACTTTATATTTGCGTAAAAGGCTGTTCAGAATGATTTACATGTTTAATTAACGCTCAATTAACGTACTTGAGTCATTCGAATTACGATTCTCTCGATTCGTTCGGTGCTTGATTTAACGTTATCAGTGTCGAAAGATAAAGAATACAAAACGTGCCGCGGTCTCGTTATCCGCCCTCGTTTTTGAAAAATGTGTGTTAATGATGTTTGCATTAGACGACGAGATACATTCAATTTTTAGATCGTGTTATATGTGTTAAGCGTTATTTTTCGAACTTTGACAGTGTATATCGACAAACAGAGGGAATTACGGAATTATATGGAACAGTAACTTTTCATTTCCAAGCTTTCCCATATTCGTTGTCAGGTTAATCATCGTCTACAAAAATATTATTTGTACTGTATTGTATCTCAGAAGGCATCGTTGTTTTGATCGAACGCCGTACTGTTTGATAAAAGGAAAATTCGAGGCATTTGTTTCACTTAACATGCGCATCAGTTTTCCTTGGCTTCGTGAGAATTGTTTATGACAATAGTCGGTGGCTTTTCACGATCTATGCTAATCTTTCGACGAAGGAAAGAAGACTCAATCTCGGTGCTTGCTCTAAATATAGATTCGACGAGATGACGCGAGTACCGTGACCTTGGCCATGAGAAATTCCGGAAAGCGCCCCGAAAACCCGCTGATACGTTTCATCGCGGAGGTGCCCGCATATTGTATTAATAGTGAATATTTCGTCTCGTTTAAAATACCATTTTTCTTTCCACGCTTCAACCTATTCAATGACCCTTTTTACTCGAATTCTTCAAGCAAGTTGCTTTTCTCCAATCAGCAAAATAAAACGTCGTTTTTCTTTTAATAAATCAGAAATATAAAATTTTCGTTCGATGGGATTGTTAGTAAATGGGAAGATAAAGTATTACAATTGAAGTCTCTATCGGAAATATTGCAATCTTTTTTCTATCGATTTATATTATCGAACGTTTGTTCCTTTAAGATTCTGTTTCTTTCTTCAAATAGTTGGGAAAAAGAATTTCTAGAATTTTCCTCGTTTCTATCTTTTCCTCCATCTAGATTCCACACTTTTATCAAGTTTGAAGAAACAAAACTATTTATAGCATCATAGCACATCATAGAAATATTTTGTGTCTATGATTTCTGTAAAGTCTATTACTTCAATATAATTTTTTATATCTTGGCGAAATACTTCTACTTTTTCTTAATTTGCCATTATCTGTATTATTAAGCGTTGGAAGTTCTTCGAGTTATTTTTCGCCTCAATTATCTTCTATACAAACGTTGGATCCGCAAATTCGATATTCGTATCTTACAAACAAATAATCCAAATTATTTCCAATGGGTACTTAAAACATATGTCTCCTTTCTATCTCTATTTCGATAACTCGAAAAACTACTCATTTATCAATTAATATTCCAATACACGTATACTGTATACCTATATTCCAATTTCCTTGTGTTTAAAACCACACATTTTTCAAATGCCAATTGTTTCTTTCGGATCACTTTACGAAACAGCCAATATGCACACCGTTTGGCTATAAATTATGCACGCGCGCTTTATGCAAACCAAATTATATACGCGTATCGTCATCAACCGAGTCGAAGCGAGGACGAGCACTAGTGGGTTTGTTTGCGCGAACCGCAGACAAGAAAACAACGCAGTGGATTTCGTTTCGCGGCAGTCGGAGCACAGGCAGCTTTATTTGTATTGCAAAGAATGCAGGTAGACACGATGGGGGCGGCGGAGGCGGCAGTCGCGATGTTGATTTTGACTGGGCTAAATCGGCGTTTTAAAATAGTCCCCGGTGTTATCGTGGCTCCGTATTATCGGCTGACTGGAGGCCAAGGCCTGCTGACGTGTATTCCCCGATTCGACTAACCTAACAGAGAAAGAGACAGAAAAAGAGAGAGAGAGAGAGAGAGAGTGTCTTGCGACGATTCTAGGTTCCGTTGTACAGTGACCTGGAGAGCGACATCTCGTGAATAAAATTCAACTTTTCGACCTTAATTTCGTACGAAGATTCTATAAGATGATCGATGAGGCACAGTTCTTTGTTTTTTCACGCGAAGACTACGGGGGAAAGCTGAAACCCCCTTTTCTTGATTCTGTTATTTTTCTGTTAGTCGCTGAAATGAGAAGAAGAATCTATTTTACAAAATAGGGAAATTTTCTATAAACGCCAATAGTACAATTAATTTCGTAAAAATATTTCAACTTGTTCGACTAATCTATGTGTACGATTGATTGAGACGTATTTTCCAAAAATCTGTCACGCGTTCCAAGCGAATTCCAATATATCGCAGTTATTACGTTGCATTAAAGTTGAGAAAAACGTTTCGTGGAACAATTATCTTCTTTCTTCCTAACGTTTTGCTTGGAAACATACAAAAAATTCGGCGGAAAAAATTTGTCTGGGTCGATTTAAAAATAGTTTAAAGCTCCTCGGTTCCGTAGAGTTCAATGTCAGTGTGAATAGGCTGACACGCAGAGGGTGCGAACCGCTGTGCTTCGCAACGTGTACCATGGGCGCAGACACCCTTCAGTCCTCGTTTCAAGATGCATCCGTGTGCGTGCATTTGCCACTACATGCACGCAGCACGTGCGCGTCAAGTGCGTGCAGCATTGTCGCTCGTATGCATCATGCACGTCAGTGGTTTCCAAACTTTCCGTTTCGAAATTCCACCCCTATAAATCTGCAATTTGCATTGAGCATATTACGTGGAAATCTATTCTCTAGCTTTCTAATCGCTTTACGCATTGAATTGTAATCCTCGTTTGATTTCTGCATATTTTCCTACTCATATATTTATGTAATATTTTATCATTTGAATTTTTTCACTTGACTTTTACGTTCTTGTATGTTTGATGTTGTTATTCGTTTGAGAGTAAATGCGAGAAGCAATAAAATAAGGAATGGAAAGTCTCGCATAAATTTTCTGGCGTATCTTTCTAGGAAGAAAACGTCAGTCCTTAAAAAGTTGGTAGATCGAAAGAAGGGTCACGGCTCGAAAAGTGGCTACGTCGTCGTGTTAACTGATAAGCAGAGCAAATATTTTTAGGACCCCCGTATCTTTATCTCTGCCCTCGGAATCGTTGGAACCTGTTCGTTCTCGAAAAAAGTCTCAGCCGATCTATTTTCGGTTGTTCCCTTTGGAAAATTTTTCTAATCTCCTTTCTCTCTCTCTCTCTCTCTCTCTCTGTCTGTCTATACCATTTCAGGAAATCGAAATTATTTGATAAACACCATCAACAAATATCGGAGAAGGTTTAATAATTTTATACGCGTTAATCGTCTTTCACCAATAGCTACATTTGAAGAAAGGCAAATTTTATTGTCATGAAAGGAGATTAAAAAAGGGTTGCTAATTTTGTACACGTTGATAATTTTTCTCCGATAGTCCAATTCAGAGAAAGAGAAACCGCGAATTTTTATTACGAGCAAGGGGGTGGTCGCGATTAATTAATGCATCGTGTAACGTGGATCGATAGGGTCACAGAGAAGCGTGCCAACCGTCCAGACACATCACCCTTCCCTTTCCCTTCCTTCTATCCTCGCCAGGTCATTTTTTTTCACCGGTCGAATAGCTGTCCCACACACGGTAATTTACAGAATGATCCGAGCTAGAAAAAAATATGGCAAAGTCGCGGCGGATAGGCGATAATATGGGAGCACGTCGATGTTGAAGGCTTCAGGTTCAAGGGTAGAATGCATCGGGCTAATTACTTGTTGCGTGGCGTGTATCTCGACGATCTTTCTCGACCAGACAGCTAGTTTGTCGGATCGTTATTCGTCTCTTGTAATTTATACGTTGTTTCCTTCTTCGTTCTATGTCAGAACGCAGATGAATATATCTCATATATTTTGCTGCTCTAATTAGTATTAATTATTCAATCATAACTTTGGTTGTAATCTTCTTCTAATATCTTTATCCTTTTTACCACAAATGGTTTATAAATAGATAGGTACGTAAATGTTGACTCATTTTTCAAAGAAAAATTCAGTATTTTATTATCTATTTGTATTTATATTCTCATAGCTTGAACACACGTATCACACACACACACACACACACACACACACACACACACACACACACACACACACGCACGCACGCACGCACGCACGCACGCACGCACGCACGCACACGCACACATAAATCCTATCAGAGTCGTTAATAGAACGCAGATAATTATGCATATTCATAACTCTATGAAGAATTTAAATACGAGAGATTTGTTTCATTTACTAGGTATCGCAATGAGTGCTTGCATTTGGATATTTCCTATATTTTTAATAAAATGTGACAATATCTTCAGAATACGTATCAAGCCAAAGAGTACTCGTTATAATATTTAGTGGATGACAGAAATCTTTGTTTAAGTCGCATTTATTTTATTTATCCCTTTAAAAGTATGGATTTGCATAAGTATCTGTAATCATGCATTCTGGATATTTCTGTATTCTTAAATTTCGCATAAACGCGCAGAGATCAATCCATTCGTCGTATAATAGTCAAATAACGAGTTTCCATTGTCTAGTCAAAAAATTAGAAAATCCACGATACTTACAACCCTAAGTCGCTAAATCCGTCAAATAATTTTAATTGAAAATTTATCATTTTCTAACCAACAAACAAAAATCTATCAAATTTTTACACGATTCGAAAGAACTCGTTCGAAATTCCTGGCCTCCGATTGTGCGTCAGTGAATCGGTATTTCTCGAAGTAATTAGTGACTTTAAATGTCCTTCTTTCATTTCCCCCAGGCCCATTGTCTGACTAGTTCTGCTCCGTTTCAAGCGACACGCCGCGCCGAGACACCCTGTACGCACGAACACGCTTAAACGAACGCGACTTCACGTACGAGCGTTTGGCCTCCCTTTCATCCTCCACCATTATTGTCTGCCCTTTTTCTCTGTCCTCTTCCATTCTTTATACGTCGCCCTCGACATCTCTTCTTTTCTCGTGGCGACGCGTGTCTGTCTGGCTCTCTTCTCTTCTCTTCTTTCAGCGACGAGAAAGGGAAAGGGAAAGGGAAAGGGAAGCGACAGGGCTCCTCCACGGTACGGTGGTGGAAACGCATTCGTCGGAATGAAAGATTTTTCACCCCTTCAGCCAGCTTGGCCGTCTCTTTGAGTCTTAACTCGATCTTAATTGCCGCTCGGTGAATGGGATTGCGGGACTTCGGAAATCGAGAAAAAAGCTTTTTTCTCGTTCACCAGACGATGCAGACTGTGGTTAATGTTATTGAGGAGTTTCAAGGAATCGAGTGTCTTTTAGTATTTTTAATAGGGTTTCATACAATGTATGAAGTAAAAGTCCTTCTTCGCATCGAACAAACGACGCAGTCTATGGTTAACGTTATTCAGGAATTTCAAGGAATTTTTCTCAATATTTTTCGTAGGGTTAATTGCGCTTTTATTTACGATTATACGAGTAACATTTAGATGAAAATCCTTGAAGGTGGAAAGTATTGGTAAAATTCAATTTCGTTGCCGCAATTATGTAAGATATCGATCTTAAAAAAATTTAATAATGCTATATATATATATATATAGGTATTATTTCGTTTCGAAGGAAGAATCGAAACAAATTTATGACTTTTTTAATCGAAACGCCAGTATAACGCCAATTTTAATGTAAATTTAAGTGCGTTGTTTTATGTATTTTTATTTATTGAATCTTGTTTTTCACGTTTTTAACAAACTATCGGAATCTGACATTCTCCTACCTATGTTGTAATTCGTTCCAAACAGGCATCGTTACAAATCGCTGTAACAGACATGCGAAAATATCGCGAAATTTAACAAGTTTTATTACGAATATTTAAAAATTCATATGTCACACGTGCGAAGAGAGAAACATTTGAAATTTATAAATTTCCCTGCAATAAATAATGTTCCTTTCTTTACAAAAATATAGTTCGTCTTTCGAAATAAAATAATTACATCTTTCTACCCCTCCTCAAAAAAAAAAAAAAATAAAAAAAAGAAAAAGAAAAATACTATGCGGAATACGCCGCAATTCAATCAGCGGTAAAATATCGTTAACAAATTTCATGTTAAACGATAATACGAATTGGAAAATTAAATTCCTAAGATTCCCTAAATATAGTATTAACTTAATTGCGAACGATAGATCAAAGATCAAGCATTATACTGTACAATTAGTTGGTAAACGAGTTTCATCGAGCCTTTCTTTGGTAGGTGACGGTCGTGTAGCGACAGAGATCTCTTGATTCCTGGCTTGTCAGCACCGGATATTTCAAGTGCGACGTAAATCCATCTTATAATTATTGTTTCTTGAAACGGGCCGACCACTTCGGCCCGTCTCGTCGGAACGCCTGAATGCGTCAATCGTGACGGCATTGTTCGTTCAATGAAAGCGATAGAATGGTGGCGAGAGCAATGCTCCTCGAGAGAGTGCATCGACGAAGTGCACCGCCTTGACCCTGCCTCTGTTGCACCGCTCTTGATTCCATGGCCCAATTTAAAGCGGATCCGAGACTACATTTTCGAAACAACCTCCTCTCGTTCTTTCGTTCTTCTAATCTATCCCTCTTAATCGGAAGAGAAAGAAGAAAACGACCGTTGTTTATAGAAGATCTTATTATTTAGATGTACATCCCCGTTGAAAACTTTGGGCTATTCTTTTAAACGAAACATTAATTAATTATAGTTTCAATGCTATAAAATAGCATTGCATCGTAAAATATTTATTTATTTAAGGAAGTCATTATTTCCTTTGAAATTCTAACATGCGCTAAACTTTTGTCCAAAGTTATATAAGAGAAGCTCAAATTTGCATTTTTTTATGTCACGATATATTTATATATATACGGTTAAATATACAATTGTTATACGGTAATATATAGAATCGAAGATTCGTGGTATCGAAATATGACAGAGAACGTATCTTGTAAATTTTATTCCTCTTTTTTATGACATTTTTTTAAGTGAAACTATTTCTTTGAAGTTCTATAGGCGAAAGTTCAAGGCAAGGGGCGATGTCTTTTCCAAAGCGCGATCATGTTAAAAACAAGGTTTTAAAAACGTGAAGTTTTTAGTGCTTGAGTCACGTGGTGCTTGAACTGCAGCAGGCGCTGTAAAAACTTCTTAAGCTTTTTTTTCCCCCTATGTTTTCCTTTCCGTGAATTCGTGTAAAAAATTGACAGCACACGGAGTTAAATTTTTTTATATGAAATTCATGGATATAATCTCTGTAGAATTCTTAAAAAAATTGAGTAAAATAAATTCTTGTTTACCATAAAAAGCAGGTTGTGTAATGTTGCACGATCTCGAAAAGACGTAATCGTAGTATCATTAAGCTCTCATAGCAGATATTCTATCAAAAATAAATTTTGCAATCGTGTTATCATTTTTAATTTATCAACCGTTTATCACTCGTATTATGCATAAACAACGAACAACAAGTATCTGATTGCAGATCTTTACTAACTATAATGTAATATAATATATAATTTAATAAATATATAATACGATTGTATTAACGTATGAAAAAATTATGCAGAACGGAGATGAACAGATAAACTGCAGATTACTTCTAATTCTTTTCATTTATTTTAGAATTCCGGACAATTTCTTCCCTTGTTTCTTCGCTTTGAACGTGGCTGCATCAAAAAAGAGAAAATAGATTAGTGCATAAAATAACGAAGCGTGAAAAAGTTTAGGGGAACAGGCATCTGAGAAACGATAATCAACAGTCGAGACAGAAGAATTCGAGGCGTATAGTAGCTGTTATCAGTCAAGGCCAAGTGATAGGAAGCTTCGCTTTTATGTAGTTTCATTTCATCGAACGACTCGATCGTTTTAATTTTTCTCTCTTTCGTTGTATTTTCGTTGTAATTCCACGAAGAAATTTTTTCAAATTTTGTGGCATTTAAAAACACTTTATTTCGATTTCGAGTTCGAAGAATTATAGAAATAGACAGGCTGATTTTAATCTGTCCTCGGGCGAAGGATAGACGGCCGTAAATTTGGACAAATTTGAAATTCTCCGAAAAGAAACCGAAAGTGCATTTTCCTGGGTGCTTTTTTCTTTTCTTTTATTCAAGAGCAGTTACAGATATAAGTGTACACGTAATTTACGTATCCTACAATATTGCGTATTTATTTCGGAAAGTCGCAATACTTGCCAATTTTTGAAATCGTGTGACACGGATGTACATTTTGTACGAAATTCTTTTTCTACGTGCGTTCATTGCGTCGATTAAATTTTTTATTTCAAATCTATCATTGACATAAAATTTAATATTTTACTTCTCATCGAAATATTTAACATTACTCGTGTAAACTTCAATGATATCTAATCACTGGATCGACCTATAGATATTTAATTAATAAGACAGCTTCTTGAAAGAAATTCATAAATCCTTATCTACATATGTAGATGCAACCATCGATTTCTTATCAATTTTACCAATGGCCTGCTACAAAAATTACCATATCATGTTTCATTTAATTATTCAACGGGAATTGATCTACTACCAAATACCTTGTGTACTTGTTCAAGCGAAATCGCATCGAAGGAAATAAACAAACGGAATTTGACGAAGAAAACTGGATAAATTATAGCATACTGTGTTACAAAAATCCTCAATCCTCATTCAACGCGAATATTTCGCCCCATATCCTACTACAAAAATTCTCATCTTAGATCAAGATTATCAATCAGAATCCATCTATTACCAAATTGCTTGTATTTATTTTTATCGAAGTGTATCGTTCCATCAGGAGGAAACTAGAAGAAAGAATTTCTTGAAGAGACCTCGGATGTATCGATATCTACTTCTTGCCATTTATCTGCAACTTTCTTCGCCCTACTCTCTATTACAGACAAACCTCATTAATCTCATTCGACGTCGTATTTCGTATACGATAATACCGTATATATGCAAATGTGTTATTGTATTAGGTTGCTGCTAAAATATTGAACTAGTGGAAAACTACGGCGACTCGATGACAATGACTGAGAATCCAACTAGTAAATCTCTTTCCCTGCGTACATCGTCGTCGCCGATGATCGCACAGGCGCAATTGATGCGACGTTAAAATCTATATAACGAAAAAGTAACAACAAAATAGAAAAACTAACAACAGAAGATGGACGAGACTCTACGGCGGAGGAACCTATCAATTTGGACGTCGCGAAACGTAAAAGACGTTATTCTCGGTTGTGCGGGCGCAGAAACGGAGCGTTGCTGACGGAAAACGCGTCGGGTCGGCGTACCGCGATTCCGCCAGCTCCACCCGCTCGAATGGAGGCGCGCGCGCTTGCAAACCGACGCCAGTGGAAAGGGTGACCATACGAAGAGTTCAGTGTCTCGCAATGACCCCTGTTCGCTCGGCAGTGCAAGGCAAGGGGGAATGACCTAGTCCCCTTGCTCGCTCGCTACCGCTGCTGGTACGCTCCTGTCGCGCCGCAACCCGCTTCACCTTCGCGTCACGTCGACATTGCGGTTCGTCATCCCCAGAGGGAGGCACGATTCCTCTTTTCTCGGAACTTACACGCCACCACCCTCTTAACTTCCTCCTTCCATCGGCCTTGCCTCTTGCCTTCCATTGTGATCATCTGGCCGTGCACTTTTCGTTCTGTTGATAAATTATACGGATTAAATAAACGACAGACGTTTAGGGGTACGTGTGGTGTTTTAGGATGATTTGATCGGGAAGGTGGGAACGAGGATACGGAATTGCCGTGCTAGTGGCCGTTGAAGCGGGGATCGATTAGATGGAAGTTTATGAGATCGGGGTTTGTTGAGTTAATACGATGTAAAAATTGAATCGTTTTGGGTTGAACGTGGTTTAGTACGTACGCGATCGCTTATAATTATTCTTCGTTCCTTTTTTTTTTTATTTCCTTCTAATTCTATGTTATTTTCAGCCTATTATTTTTTTAACAAACTAAATAACGGTCCCTTGCTATTGGTAGTATACACGATTCTTTATTGGCTCAAGGAACACTGTTTTGGTTACTATATTGATTAGAAATTATCGTAGTCCTTGTCAGTTACTTAGGAAATGTCCATCGATTAGTCGTTCGAATAATTAGGAATAATCGATCGTGTATAATAAGAATAAGAATAAGAATATATATATATATAAGTACACTTGTTCAATGCTCTGCGATATATAAACTTAACTTTCATGACAATTTTAGTCCACGATATAACCTACTTCCGCCTTGTACTGAGCATAATTACCCTATTCTTCTTATACTGACTGTATGAATACATGTACTTTTCGCTTGAATATTCCATATATTATCATTATCTTCGATCCATTCTTGGTCCATTCTTCGCCTATCCTTCTTTCCTTAACCTAATTACCTTACACACCACAAAATCCCACCATAAATACATCTTCGCTAAATTCCCCTTGCCCCTACTTCTCATTACGGTTGCATAATTTAAAGCAATCTGCTTCACGTCACAAACAGCGCGCCCTTAAAAGCATTGAAAAATCGTGAATAGCGAGTAGATGGAGGTGGAGGTAGAAAATCGTAATGGTATAAGTCGACTCACTTCCAGTTTACATAAAACAGCGTTGCGCGCTTATCAAACAAATTACATTTACAACCTGGTCGTATCTAAACTGCGGATATCTATGCAAATTCATATATTGTATTTATGCATATAATTTAAAAACTAAAACGTAGGTAGACGCTTGTTTCACTTACTAAATATCGTACGGAGTGCTGTATTTTCGATATTTTATATGTTTTTGCATTTTCTGTGCAATTGCGCAATCCAAAAGATTTTCTATGGATGCATAAACATTTGCAATTCAGTCACAGCTTAATTAATTAACAAACTTAACGAATGATCAACGTTTAATAAACGAAACACGTGACTACATTCTAACTATCATAAGCTTGAGTCACGGCGCTATGATTTCCTCATATACCGTGCGGTCCCCTCTGATAAACAATACTGTCCCCATCACGCGATCGTCGCGAAATTAGCACTCGCGGCAGGTGCGATGGGCCGGTATATATCGCAGCGGTGAATAATTCACTGCCGATCGGTCGACGGGAGTCAAGGTGGGAGCGGTTGTCGAACGTCGTCGCCGCGACATCGATCATTGACCTCCCCCGAAGTTTAAGGTCCCGACAAGTGGATGGATGCCAGGGTTCATCAGCACCGACGTCGCCGCGCGATCATTGGAGGGGATGATGAGAGAGAAACAGAGAGAGAGAGAGAGAGAGAGAGAGAGAGAGAGAGAGAGTGACTCCCTTTTCATCGCGCGAATCGGAAGAAAACCAGAGGAAGAGGAGAAAGAAGGATTTTACGATAGCCCTCTTTCCCGTTTTCTCTTCTTCCCCCCGTTGCACCCTCTGGCGAGGTGGTTTATATCTTCCTGAGAGTCCGATATGCTACACCGAGACACCCTCTAACCCCTTGAGCCGCGACCCCTCGAACACAAAGTCTTTTCCACCCCTTCTTCGACGTCGGCGGGAAAACGACCGTCAGAGCAACGAAGAGAAAGAGGGGAGGAAGAGGGGTGGAGGAGGGGGAGGGAAAGGGGTGACGACGATGCCATTGCACTGCACTGGGTGAGGGTCATTACTCCGAGCAAGGCGAGCCGGTGACCTCGGCGCCAACGCCCGGAATCGATCCAACACCCTCTGCCGCACTTCCCTTGCCACCCCCACCAGTCTGCCGTGTCTGACACGGGGTGCAATGCACCGTACGATTCTCTACTTTTATTATACTTGTGAGCCGTGTGCATGCACCGACAGAGGGCACAAGATACTGTTACCTTTTTGGGGTTACCGCTTTGTTGAGAGATTTTCAGCCACTGACTCTGTTTTCGTTCGGAGAACTTGGGATTTTTAACCTCCTCGGCGCGGCGCTCCTCCGCCGCGTAGTGTCATTTGACGGCAATCGCGAATACTTGAACCGAATTTGCACCCTTTCACTTTGGACGACCGTCGCGAATGGTCCATCGAACAATATCGTTTTCATCCGCGTTTCGTTCAAAGTGGAGTCAATCTCTATCTTGAATGGATCATCCACGATGATCGTACAGAGGGAAAAGGTATGGATTCGGCTTTATTTTTATTTTAACCGATCGCAATCCAATGATAATCAGTTCAACCGAGAAGTTGGACAATAGGTGACAGGCTACTTGTGACGAAGTGCCCAAAACGATCACACAGGATGACGTAAATAGTCGAAAAATGACAACAGTATGCTTTATGTTTTTGACGATGTTGCATTTGGTCGACGCTCGGTAACGGGATGCGTTTGACGACTATCGACTATCGAAGATGTTAAGGGACAGATAGTATGTTGCTGTCCGGTGACCCAGACATTGAGTCACGCGATATAGGTTGCTATAGTGGAAAAAGCGTCTGGCTCACCTGCCGAGACTTATCGGTATATTGTAGATTTTTATAACGAACGTGTATCCTGCTGAAGGTAAACAAAGAAGTATTGGGCCTAAACAGAGATCTTTTTACCCTCAACGGTAAAATAAGGTTCTTGCGAGGAAAGATTTAGTGGGTCGAATTAGTCAAGTGTTCGTTTCCGTGGACGTTTTAATGGTTCTTTAGATATTGATTTAGGTGGTTGTTTTCACAATCAAAGCAAGTAAGGGGGAAAATTGGACGAAATTATTTAAGGGCGGTGCGAGGGCGTTAATAAAAGAGAATGGTGGTACCGGGTGAAGCGAACGAGATCCGGGTCATTTAGTGTGATCGACAACGAGGGTCGATCCGACGCGATTATGGGGTGATTGGGTGACTAGGTGAGTTCAGGCGCAAATTTTATTTTTCTTTGGGTCGGGAAAGGCTTCGATGGGACACGAGTTCGTGGTTTATAATGATAGCGATTGAACGTGAAATTAGATTATTAAATTTGTTAAAAGCGCGTGCATATTTTTTTTAATAATTGTCGAAACAGAATATCTGGAATACAGAATAATTCTATTATTGACATGATGTTGATACCTTGCATATAGCAAGTGATAACATTTCTTTTAATTTTTACCACCAAACTGTTAGAAGAATCACGTAACTGTGACTAGTTCTGTCTGCGATGAACGTCAACTGCAGGTGTCTCAGAATGTCTTTAACTGGAACTAGAGTAGCAGGTAACTAAACATTGATTTAACGCTATATGAAACCGATATATCTCATCGAGTATTAACGTTTCTACACATAATGAGTCACTATTACCATCTGCATTTATGTTAGCGCGTAGAACGAACTATAGAAACCTTTTCAAAAAATAGAATCTACTCCAGTACATTGGAAGTGTTATCAATCGTTAATATTCTCATATAGCATTATACGTTAATTAATATAATATATTATGGTGATTAATAGTAATTCGAGAAAGATAACTACATGAAATAGTTTATTAAAATGCGAGCAAATATAATTATAACTTGACGAAATAACTCCATATGATGAATTAACGTAGATAGAACATTGGCACCTGTTAGACGTGTTTCATGGCCGAGTCGAGCGAGAAAGATTAATCAGGACGAGGTGATAATTTAACCGAGGCTCATTAAGCAACGATACGCGCGCGAACATCGTGGGTGTTTGATACTCTTCTCGAGATAAATGCCGATGACTAAGGTTGCATGAATAGCGTACGAGCTCGTGAATGAGAAACGGATGCCTGTAATTTACGGTGAGTCATTCAGTTCGATTCTAATAGAGTCTTCCCATTAGCGCGCCATTACCTCTTCATTCTACGGCACGTAACGACATTTTTCTTTCCACGTGTAATTATAATACGAGTTGTCCTTTCCTAGAATAAAAAAAAATTTTTAGACTCTCAGTCCAAAAAGTCCGAGAACTCCTTTCTACTTTTTAGTAATTTATATTCTACGAGTTTTTTTTCTGCAACATCTTACGATAGATATATCCGATAGACGAAAGGATTCCTCGATCGATACGTCGAATATATCGAAAATTTTCAAAATTTTGCCGGCCGATTTTTCTGAATTTTCGAGATTCCGAGGATACAACACAGATGGCTCTTTCACGACGGGCCCAAACTAGGCCCTGAATATTCGTGGCCCTTCGTCGCCGCTAGGTGTCGACAGAAGTTTTGGAAAAGAGAAATCCGCCCCTTAAATCTTCTTTTAGATTTTCTATAAAAATAGGTCTATCGTTTAGTATCATTAGAATATTATATCTCTATTCAATTTTCAAATAATCTGTTAATAACATCTACATTATTTTAAGCTAATTTTTTTTTCTTAATCTTACGAGGCGTAGCCTTTACCATTACTTAACTTCTTTTTTTTTTTTTTTAATTTTCCTCACGATATTAAACTTCGTTTTATAACAAGTTGTTTAAAAGGACTTAATATCTTCCTGGTATCGACGAATTTCTTCCAACTTCCGGTAGCCATTGTCCAGGCAGTAAAAGAGCCACGTGTCGAGATGTTACATCCGTTACGCAAAACCATCTCTTGTGTAAAGGGGTTTCGTGTTACGGCGTGTGTCACGTTTTACGTTTCCTTTGATCTTCCAGATGCATCGGCGGATTCAATAAGTGTGCTATTTCTTGTTCGTTTATTTTCGTGAATGTTTGCCACGCGAATTAATTTTTCTTCCTTATCTTACATCGATAGTCTTCTTTTTTTTCTTTTTCATTGATTCGATTACATTTTTCTCCTGATTTAAGAAAAAAAAAAACAAAAGAAGAAAATCCAACGGTTTAACGTTACTTCTATTCAAAATAGTCACACGTTGTAGAAATTTGCGAAATAGGATTATTCACGTTTGAAAAGAATCCCTTTGAAACCTGCGAAGGATAGAATGATTTTTGAAACGAACGCCGTGGGAACTGATCCGAAAGGGTTGTTTGCATTGAGGTATGCAGATGCATTTTAGGAAATGGACGGACAAATATATATTTATGGCTTTAGTTGCCCCTTTTCCATGATGCATGGAGAATCTCACGAAACGGCATCACCTGTGTCCGGTTTTGCATAGAGTGGGACATTCGATCTCGTTGAAGAGGAATTAAACAATAGATTAATACATCGAGTGATTATTCTGTTCAAAATTACAGCACACTAAATGTCTCAGTACAATATATATATATATTGTAAATAGCGTAAATATAGACAGTAGAACTATTAATTAATATTCATTCACGGATATTTTGTTTTCATTACTTAAAAATATTTTAACAAATTTCAATGTTGGATTTCTTCGAAAACAATTTTTCTTCTGTCCGCATATTAAGACGAAATTTCTTTCTCGACGACCTTGTCTGAATAACCACGAACTATGGCCCGCTATCGTTCAAAGACTTTCTTCTTGAAATTATTTACAAGTTTCTACGTTTGACATACAACACCGTAAGAAGTTTGCGGATTCCTAAGTAAATTTATATTTCTACAAACAGCATCAAAAGAACTGAACTTGTACGCGGACGTTTATATATTGTGTAAAGTTTTATATAAAAACTGCGCAAAGTGCCTAAAGCGTAATACTTCGATAAAATACTCTAATAAAACGAATCCGCGCACAAGTTCCATCTTCTCAATTTTACGCACTTTTTGCGTCTTTAAGTTTTGCACGGAAATCGTCGCGATCTAACCGTTCCACGCGTTCGTTCGTCTTTAGGTTTTACGTAAAATGCCACAGTCTAATCATAAGTGTTGCCAATTTCGACAATACTATCCCCTACGCTGAAACGAGCATCTATCGAAATCATGATCGACACGCGGAAGTCGTAATGCTGCTGCATCGCGTTACACGTTGCACGCGTCGCACCCCCGCGAAACACGAGACCTTGGTAGCTTCCGTGAGCCTTGCTCGTGGCATAATAAGGGGTGTTCTCTGCAAGTTGCATAATACCGAGGTGGTACGCGTGTCTGGACGCAGCTGTTCGCCGCATCTCGTCACGCGCGCTTCTCATTGTAACGCGCGGCCGGAAAAGAAGCGGAAAGGGGGATCCATCGGTTGGAAAGGGAAAACGAGCCGCGCAACAACCGGCCAGAAGGTTACGCGAAGGATCGAATTTTGATTCGAACACGCCCTCTTCTCCTCGCGGCCTTTTTCGATCGACACGCGTGCTGGTACTGGTGCTGGCTCGTAGTTGCACCTGCCATCAGGCACGCACGTGCGTGCGTCGAATTCTTCGAGATTCGAGATTCGAGATGGTTACGGATCGTGAATTGCTTGGTCGTAGCGATGAATAAAAATATGTACGGATCAGATTTTCTTGTAGAATGCTGTAAAAATTTGTGAAATAAGACGGTCTTCTGCAATCTTCTATTGTCCCTTTTTTCTTGTACAATTAAAGTTTCGAATCCACAGTTTAAGCATGTTATCATTCATCGTGATTTAGTAGATTTGGCATAAAAAGAAACGATAGAAGATAGATTGCTTTTAGCGAGTTAGAAGATTTCCTATCGTTGTAAAAGAGGGAAGGCAATGATTGTTGTAGGGATGGATTCTAGAATCATTTGGAAACTGACGTAAAAGGAAAGAAATAGGGTAAAAGCGAGGTAGGAATTGACGCTGCGATTGTAACAAAAGTTTTGGTTTCTTACAGCAGCTGTTTCGAAGATTTTACATAATCGTTTTAAGGATCGAGATCATGACGATTGAAAATATATCTTCCAGTATGTATTAGTATATTTTCTAGCCAACGTTGCTCTCCTATTTCATTTCTAATAAATATTCCGAAATGAGCCGGCGCCCCGAAAAGTGATTTCGCGTGATATAAAAATCAGTTCCAGTCGGTTGATTAGTTGGTTGGAATTAATCAAAGGATCTTTAATCAAAAGCACACAACCATTGGGCAACGCATCGCCATTGACCATTTTTCCCCAAAAGATTGAAAATCGAAGCCCTTTCATTCGCACGGTGATGCACCGCGCAACGTTTGCAGGCTTCCCCTTTCCAGGGTCGAAAGTTACATAAAAGGGTTTTTCTGAAAGCTTTGCAGTTCGACAAAGGGCGATCGGTAATCCGCATCTGTCCACTCGTGTTGCGTAAAATGGCAGAAATTCTGAACCAACGTTCACAATTATCGTTTTCGTCTATAGATCAATCGAGTTTCGAAAGTTTTTGGAAAGTATGTGAATAGAGTTGGTTAGAGCTATGAAAGGAATGGATTTAAAGGGTATATCGTCAACTGCGACGTTTCCTGCGAGTCAACCAGATGCAAATATTTCTTTGCCCATAAACGTGCATGCTATTTCGGCCGATCTTGAACGCAGCTGTCGATCATCAGGTCGATATTCGGTCATTCTTGGTGAATTTTACGTAAATACCAGCTGTAGAAGTCTGGGGAGGTGCGCTCGGCTAAAGCTGCTCGAAAGGGTTGACCTGTTGCGATCGCAGCTGCCCCATAACTTTCGACGCTCCCGTGGACGGAAGTTTGCATCATCGATTCGCAAACAACCTCGTTCGACGTTTCAGTTTCTCTATTTTCGTTTTCTATTTCGGTGTCACGATGGGTAACAACGATTCGAAGAATTTTATTCGAAGCTCGGAAGAATTCTATTACTTTCGTTCGTTCGAACTTGTCTCGCCAAATTCCATTGGATTCTTGTTAAAAACACCAGTCCATAAATAAATTCGACAGATTGATCTGAATCTGAACGATGATTCGTTAGAGCGAAAATCGATCGATCAAGATCACTTAAATATCGTTCCAGATTCGGGTTAGCCGTTGTTTCAGGGATGAAGAGTATCCGATGGTCGAGCCGAAAGAGGGGGTTTAACCGATCCGTCGAGAGAGAGGAGCATTGGCCCGAGTGGGGCCACCACGGTGCATCGGCCTGCATATCAGTCGGCCACAAGTGTGTTAGTGAGATTATGTGTCGTCCGTGTTCCCGGCAATACTGGTGCGCGATGCAATCTGCACCTTTCTCCCGTTCTCCCCGCCATCGCCATCCCTATGTTTCTCGTTCGTCACGGTCCTCCTCCTCTTCCTCCTCTTTCTTCTCTTCCTCGCGTTCCACCGATGACGACGACGACGACGACGACGACGACGACAACGACAACAACGACGACAACGACGACAACGACGACAACGACGACAACGACGACAACGACGACGAAGACGACGACGAAGACGACGTTCCATCGTACTCACTTACTTTTGCTGCAAGGGCTGCGCAAGATCCACGGAGGGGGATATCCCGATGGATAACACGGAGAAGGAGGCTGAGAGGCGGAGGAACTCTCAAGGTCCATGGCGTGCATTGATCCTGCTCGGTCACGGACCCTCTAGTCTTTTCTCTGTCGTCCGCTGGTATCCTCTCCGTTACTTGGCCTCTTCTCCGTCGATTTCTTCGTGTTCCACCCTCTCTTTCCTCGGCACTTCTCTCCTCCTAACCTTCTCCTCTCGCTCCGTGCGCCGTTTCGCTTTCTTTTTCTCCATCGCTGCTCTCTTCCCCGCGTCGCGTTTTCTTCTCTTTGGTCTTCTATTGGGTCTCGGACGTCCCACCTTCCCCCGTGGCCTCCTTTCTCCTTCCTCCTCTCTTTCTTCCCTACTCCACTCTTTCTTCTGCCACCCTCTTTCTTCCACACTTTTTCTATGAATCTCTTTCTGCCCGCCTGTTTCGTCGATCCTTTTGTTCTCTCGGTCGTTTTACTCCATTCCACTATATCCTCCGCTAGCAGACCGGCCGTTACTCTTTTTCCACCCTAGCCAAGCTCTCATAGAGCGCCAGGAATCCTCGCCAGGATTCGAGACTTTACGATCCAACGTGGGGGATGCGTTTTTGGAAGCGATTCGAAGTTTTGACTGTAAATCGAAGGATTCCGTCGCATGATTCATTTTAGGTAGTTGGAATTGTCTTCGGTTCACGGCTGGAACGTCATGGTTCGTCCGTTATCGAGGCTCGCGAGTACGTCGGTTGGCCTGGAGGTGGGCAAAAAGTATCGCCCGCGAGACAAGAGTAGCGATTACGGCTGCAAAGAGTCCTGTTGCGATAACCGCGGGTAAACGAACTCTTCTTCTTCTATTGCTTCGCTCTTCTTACTTCGGCCACGAGCTTACGCTCTTTTGCTCCCTCGTGTTTGCGCACGCCAATGTCGGCTGTGCCGCATTTCCGTTTCACTTTCTTCGCGGAATGCTCGATCCAGAGGCGCGCACTTGCAAATCCATTTTCAATGATTTTCGATGAATTTTCAATGACGTTTTTTTTTTCCTTTTTTCTTTTTAGATCTTACATAGCGTCCCTTTACCTTGTATTTTATTCTGTTCGTTATTTCTCCTTTTTCAACGTACAGATCGGCAACATTCGATGGATAGGTGTCGTCTGTAGATTTTTCAATCTTCGTATTTATATTTTGCGTTATTTATATTTACGTGTAATAAAAGTCAAATGATTTTTCTATTTTCGTTTTTATTTTGCTTGAACATTTCGATCGAACATTTGATGGATATCTTGTAATATTTCATTTAATACTATATGCTACTTTCTAGATCTAGATTTTCTAGATTCTTAAATTTGTATATTTATATTTTATCACATGTATTTATGTAGAGTAGAATTCGACAGAATTTTCCTATACGATTTGTTTCTTCTGTATTTTGCTTGCATTCTAATTTCAGTAGTAAAAGTTTTATAATCACGGTCGTCGCTAGCTCTGATATTAAACGAGGAAATTATACACTGTAAAAGCCTGAGAATTTTTTTGAAATCTAAACTAGTAACTACTTTGCAACTGATTATTAGTTGTGCTTGTGTAATTAAGGAAATGCTCCATGTCGATTAAGGAAGCCGGTATTTAACAAAGTTCTACGGTTATAGATCGAAGGTAATTTATGCGTTATCGTGTATCAAACAGCAGCAAAAAATCTAGTTGCGCTGCTTAATGAGATCGAACCAACTATCAGTCGCAATCGAGACGAGATGGAAAGCTCAGAGAAAGTGGTTGAAATGACATTTGCAGCATCGAGACACGTCTCTGCCAATCCAACCTGGTATTTGCTACGAAATAACTTAGTCCGCGAACGAGTTTCACTCACTCTACCTTCGACAAACCTGTTACGTCGGTAATTGTACCAGTATTCTACTCAATGTCAGTTATTTGATTTACGAAGAAAGATTCGAAGAACAATTTTGGATAATAGTTGATATCAAATAATCCCGTTGATTTTAGAATTCTGTAAATTCTACGTTGCACTTTTATGATTTCCCAATATGGACAATTGTTCGTTCGTCTTTTTACATCGTACACTTCTTCCTTTCCTTTCGTAAGCTTTACGTTTCAGTTTTACAATTACGTATTTTTCCTTTCCTTTGGTAAGTTGGTATGATTCAGTCATAGGTAATTTTAGTATTGAAACACGCGAAATCAGGTTCACAGATAATTAAAGAGACAGAAACGGATTGAAGCTTTCCGATATTGTACCGTTCTTCCTTTTTCTTTCAGCTGTCGCCAAAATTCGATAATACCCAGAGGATAAGACACAGATTTGTAATTTATTTTTATCTCGTCACCCTATAATTCCAGGGTGGAAAACGAACTTAGAGTACTTCAGCACGAAGGAAACTCGTTTCTTTTCGCAAAAATGTTCGGTCACGGTGGACGTTTTAGAGTTTCGACGTTTAAAGGTTCTTCGCCCTTCTGGGAATTAACACGGAAACGATTCTGTTTGGCAATGCCGACCTTGACCACTTCAACCAACCACCGAGAAAGTCAACTACCCGTCTTGCCCTGTTTCCGGTGATTGTTTCCCACCGAACTTTGCCCATTTACCAGTACAAACAGCACCTGATCTTCCCAACTTCCTCGTAAACGTCACTTGTAAAGAGTTAAAGAAACTGCTGCGTAATCGATACTGGTGCAATTTTTCTATGCTAAATTTACGTCTACTTGTCGCAAGGTTGTAGAACGTTCCTCTTATTCAATTCTGGCTGCGACGAACAGATTGTCCAACTGTCTAATTTACAGTTAAGTTGACAAAGAAGGGTTGAACCGTTCAATGCCAGTCGTAATTTTCTCAATTCGGCAACGTTTGTTCTAGTTAGACGAACACAATATGCAGTAACTCGTGGACGCAATAAATCACGCGACTCGTGCAAATCGTCGGTAAATTTACGACTCTTACGAAAGGGTTTCGTCGAACTAGTTCAATATTTAAAACGGACAGAGCAGATTCACGGGAAAGAGTAGCATTGTAAATTATATCCGCATGCAGAGAAAATTCGATGCGCAGTAGGTTAGCTTCGAGGGTACGGAGGATAATTCGCAGATATTCGCAATTGTTGAGTTAAGTTAGGTTGAGTTGAGTTGGACGAAATACTATTACCAGTTTCTTCCGCTGTATTACGTTTATGCCACATGCTGTTCATTATTAAATTTGCCCCTGGTGAATAAATAATTTTCTGTCATTTAACATTTAAACCGTATAATTGCAACGCGAATAATAATCGCAATACTGAGCGGCACTACCGTGAACTTGTAGTTAGATTGTTGAAGTAACTCTTCAAGAAAAACTTTGCATATTTATTTATGTATATCCGTATAACCTGGAGACTGCTATTACGCAGAAATATCGTAAATAAGGAGACGTGCATATTATTGTTCCCTTGAATATACATTATGTTATGAGTTGCAAGGTCTACGGACAAAGGAACTAATAAACGGAATTCTATTTGTGTTCCCCGTAGCCTCTAGTCGAAGCTATAAGATTAACCTTTTTGGTAATGTCCTTTTGCTATAAATATATTTCTATCGTATTGTATCGTAACATTGTAGAGTGAAGATCTGGTTCAGCATACATTATGTTTATACTTTTACTCATACCTTTAATTATTTCAATGTACTCTTCTATTACAAATCTACCCACTCGTTCTTCAACCTCAACCTCGACATAAATAAAGTTACATAGTTCTCAAGTAATACGAGAAAATGAAAATGAAAACGAAGATCGCAGAAGTCACATCTTTTGTTTTACGAAAGTACGATTTCGAAATTGAATATATCGTCGATCGATTTCACGTTACGAATATCTCTCTTTTTACATGATTTTAATCTTATACGTATATTTCTCTCACGTTTGCGTATTTCAAAAAATATCGTTTCTCATAATTCACTATTCAACTTGTCAGATTTATCAGCTACTTCTGAAACGTTTATATCTTTGGATTTAACAAGATTCCTTTTCGAGAAGCTTCACTCTTTTCGTTATGTAAGCGTATTAAAACGTTCCCCTTTAGCCACCAAGTAGCATGACAATTGGAAAATCAACAGAAATAGATCCATCATACATCGTTGCTAAAAATAAGACCGGAAGGTTCGGTCTAACCATCTTCACACCAAATAGCACAGTATTCTCGGCAAATGACTGGCACAATTCGGAGGATTCTACGAAACGAGGCCACACAGAATTTCCCATGATGTTCGATCGGCTAATCGACAGAAAAACCGTCCGTGGGATAGAATCGGCTGCCATTATGTTCTTCTTCCCACCCCTTTCGAATTTTCCCCTTTCCTACAAAAA
>CM026171.1:8319624-8388928 GCA_014825975.1 Bombus haemorrhoidalis
ATTCGGAAACCCTTTTCACGGTGGCGCCGATCGACACGGATAAACTCGTTTCCCTTCGTTCGCTTATTTTCGATTCGAGAATCTTTCTTAGAGAACAGAAAATGGTTTTCATCCTTGCTAGGGATCAGGATGTTCCAGATTCGGCTATTATTATTATTGGGATCCATACGGGAGGAAAAAAAGAAAAAGAAAAGAAAATAAGATAGATAACAATCGAGTATCGCAAAGCGAGAGAGAGAGAGAGAGAGAGAGGTTGATCGATTGTGCGTGTCCATATTCGTAGTGTATTATATACGTACGTGAATCAGTTACGTTAACGTTAAAAATTACAGTTGTTTCTTGAACGATGTAATTCTAGTTATATACATGGATCTTTTCCCCAGGAAGAAAGTTTCAGAGTAGTTTGATGACTTTCGCCAATTTTTATTATCTGATTCTAGTCGTCTTTTTTTAAGCTCTATTTTATCACTAAAGCATAAGAAATCAGAGGAGTTCGGGAAACCAATACTTTTGATCATTTTATTAAGAAAGTTTTCCAATTTGTTAATTTCTTCTTATTCGACAAAAATCGGTACAAATATAATATTTTTCAGCTCAGAGTTCCTTCAATGTTTAACATTCTTCGAAAACGTCAGCTTAGATTTGAATCGTAGACACGTATTTTTATTTAAAGGAAAAATTATTGCCTGAGAAGAGACGGTCAAAGAGTGAAAATTCGGAAAGGTCACTAGCCTGCATAATCATCCTAAAATTGTATATCTAATCGTCGCGTACTTTTACCTGCAACTATGAACTATAAATCAACATTTCCTTTCGAGAAGTTCCAAAAAATCTTCGCGTTAGCAAATTAGAGAGAGAGAGAGAGAGAGAGAAGAAAAATGGTCAATCGGGTAGGAAGACTTTAGATTTCACCGAAAAACGACGCTTATCCCAGAATTACTGTAACGGCTTGTTCGTATCAGTCACTTCCGGTCGTTAGCAGACGCGTTACGTAAGATTCATGCTCGTGGAGCGTGAAGATCTGGGCCAGCAAGGACGAATTCTTTCACGGTGGCCCGTAAATTTCCTGCGACGTTTCCTTGCTAAGCGAGGTCAGTACTGCCTTTCGAGTTCGCATTGTAAACCAATAATGCTATTTACGTCTCGAATGATGAGATCCCCTTACACTTAGATTTATGGGCCGCCACTTATTTATTGTCTTCACTATAGCTTCACGCAATCCTAAACGTTTTATCTTGCATCGTGTTCACGATCAAGCTGATCTAACGGTATAGTTTTGGTGAAAACGGTTCCGTGTATACAGTCCGACACGATGGAAAATACGATGGCGTGCAAACATTTCCGGCTATATAAATTTTTCTCTTTATCTTCGGACGATGATATCCGAAAGAATTGTAAGTAATATTAGGTACCAGAGTATGATAAGTAAAAGACGATGGTGCGATACACGAACGTTATTACAGTATTCAAAACGTAGTTTTATCCGTATTACTCGATATTTCTTGAAACAACGTTTTTCGAAGTGTAAGATGAGAAATCTGTGTGGATACTTTTGCACGCCATTCTAACTAATTAACTAACTGAAACTGATTAACGTTTTGTACTTAAGTTTGATTCATTATACATCCTATAGCGGTCGGGATAAGTTTCGTAGATTATTTAGCAAATATTACAAACGAAGCCCGTTTAACGAAACTTAGGTGATATCTACTTTTCTATCTGCTCGCGTGGATTTGTTCCGGACTGTATATACCGAAGCAAATATTTTTAAACTCGGTATAATAACTTAGTTTAGCTTTCTGGTAGGTTGCCGGCTTCAGGACCCAGGAAATAAAAAGCTTCTGTTCACGGTACAAAGACCTGTTCCGGAGCAAATTAGCCGTAACCGAATCGTTTCGTAATTGGGAGAACAGTGACGAGACGTTTCGTGAGTCGACTGCTGTTTTGTCGTTCAAAGGAGCTCGTTCGAGAGTCTCTTCTCGTGCCAGGTCTCTCCTTGCCTATCTTTTTGCTTGTTGATCTTTCGCTTCTCTTTGTGTAACTTCTCAAACGTAATAGACTTTTGATCATCGTATGATAATACGCCTGATCATTTGAAATTTTTATTAAGATTGCTAGGATGGTTAAAACGAGCAATCTCTGTTCTTTAGAAATTTTGTACAATTTCTATTAAAAGTTGGATGAAAAGTTGTTTCCGCTCTATGTGCTTTCTCGTGTGCTTTCCGTGCCGTCTCTTCTGTGATACAATTTCTATACTTTAGTCGTTGCGATTGACAACATCGTGTATCGAACAGTTATATGTCGACTTTCTGTTGAAAATCACAATAGTAATGTGTTCGTATTTTCAAATATAATTTAATTCTCGAATATTTCATATCATGGAGCATGAATATTTTTCCAATAATTCTTCCCGAAAGAAATCCTCCGCGAAATAAGACTCGGGTTAATCAACCGAATAATATTTCGCTGATAGATCGCGAAAAAGATTCCGACAAAGTCATTCTGAGGGCTGAGAGGAATATATAGCGAAACACCGGCAGAATTTACATTATAAGTAGGGCCAGTTACTTTGTCCCCGGGATATTCCTTCAAAAATAGCCTAATTAAATTTGCATGGTAATAGGTGCCTCTTTTGCTCGATACGTATCTCGTAAAGGTCGCGGTGAAATTTATAGAATTAAAAGGAAACGTGCTCGTGAAAGTAAGTTCGTTTCATCGGCGGTCATTTGACTTTCGATGTTTCTTATTTATTACGCTTTGTTTTCTTCCTTTCTTCCTCTTTTTTCTTTTTCTTCAAATTTCTCATTATACTTACTCGAAAGGCAATATCGGGCTCGTCAACTGACTGCGATAATTAATTATGGAAGCAGAATCGAATTGTTCGGGACAGGAGGATATTCGAGCGAAGCTAAGTAATTTTCTGCGTTGTAATTTGCTAAATTTTTCTAATTTGTAAGCGATTTTTTGATTTTAATTTAAAAACTGATTGTTTGTCATATTATTAACGGCGTAACAAAAAGTGAGATATTTCGGGTAATTTACATCGCGACAGCCCATGGCCATTTTTTTCTACGAAGGTATAACTTCTACAATTAATATTAGTGTTCCAAATGGTAATTAGCGTAATTCTTTTTTTTTTTTTTTTCGAGTTATTCTCCTATCTATTGCGTTAGTTCGTGTATCATGATACTTCCTCGCTGACTCCTATAGCCTGGCATACGGTTATTTAAATAATTCCCTCGTTTCTGATATTTTCTCTTGCAGCGATATTTTCTCTTTCTATTATATTAGAAACTGGTGCCTCGTAATATAGAGATTTGATTATCCTGTGTAAAGTTGCAGATTGAATTTTACGATGTCGAAGCTTAAGTAACTCAAATAATCCCACCTTACTACATGTACGTTTCGCGAGATAGTTCGCGCGTATAGAACGTTGAACGTAGGAAAAGAAAACGTCTGGTAGAAGAAAACTGTATAGTTTGCTCGGTCATTCGAGGATCTCTGGTTCGCATGTGCAGCTGTTTGTATCTTCATTCTCTGCGTGCTTGACATAGTGACTGCAGATGCAGCCAAAAAGAGGATCCCGACGAAAGCGAGTCAACGTTCTATGGCTTATGCAATAAAAGTTTGTCCTGGCTGGATGCATTCGAAATCCCATCGGCGTCTTGTAAAATTACTCTATGTCTTGTATTTATTGTCTTTTTTTATCGCTTGCTTAATCTCTGATTAAACGATTATTTGACAAGCTTGGTAGAAGTCACCGTTACATCATACCGTCAAATTCAGATTATTCAATTTTAATACAGAAATAAATTCCATTACTCGTATATACTGGTACGTTTGCCGTGTGTTATGCCTTTAATGGGACGATTATTTCACAAGATTAGTAGAACTTGCTATTAGACTCAGGTGATGGCATTAAAGCAATTTTATTAAATTTTAATAGAGAAATAAATTCCATTACTCGTATTTATTGGTTCGTTTATCGCGTATCGTGTCTTTAATCGATTGATTATTTTACAAGATTGGTAGAACTATCGCTATCAGGCTTAGGTGATACTATTAAACTAATGTTATTAGATTCTGTATGTATAATATAGGAATTCCATAGCAGTAGGAAAACGTAATTAGGAATAAGAACGTAATAGCGAAGAAAGATGTAAACGCGTGATATGCTCTTCTATCACCGAGTAATCGTAATTTCTCTGTAGTTTATTAAATTGCGATTAAATTCATAGAATTGCAGACAGTCGCGCGTTATGCAAGCGACATTAACGCGATATTACGATCGCGTTATTTCTAGAATGTTTAAGATCGTGGCTGGTTCGCTCATTCAAAGATCGTCTGGCCCACATAGCCGGTTGTTTACAGCACGATTTCTCGCGCTGTACCGGCGCGGTGCATCGCACGACCGAGGTTCTAGTGCAAAGACCTCCGGTGCACAGGACGATGCACCCTCGGCCTTGTCCCAGCTTCCAAGCGCTAACCCTTCTCGCAATCGCCATTCAACACGGTTTCTTGGGAATTTTTAACCGATTTAATCGTTCTGTAATATCTTACGACCGTTGTATAATAAATATTTCTCGCTACGTGGTTCGACGATTTAATTCTTTTATGAATCAGAAGTTCGCGTTACCTCCAGTTTCCTTATTCGTTCTCATTGTTTCGTTAGAAAGTAACACGACCTGGTTAAGAAGTCAAATCACCAATAAACGCATGCATAGCCGGTCTAATGGCAAACAAATAAAATTAGAAGCTGTTCTACGTTTATAATGCTTCGATTCAAAGTGCGAGAAGTACACTTTTAAACGCCACGGTTTAGAAAGAAACGTTTCTTTACGACGCAATTAGTACAACGCAACGATCAATTTGTCACTAATCGTTTCCCTGTTTCTACTTTCACCGTTCTACACAAACGAGCACGTAATTTCCAAACCACGTCTCCTTACGAAAAGATCGATGACGCGTTGACTGGCCGGTGGTCATCGATGAGCCACGTTACTAAATCTTCCGGAATGATCACGATAAGATTAATCGATCGAAAAATGCTTAGCGATACGAACTATTGTACATTGTCGGAGAAACGTGCAAAATTCCTTCTTTGCCTCCTCTATTCTTCTCTTAAGGAAGGCAAAGAATCTTTGCAGCAGCGTGCCGTCGAATTAGCTCCACGGAATACGTCAATGTTTTCTTACAAAGGCAATTTCGCGGCGGCATGTGAACCGGGCTTAAGGCGATTCTCCGGCAGAGTGGAGGGACGCGGCCGTGGCAAAAGTGCAACGCTCCGGCAAGGTTCACTGTACACTCGCCGCGCGATGCCACTGACCCATTAATACATATAAAGCTCGGCTGCACGCTGCAATTTGCATCGGCCGATAGCCAGCATTTGAATTGCTAAGCCTCCTTATGCAAGTATAATACAGTCGCGGTTTCGGTAACGCTTGATCGCTACCAAAGTGGCCGATAGCCTCCTTTTTCCACCTAGACGCGCCTCTATCTTTCTCACTTTACTCTCTTCCCCTGATGCAACCCGTGCAGTATACCACCCTCTGTCCATCGAACTCTAACGGTAAAAGGAACAGCTATTCCTTAGTTGCTTTTTCTCGTTCTTTCCGCGGCAAACGCGATCGATCTTGCAACTCGCGAATCGAATGGAAACCTTCGATTTCTTCTCCTAAGACGATTGTCCTGATCTTAAGACGAAACCCGTTGTCGGAGAAGAGTGGATTGTTTCGGCGTGGTCTGCATGGTATTATGTTTTGACGTAATGTGCCGAAGTAATTACTTTGAGAAAAACTCTACGTCTTTACCTTTGTATATCTGTGACCTGGCCACCGTTGCTACGAAGAGAATAGAATTTAGCGAAGCAAAAAATTTGGAAATAAGAAGAGGCTCGTATTATCGTGCCCTTGAATAGAAATTATGTTTTGAGTTACAAGGTGTAGAAATAGAAGAGCCGTAAGTAGATTTCTATTGCTGTTTCTTGTAGCCTTCGGCTAGAGCTACAAGGTTAACTTTTTGGTAATGTCTTTTGCTACAAATATATGGATATATCGTGGATTCTTCTATTGTATCGTATTGTAACGTTGTAAGAACGAAGATCTGGATCAGCATGCATTATACTCGCACTTATACCTATACTTATTTCAATATATTCTTCCATTACAAATTCATCCACTCGTTCCTCTATCGGTCAACCTCGACAGAATGTAACTGATTATTTGTTTATGGAGCATGTTCCTTTTTCGTGTGAAAATTAACACGAAATTTTCTTACCAGGATACACGACGGTCTGAGACAGGTTTCGATAGAGGTTTTAATACTTTTACTGCATACGATTTTCCAAAGTTTCGTATAAAAAGAATCATTCACGAATCATTTATTCTACAAAGTATTTATGTACTTCCATTTTCTAAAAGTGTAAAAAATTTCATTAAAAATCCGCTTATTGAAAGCATCTAAAGTTAGTTACAGTTAGATTTTCCGATTCTTTCACCATCGTACAATCTTCCAAAGACGCATGTAAAAAAGAAAAAGATGGACATCATGCACGAATTATTCAATCATCCATGTTACTATTTCCATTTCATAAAACGTTGCCTAAAAGTTCGACTAAAAATCCACCCGTCTAAGTCGACGCTAAGTATAACCAATCGATACAATTTATTATCGTAATCGTACAAAATCTAAACTAAAGTCTGCAAAAATGCCACGTTGCTCCGATCTTGCAATTCATTGTTCTCCATTCCTTTATCTAAAAATTTCCCGAGCTTTACGTAAAAGGGATAGAGGGGTCATTCGCGCGACTCAGGGCAAACGGCGCGCACTTTGTACGGAGGATATGTTCGATATTATCGAATTATCGGCGAGAGATCGAGCTTGAACTGGTCGATCCTTAGGCATCTGGTCCGGTCTATCGGGCAGGTGCTCGCAAAAAGGGACTGGCGTCGCGGACAGTCAGCGAAGGGAGGGAAAGGAAGAAAGGAAGGAGACAGCTCAGTCGTTGTAAGGTCCTCGACCTTCGACGTTAAGGGCAGGGACCCCATCTAGGGTGCACAGGCCGCCCTTTTGCCTCGCCTTCTTCCTCCGCGTACGCTTTCGCGTGTACTTTCCATCGGCTCGGTCGCCTTTCGCGTCAGAATCTTCGTTCTGTGACGTAGGTCATGAATACAAGAGTCGTTCAAGAAGGAAGGATAATCGCTGATTAGAACGATGCCTTTTCTGGATCTCGATAATATTTAATAGAACTAAATTGGTCCTCTATTCTTGGCTCGATTCGGTTTTGAAAGCAGCAAGTTTCGAAACGTCTTGTAATTTTATTGGCGAAGTATATATTTAAGAATTTGAATTAACAGAGATTTATATGTGTATATGTAACGCGTTCTAGTTAATGTTAACGAAAGGTACGTTTGAAAAACCGTTGTTCAAGCTTCTCGAACATTTAGGTTGTTCGATTCAGACTATTTAGGGTATAGGGTCGTTCGTGATAAAAGTAAGCTTCGGTTGTCATATAATCCAAGTATCGCACGTATAGAGTGACAGACCAGTCAACACTTATCGTATGCGTAAGATACAGTTACTTACGCTGTATACCAATTTACTGACTACTTATTTTTTAATATCTCGTAGCTGCTATCTGATTCGTTTCGGAGTTTGATCGATACAATCACGGCAATCGTGTCTCGTTACAGTACTACTAATGCTCATTCAAAGCGTTTCGTGTAACACATACAATACGGACATAAACGGTTTCTATGATAAATGTTCGAGCACGTTTGTGAGCCAATGTACGCACGGTAGAATTTCATTTATCCGAGCTTCTCGAGGGGACAAACAATTCGTAACAATTTATAATTGGAGTTCACGTAATCTGTCATTTTTCGTTTACGTAATCGTTCACGTTCAGATAAGCGAATTTTCCCGGCAGAAGTTCTCTTAATTGGGCATTAGATAAAATTTCGTTGCAACGAACGCAGTTCCCAATTGCTATCGCTCGCTCGAACGTAACACTGGGCGTTCGGCCAGTCCGATGAGATAAATTCGAAAATTCAAAATTATTCCGATAACGTAGAATCTTTCTATTTGATAGCGGGTTATTGGTTCATGATGTCCTTGCATGTCGACTCGAATCGATAGGAGACATTCGAAGGTACCGTAGGGTCTTCGACCTCGTGGCGAGCGGTGAAGGTCCGCGGATAACCTACTCCTTGGTTAGTGCACTCGCTTACGTCGCTGACCGGGACGTCGATCCCTCGAAGAAGGCGAAGGACCTCCGTGAAATCCTCGGAATTGCGAAATAGTGGGCCAGGGTATTCGCACGATACAATGTAAAAACAGGGGAGAGACGAATCGCATCTCTCGGACGTTTTCCTTTTTTTTTTTCCAGGATTCAACTGGATGTATTGTACGGTGAAACTGGTAGAATGTGTCTTTCGCGTGGAACTTTGAGAAATGCGTAAGAAAAGGAACAAGAATTCTCGAACGACGCCTGAACGTGCATGTTTCAACGCGTTGTACGTTGTATTAAACGTATCGAGTTCGGAAAGAACTTGGTTTTAAATATCACGCGTTGCAATTAAATGCAATAGATCTTCTTCTCCTTTAAAGTCTTCGATAATTAGCTCCTATGGCCTTAGTTTGAACTATGGAGAAATGTAGTGACGTGCGAGCGAATGAAATCAAAGCCACGTCAAGTACCAGATAAAAATTTTCCAAAGTTTTGTGTCCAGTTTCTTTTATTTCGAGGTGCAAATTCGTACATACGCTTGCACGTAGATGCACGCGTATTTGGATTATTAAAATGGATATTTGAAAGGAAACTGGCTGGGGTTAGGTTATCGTAGGCATCGGATTTGTACTCTGGATTTTAAGGAAGAGGAGCGCGCATTAAGAGGGCAGATCGATAAAAGTAACGTAGCGTCAGAAACTTGGGCAACCGTACCATTTGGTCGAAATGAGACCGGCACTCTGCAAGTAATTTCCCAACAGGGCTATTCTGAAGGATTCTGGAAATTCGGTAGAATTTTAGACAGGATGCGTTTCGATTACGATGTAAATAATCGTTTCACCGGTGTCATAACGATTGTGCAACGAGATTTTTTATGGTTACAAAGTTCCTCATTTTTACGATTATTTCACGGCCGGTATAAATGGAAAAAAACTCCTCCCTTTCTTTATTCCGATATTTTCCAACATACTTTTTTTTTATTTCTCAGTTCCATTTCGATCTCAAAAATACATATTTTCTATCCGAAACCACCAAATGTTCCGTTTCTCTCTTTATCACTTATAACTCTTTTATTTCGATACAAAATAGGAAGTTTACACTTTATACTAGAAAATTGCATAAAGCGGTAAAAAAGTTTAACACTTCGTTTGCTTCAACGTTTCTCTTACGAAAGACCTCTCTCTATATAAAAGCGAGAATTACATTCGTTAATCTCGAATAGCAATAATAATAATATAAATAATCTCGAAAGAAATCGTTAACGATTTCAACCAAAAGTATAAAGCAACTGCTAAATACCTTTCACCACGTCAAACATTACTAGTTAAATATTTTCCACCTTCCGTTGTAAAACAACCACTAAATGCAATGTCCACCGTGATAAAAAAAGTTATATAAAAGAATGTTCACGCTGATAAAAGCGAAAACGGAATCTACCACAGTTTCGTTTCCAAAGAAGCTACGAGGAATTTCTATGATAATTCTTTCACCGTAAAACGACCAAATTCATCAGATCGATTCAAATTTCCCGCCTAATAATGAAACTACCTGCGAGGATCAGAAATAAAAGGAAATTCGTATCGTCGCAGTACGAGCTATTATTTATTAGGCGGTGAAAAAATATCGCATCAAAAAAGACGGCACGAAGTTTTAAGTTTCGAAGGCTGTGAAATTTTCCGGAGGTGCGTCCCCGGAGAAAAGCCGAAGATGCGGGTTCTGACAAATTCGATCGTGGGCGACCTTCAGACGAGAAATTGCGGCAGGCCTAGGAGCAATCTAAGGGCTGGTGGAGGCTATTCGTGCGATTTCTTTTCAGTGGCGTTGCAGCCGGAACGGTTGTCGATCGGTCGAGACACGGAGGGTGGAAAGTTGAAACGCAACCCTCGGTGGGCGTTGCAAGGGTAGTTTAGTGGCGGTCGTCATGGAAACGGCGAAGCCTCGGCGTATACTGCACCCCCGTTACAGACCTTGAATGAGAATCGAAGGGCAAGTCGCGGATGAGGGTGCGCTGAACTTCCTCGCGTCATCTTTCCCGACGATTTTGATGTTGGTTGCGATAGCATTTCCGATTTTCCTCGATTCCGATAAAATCGACGTTCCGTCTATTCGTTCGGAGAAGCTTATTCACTCTGTTATCCTAATCTGACTCTATTAGGATTCTATTGAATTTTATTATTTCCACGTTAATTCTTCCATTTGTTTCTTTAATCTTCGTACCCATTTTCTTTCCAGTTTTACGTATCTTGCTTTGCATCGTTTTACGCCGGTTTGCAGGCGTGTTTTAGACGAATTGATTTAACCTCGCAGCTTTCGGGTCAAGCGAAATATTTAAGAAAGTCGACCTTCTCGTAAATCGATAGACAGAACAATCCGTTTGACCCTGTCGAAAGCTAGAGCATTGTCGATGAAACAGCTTGCGAGCCGCTTTTCTTCCGGATCGAAACCTATCGTTACAGCTGCTTCTAAACCTTCTAATAGGACGATACGTATAATTCCAGGACAACTTTGCCTGCTCGGTTCTAATATCTTTGAAATTACAAACTCGTTCATTTGCAATCTCATTTACGGAATGATTAACGACAACAGTAAAATAACTACATTCTTATTCGAACACACGATGAAAAAAATATAAATCCGATGGAAAATCGTTTTACTCGTCAAAGATTAATAGAAGGCACTAACGCTTTGGGCATTTCACATCTTCTTCGTACTGTATGCTGTCCAGTTTTCCCACTTTCAAATTTCCCATAAATACGTAAAATCCTACCTAGTAATCGGTATTACTTAGAGAAAAAAGAAGAAGCCTGTCCAGAAAGGACGAAACCAACTGCAACAACCCCTAGCGTCGTGGTCTGAATCCTGAATCCTGACCTTAGCCTTAGCGCGATGTTCTCGGCCTGTCGGTCGATCCGCGGCGCTCCTCCTGCTTCGCTGGAAACAATACAGGAAGCCGGTCGAAGAGACAGACGATGTCATAGAGAGCAGTTTGAATGTTGCACTTTATCGATTGCGTGGTAGACGGTGCGTTGCTATGGTTACACCTATACACCCCTAAATCCACCTTCGGCCCTCTAGGCTCGTGCTCGCCCTTTCACGGGCATGCAGCTTTTATGGGGTGGTTTACGATGCATCCCCCAATCAGCCCTTCAAGGCTACGCTCTCGTTCGTCCAGAAGGATCCCGATCCTCGACAAAGGTTCGCCTTTGCCTGTGTATCGCGATGCACGCACAAAGCGCGACATAAAACCGAAGTGGGTGCAGCCCTCGGGTCCATAGTCGCGTCCTTCGCTCCTTCGCCGTGGAACGCGATTAAACTGCGATCATCGTAATAAATTCGAAGGGATAATTTTCAGGAAGCGTAGCTTCTCGCCGAAAGAGGAAGCAGAAGAGAACGGGGGTGGAAGGAGCGGAGACGCGAGCCTCTTCGAGGCTTCTTCCGCCATCTTTTACCCTCGTTTCATCTACGCGTGTACGTGTACGTGTACATGTACGTGTACGTGTGCAAGCGTGGAAAGAGAAATCGAAGTTGCTTCGCGAAACTACCTCCCGGGGGCGTTCTCGCGTTTCCAGCGCGTCGCGACGATTGCGGAATCGTTACTGTAAATTTCGGCCATCTCCGAGCTACGCAGCGATTCGCCTGGTTAATCTCTCGTGGATGGTTACTTCGGCTGCTTCGGGCTGTTTCAGATAGGAGAGAAACTGTTTCTCCAGCGTCTAATGGCCTTTATTTAAGGTTCTTTGTGCAGGATTGTTAACGAGATTCTTGTGGAAAAGTTTGGCAATTATTAGGATTCAGGGAGATTCGGCTGGCGAATGTTTGGTGGTTTCAGCATCTTCCAAATAGACAGCAGCGTTTCTACACTGAAACGAAGTCTCATCGAAGACTTCTATTTAACGTTTCTCCTTTCGGCAACTTACTATCGGATCTTATCGAGATGTTTGATAATTTGTTATTAAATTTAGTTTAATGTATCGCAAACGGTTACTTTAATTGCTCGAGAACGTTTCAAAGTAGGGGAAAATAATTCCAAAGTGCTTTGAACATCGGTATATCTTGTTGCACTTGTTGAGTATCGTTCCTATTTTTTTACCTAGATCAAATCCTTACTGTCGCGGAATCTTATCAAATTGTCTGATAAGATTTTTAATTCTAAGCTAAGAATTGCACGTATAAAAATCACTGATCTCTTAGAGAGAGAAAAAGCAGATTTCACGAAAGAACCCTTGCTAAATCCACCCAAAAACAAGCATTAAACCAAAACGAAAAGAGGGGAAACAAACACGTAGCACGCGACGTATATTATCAAAGCAGAAACCTGGAAGGAAGTCGAGCGAAGGAAAGGGGGACTGCAAGGCACCCCAAAAGTCTGTCAGTGCGGACCACAGCCGAGGGGTGGTGAAAATTAAAGACGAATAACGGCGCACGTGTCTCTAGGCCGAGTGAACAAAGCGTCGCGATCGAATTAGGAAGCGTCTTTGTTCACAGAGACGCAAGGCGTTTGAGGGTGTCGCGGAAGAGGGATAGAAAGTGAGACAGAGAGGGAGAATGTAGCGACCCTTGGTTTGTTCAGGGTCGAGGGACTGCGATCTGTAGTGGTGGGGCTGCGCTGGTCCGTCTGGAGGGGCGGCGGGACGAAACAGGCGGTTGAATATATCTCGCGTCGTGTCTCTCGCTCTTCCTCTCTCTGTCCTCCTCTTTCCGTCACCCTCCCGGTGATTTGGAACGCCGAGGGTGCAAAAAGTTTGGAAATTGGGGCGCGTCCAAGTCGGGAAACGACGTGCTCTGACCGTGCCTGCTGGAATCCGTCGTTTACTTCGATGTTTAGGAGAATATCGCGCTTTGATTTCGAGGATGCGACTGGAAGATGTAAAGTCTGCGATTGTAGCTACGAGGCGAGATAAAACAACGTACGAAATGTACGAAAACGTGTTGGAAGTCAACAAGCATCGCGTTGATACGAAGCAAAGAAGCGTAGAGTATTAGTTCGAACTTCGGAGATTTAATTTGTAAGTCGAATCTCGGAAGAATTCCGTGTGGAGAAGCTCGGCAGCAATCAAGTAATTGCATCGCTCTTTCACTCTCTTCTTCTTCTTCCTACACCTTCGAACGGTATTTCTTCAACTACCTGTTTCTTAATATCGCTTCAGCCACGTTATACGCGAGTTTTTATCCGCGCTGTAATTACAACGATTCTTGCGAATTGTAAGATAGGGAATGAAACGGGTGCTACCTACGTCTTTCTTCAAAACGCGTGAATTACAGGATTCGATTTATTTCATAAAATATCAGAAAGACAAATCTGAACTTTGAAACATGGTGTTTCATTAAAATTCCAGTCGAGTAAGTCTCTGGCCGCGATACGAATTAAGGATTAAATTCTACGTTCGAGAAATATAAAATTTCATCTACGGTTTATCGATTACCAAGCCGAACACGAAGAGCGTGTTTTCTTGGAATTCGTGTCGTTTCGTGCATCATTTGTACGTGCAAGGAGGAAGACAGGATTTTACTCCACGTGCCGTGACCGTTGTCAGGGTAACGTCGTCCTTGTCCCGCGCAATCATTCCCGGAATCCGGTCTCTCGTGGAAAGCTTGGCTTCCGGTATTGTGAGTAATCGTACGCCAACCGGTGACAATGAGGTATCGCTCCCATTCGATCGTGATCCAACCGCTCGATTGGCCCTTCTACTGGATTTTCCGACGTATTTTTCATTCTTTTACTTCGCTGTTCCAACGTTAATTATCTTCGTTCTATGTTCAGAGAGCGTCTCGTTGGTCAGGGATAAGATTTAATCAATGTTAATATTTACCAATTGCGTCAAAGATCTTTTAGAAACTCTCAACGTAAATTGCGAATTCGGCAGAAAATAAAGATTCCGCAGTCCGTAAAACATTCTTTCTCGAAGGAACAAATTTCGCTCCAACCTCGCCTATGCTTCGTCGAATACCACAAAAATAAAGATCTTGTTAAAAATCCAGCATAGCTTCGTTTTTGTTCTTCGCATTTTTACTCGCGCGAGTCCTTTTCAGGTGTCCGATCGATCGATCAATTGACTGGTCCATTCTGTGCAGATCTGTCCAACTTTCTTTATAAGTTCACAAAACTGATTATAACGCGTCCCGCCAAAGATCAGCCAAAGAACGTCAGAGAGTCCTCCTAAAAATTTGCCCCAGCTTCCCAACGGAACGTCGATATTTCTTTCCTCTACTCTCTTCTCGCATCTCTTCTCCCCTTCCCTGGAACGACCGTCATAGAACCGTCAGATGACCGTACTAATAGAAATCTGTACACGCGATACGATTGTCTCGATTGGGGTACAGGACGACGATAACCCAAATTCCCGGAGGATCAGCAAAGTGACGATCGGTTTGGGTTAGGTTTGGGGTCAGTGGATGAGGAGGAAGGTAGGCAGCACGTGCCGCTTTCCGTTGTCAGGGCAACGATGACCTTGTCCCGCGCAATCAACCCCGGAATGCCGAGTACCCTCTCTTCCGGTATCTTTGCCAATCTCGAAAGGCCATATGGTGATAATGCGAGTTCTCGCGCCCGTCTCATCCGAAAACTGGCTCGTCTCTCCCTTTTATCGCGAGCTTTTATCACAGAGCTTTATTGTTTCCGCGTTGCTCTCCGCTGACTTTGCCTTATTTCCCTCCACTGGGGTTGCTTTACGTCCCTTGGATAATAATTGGGTAATCAAGTTTGGTCAGCTAGGTGAGTAGTTCTCAACGTTTATCGAGGCTGTTTAGTATCACCTACTGGAGCTAGCAAGTGTGCCAGATTCACGAGCTCCAGTTTCCTTCTTCTATGCGATTATCGAACAGCTTGTAGGATATCTCGACTGCAAAGTTAACGAAGATTTTTGCTAAAATCATCTGATATCCGGTCAATTGTGATTGTTTGTACGTTGAACGTTTAGGGATACGCCAGTCGTATGTATGTATGTATATATATATATATATATATATATATATATATATATATATATATATAAATTCGTTTGCGTTTTAACATCGATGGAATTAGCACGAATAACGTATCAAACGGCGAAAGTTGAATCTTGACGCGAGAGTATTGGCTGCATGTTGCCACGTGGAGATTCGATTACACGTGTCACGAATGCGTGCTATACTTGCGACGCTAATTCAGAACACAGCAACTCGTTTATGGATTGTTAAAGTATCCCGATTTCTGAGAAAGTCGAACGTCATATCGTGTCGCTAATTAACCGCTTTATTATCGATGTTAACACACGTTATTATTACTGAACGTTATATCATTCCACATGCCGCCAAAGCTTGCAAACCTTACGATCGGTCGATATAATTACATAATATATAGTCGATATAATGTTCTAAAATAAATAAATTCTATAAAAGACTTTTACAGTCAATTAGTTTAATATCAACTATTCCTTGTACTAATATGATTATATACATGAAAAGACTATAATAGATTCGTTTAACCGATGAAACTAAAATATTTTCTATTTCCACGATAATAGGAGGAAATTCTATTTCAATCGAAGCAAAGTGAAATCACAATCTCATTCGATATTCCATCATCCCTGAGCGAAAACAATTTTCTCAGGAACGTATCGCAACCCTCGTTTCCGGTTTGCTGGGTGACCGAGCTTCAGCCGCGGCACGCACGTTTCAGGTACGAGTTCATGGGCGAAGAACCCCGTGGTCGCTGATATATAGTGGCTGGAAAGCCCGGAACCGAGCGAGCTCGGTGAAGGCTAAATGGGGTGAAGGTCTCCGGGGTTGGAAGTCCTGGCGGGTCTCTAGGGATGCTTAGAGAAAGAGCGAAAGAGAGAGAGAGAGAGAGAGAGAGAGAGAGAGAGGGAGAAGAGAATCGAACTTGCTATACTCGAAGCTTGACCTCGAGAGTACCGTGCGTTTAATTCCGCCTTTTATTTCCAAACGATCTTCCAATTTTCGTTTTTCTTCTTCTCCTAGTAACGTTAGGTCGTGTTGACTGTTTCAACGATTTTGTGAGATAGCCTGTTGAAAGTGGACTTGAAACGGAAGTGGGTTGAAATATAGGCGTTCAGATGTTTATTAACAAATGTGTTCGTAGACGGTGCTCGCAAAATATTCGCGATCATACGATGACCATTGTAGGCGATTGTCCCGCTGCAAACGCAGCTTCGAACAAACTCGCGAACAGTTCTCGAAATTTACAAAAATATTTCATCGTGTACATTCGAGTATTTCGGTAGAAACGTGAACAGTATACGCACGGATGACAAGTAAACGACGAACTATTTGCGGCGAACAACTTTACGGCTTAGGAAATAACGTTGAAACACGGAGCGTGGAGGAGGAGGAAAATGCGAAGGTGGAGGTACGAATCAAATTTGCGAAACACTGACACGACCGAATGTGGAGTTAATCGTGTTCCATTAAATTCGTCTATTGAGATTAATTAGAATTTTTATCGAAGCAGCAATTATAATTAATTTGTATAATACGATAGCTAAAGAAGAATAAAGTCTGGAATTTTGTTATTCGACTATTACGAACGAACTAATTGACTAAGTTGTGTTTGATCGATGTAACAGCAATCAGGAAGTTCATTTTAGGGAAACAGTTCCGATAAGATATTATTTAGCGGAGAATGAACGTTTAAGGGAAACTTCCTTTTACGTATACATTTATAGGGTCCGGATTTTGCCGGATTATTGGCTTATAATCGTCTTGCACGAGTCCTCGAGAGGCATTGATTAACGATTCAAGAGGGTTCTTGCTCGAGATGGCCAGGTTATTTGATCAGATCAACTCGGTTTAATGTCTGTCGGACTTATTCCGCGTTTCTTGAGCTCTCTGCCTCTCGAATAACAGACATTCAGACAAAGTTATATTTCATCTCTATATATCACATAGGCAATTACAGCTTGATGCTACGGAACGTTCGACGAAACGTTAACGTTAAAATGTTAACTCCTACGTTTGTTTTATATCGATTTCAAGGGAATCTCGTCCGACTCAATCTTCCAAGCAATTCAAACAAAGCCTGGCGAACGAATTAGACCAAAGCTTCTCAAACTCGTCGTTTACACGAACGAATTACTCTCGCTGCTACAAATCACGGGATTCTCTCGCGCAGAGCGCAAAGGAATCGAACGATCCGAAGAAGCTTCCAAATCGAACTACGCTCCATTACACTCCGTCGAATCCCCCAAAGACGCTCCGAGCGAATCTTTCGCTCGACCTTGGATCCATTCTCTCAATTTCGACGATTGCCACGCGTGGACCACGTTCGTCATATTTATGTCCTCGTCCCTAACCTAGACCAAGCGACGCAACAGTGACGTCTGCACGCATCGTGTTCGCCGCTCTACTATGTATGGATAAGTACACTCTGCCTCTCGTTCCTCTCCCTCGATGCGTCACGGTGTTGCCGACTTCGTCGGCACCCAACGCTCGTCACAAGATGATAGCGTCGCGCGTGATCGCTCCATCGTTTCGTCTTTCTCCGACTAGACGTAGCCCGCACTCGTTCGTTCGACTCGCATTGGTCAAGTTGCTCGTGCGCTTTCCGCGCGGACACGCTATGCTCGCAACTATATAAACGTACGGGGTGGACGCCCGGTCAATCACCCCTGGCGCGATCGTTCGCGAACATCAATTCGTCGTCGCGGTCGTTTTCGGGAAAATCGACTCGTTCGAGTAGCTTTTTTCTTTGCGAGCTCGGTCTTTTCGTTTGGCTTGCGCGAGGACGAGGGCGGATAGAATTTATTATCGATGACGATGTTGGAAAGTTTGGGAATCGAAGCTTCGGAGTAATTTTACTTTTCTTTTCGCACGGTTTCTTTGCAATCGGCTGACTTGACAGTGAAATTATTATTGGCTTCGTCGTCGCTCTGTTCCTCTCTTTCTGCGAATTCTTCGCGCACAATGTGCATAGAATTATTCATTCGCGGACTATCTAGACTTTGAATTCGTTCGTCTCCCTTTCGGGGAACCTCTTTGAACGTAATCGAGTGATATGATAATGGGATTATCGATTTAATGATCGTTTATTAATTTTCAATCTTCCGTTTCTCTTTCCAAGGATTTCTTTACGAATGAAACTTTGTTGGAAAATTATTCGGAAATTGCGCCCCCATTGTTCATGAATAATAAAAAGAAAAATGTTCTGAAAAGGAAAGACAAAGGTCCTTAGAACGTTAGACAAGGATCGTAAGAATACGCTGAATTCTTCTGCAAAATAAGTCGAACTTATCTTATCTCGTTGCTAATATATCAATTTTATCTTTTTGTTTCAGGTAAGTGCAATTCCATGAATTTTAACGTTCTACGAAATCTTTGCTCTTGGTGAGTACCAGCTCTCTTCCCTATTTAAGCGTCAGAAAGTCGTTAAGCTATATCATAGAACCTCCGTAAAGATATTATCACGCGGTGGAAGTTAAGTTTTTGCTTAAACGAACCTAACCCCAAGTTCCGCCGTGCTTCGTATAAATCAATGAACGTGAAATCAAATTTATGGCTAATGTTGCGCCGACACGGGGCAGAAAGGTCGAGCACGTGTCTTGAAATTGGCGCATGTGCGACCTGTTGCAAAGGTGAACCGCGTCTCGCGATTCGTCCCGCGGTCAGCAGATGTCAGACAGCGACGCGATGCTAGCTCTTTCTGTCGGCAAAGTCGTTAACTTCCATTTGGCCGTTCGTTCGAACGCGGTCTGACTTGTACTGCCACCTACTACTTGCCAACGACTCGCGAGCCTCGCTTACTCGATACGAAAGTTATCTTCTTCAACCCCGTCGGTTTTTAACGATCAACGCGTAACCATTTACGAGTTTGTTTATAAATTTCCTAGTTGCAGAATACAATGTTTCTTTTCCGTGGAAATTTATGAACGAGATTTTTTTCCCGACAAATTTTCACTCATATCACTTTCTAGAGATCGGAAAAAATTCGATGGCTTTGAAACTTTGAATTAGCTTTCGGAATAAAGAATAGAACGTTACGATAGAAAGTTCGAATATTTCGTAAATATACTACGTAACCGATTACTTCGTTCATCCTCAATTTCTCTTCAAACTCGACCAATACAATCTCGATGATGCGAGTCTCATTGAAATATTAACGAGATGCTTTACATGTAACGCAATACGTACATTTATAAAAGCTTTTTAAACGCATCCTTTCATAAACGCAGTTTAGATCGTCTAGTAACATTCCAACATTGAAACATCCCTAAAGGTTTCGATAACATATAAAAACGATAAAATATAAAAGAAAGGTCCGATCGAAATTCGACGAAACAAAACGTGAATAAAAATCAAAGAGGGTTGTTGCTCGATATAGCAGTCTCTCGCTCGCGGTCAACGCATGTTCTTGCAGCGCCAGCTTTCCGTATTGTTGCTCGAAGTGAGAGGGTAGGCGTTCGGATTAAGTATCCTTACCGCAAAAGTGGGTTGCGCAACTGCATTGCTACGAATCGTGTGGCAACTGCAGCAGCAGCAGCTTTATACAGTCGAGCACCCGGCGAACGGGCGGTTTCGCTTTCTTCAATGTCCGACGCTAACATTCTTGTCTACTCGGCTCGCGCGATATCGCCGGCTCGACGACGTGAAAGTCGTCGGCGAATGCAGTTTTCACTTCTCCGCGAACAGCTGTCCCATGTTGCGTCGATCGACGCGCGCATTTTCTGTCCACCCGATATCTCCGTACGTTGATTCGATGAGAAGGAAATCGAGAGTGGGACGAGCCAGGCAGAAGCCAACCTGATCGGCTCCGATGTTACTGATCAATGTCGTTCGACAGTCACAGCGTGAGACGTTACATCGAACGCAATGAGATATCGCCGCACGAAGCTGAGAAGACGATCGATTTTTACGGATATCGTTTTCCAAATGACGATTAAATAGAATAAATAGTCAGTTGGCTTTTCGGAATTTCGTGCAGAACGAACGCGGTAAAACGTAATTGAGAGGAACGTGGGAAGAGGATCGATCTGACGATGACGAGTCGTTCGACTTTTTAAGAGTCAGTCACTAACCACGTGCATCGAAAGTACTGGAAAGTGGTATAAAAGTTCAGAAATTTGTAAAAGCGATGGCTGAATCAGTTTCGATTTCCGAACCATTCGACCGTAGACGAGTGGCTGAATCTACTTTGTAGCTTCGTTAATTCTGGAGGAGCGATGGCCGAGGAGAGGGGCGTTCTAGAATTTGGAACGAGTTGTTGATTCATCCTCTAGAAATTGTAGCGTTTCAAAAATGTTATTTTTTAAATGAGCGGACTTCGAGAAATATTAAACTTCGCTGTCGAAATATAGGAAACTTGAAATTTGTTTTACAACTTTTAAAATCGAACCGATCAACGAGTCCACAGTACAAAAATATAATAGCTCAAAGCGATGCGATAAAATTCGTCGACCGTACATTTTTATATAAAAATACGATAAACGTAATTCTAATTCAGGATTAATGAATTTATAGGAAAGAAACAAAAAGCATTCGTTTAACAAATAATAACCAGAATTATCGCAATAACTTTACAGACAAATAAATAAAACGGTTCCTCTCGAAGGGATTCTTTCGGAATTTTTACGAACGTACAGATAAAAAAAACTTCGCATCTGTGGTACGATTTTCATATGGTGGATTCGTTTAATTCTAAAAATTTCAAATAAACGCATAGCGAAGTATACAGAAGATTGGTAAAAGCCGCGTGGGTTCATCGCGTCGAGTGGCGACTCGACGCGGATCCCCGTGAAACTATAGTGATTTCAATGCACCAACGTGCGCAAGCAGTGCTCTTTCAGATGATGTCGCCCGCGTGTAAGTATATACGTTAGCGTTAGCGTACGATCCGTGTGTTGGTGACTGCTAAACGCATGGCCGTGCGCGTGTGTGCTCGTACGTTGTCCCGCACACAAACGAAGCCAAAGTTCAGTCACTCCGTAACCTCCTTTCGATCGAAACTATTACACACTAGCCAGTGACTCTCAACGGAGACGGATTTTTACTTTCGTTCTCGTTTCTTCAAGCCGTGTCTCCTCCACTTGCAGCTTTTCATCCGACTCGAACGACGTCGATGTTTCAGAAACCGATTCCATTTTTCTTTCTTTTTTTTCCTTTTTTTTTTCTAGTAATTTCACTAACTTCTAATCGATGACGCGCTTCTTTTTAAAAGTTAAAAGTGAAACGACTTATTTTAGTTTGCGTCGTTGTTTCTCGTTTACGGTATAGAAATAATTTACTTTTCTTAGTTTCTAAATTATTTGTACTTAATCGGTTGACGCTTCCTGTAACAGATATTATATGTACTATATAATATAAGCGACTACTTTATACATAATAATAATAATAATAATAATAATAATATTCCGTTCAGAGGTTCGTAACTGCAATCCATTGGATTACATCCGAGCAAATATATTTATCACAAACTCCTATCTTCCATCCTTACTGTATAATTTTATGTTCGTAATTCAGTCATTCCGAGGTCGACAGTCACGATCATTCGTTCGTAATTTTTGCCTCGTTTGCCTACGTCAGAAATATTTTCACATAAATATTTCTACATTTATAAACATACGAGGATTACTCGCAAGTAATGGAAACTTAAAAATTGTTTTCGTAATGATCGTCGTACAATGGCTAGTGTTCTAATGGTTTAACTTGTCGATCGTTCCCATTCGTTACCGCGACTAAACTCTAATCGGTCGAAAAGATCGTCGTCTTGGACCACATACCCATGCCCATCGGGCTAATGAATTTCAGCGAGGATTAGCCCCGTGTAAAAGAGCATCGGTCGAGGCGTTTCAAAGGCCATTGTCTCGCTGAACAATACGAAAATTCAACGACGTAACGCTCGATGGTCCATCTGAATAGAGGCACGGTTGACGTCAAAGTCAGAGGATTCCGTGACGCGATTGTTGCCTGAAAGCTCGCCGGATCCCACGCGTCTCTGTCTCGTTGTAATTCAACGTCACGAAACGTGGTTATACCTCCTACCCTAGACCCTGATGGATGACCAAAGTAACGGAAATCCAAAGCAAACGGCCCGTGCTATACAGGATCGTTCCGCGATCGTTACGCGACTAGAAACCAGAATCAACGTTCGGTCCACGATCGAATCGTCGTCCCTGCGTTGTCCCGTAATCTGCGTATATCGGTGGCAGAACACGTTGCACGCGCACGAAAGTAAAAGTAGGCGGACAGCACGCGCTGAACTGGTCGAAACGCGTCCTCGAACGGTCGCTGCACCGCGAGGAGTTAGCCGGCCTCCGTGTGTTGTGCAACCGGTCCGGTAACTGTAGTTCAGTTTCGCTGCCTTCCAGAAGTTTCTCGTGCACACGACGCCGATCCCGCTTTGTCACTGGATCGGCCCTCTCCTCTAGCCTCGCTCCATCGACGAGCTACGCACTCGGGTACCTGCTGCCCCGGATCTTCCATCATTTCGCTTTCTACGCACGCTCTTTGGCGGGATAATCGCTACAGAGGTTGATGGACTATACCGCCCTCTTTAGTCGAAACGTTTTACTCCGCAAAACGTCACGAGAACATTTGGTGGTTCTATCATCTTCCTCGCGGCGTTTTCCGACGTTTAATTCAATTCTGCAACGATGCGTTATCCGCGTTAACCGCGATCTTGTAAGTAATTTTACACGTTGCGGTATAATTACAGCCAGGAAGATTCTTTAAGTCTTTTCTCTCTTTTAGATATTATATATATATATATATATTATAGTCTCGGACTGTGTGTTTGAAAGCTTTCAGAATTTTATATATATTCGAAACGCGCGGAAATTTGTCACGTCGAACCTGAGGAAAATATCAGTGTGATAGTAGCAGATAATAGCCAACCATTCGATTAGAATATCTGGCCGTTATTTTGTAACAGCTTGTACAATACAGTATAAATTTACACGAAAGATAAAAAGCACGAGGAACTTGAGATATTTTTTAAAGCGATGCCGGATAGGATATTTTAGATAAGAGGAGCGGTAGTCGTGATCGATGATCTGTAGCGTGGAAGGTTTCGTTGACTTTTAGCGTTAAAGTCGAGCTGGACAGGATCGAGGACTTGGTACGGATGAAGTCAGCAGAGAGACGAGGATCGCTAAGGATCGTAAGGATATGCGTGGGAATAGAGTTTGGTCGAGTTAAGCAAGTCTCTGAGAGCGTGTTCTCGCGCGAGAACGAAAGGACAAAGAGTGGTACAACCACTTTCTCCGGTTGCGTGACACTTTCGTAGATCAAGGATCCGCGAGCGTTGCTTTCTTCCATCATTCACGTGTTTCAGCTCTTTTATTAATCTCGTCTCTAATCCTATTTTAATATCGCTTAATCTTGCAAATCCTACTCATCCATCTCTCTATGTACATATACGCTGCTCAAAATATAAATGCTCCTTGATTTATAGACTTGCACAACTTTTTTGCTATTCGTTCGTCTCGTGCGATAGAATCCTTCTTGTGTGTACGCTATCAGCCACGTGTGTCAGAAATATCTAACCGTTACATTTATTAGAAATTTTATTTCGTGAAATTTCATTTGATTCGGTATCTTGCATAACGCGAGACGTAACGAAATACCTAAATAATGAAAAACAAACAGCACGTTAAACGGCATTGCAGCACTCGATGAAAATACGGCGGAGTCTCGATTTTTCGAATCCCGTTTAACCGATGTTCCGTATAATTCGAGCATCTTAGCGTCTTTTTTCGAATTTTTAACCAACGCCAACGGTACAAGATTGTACACAGCTGGGCGTTCTCAAAGCAGCTAATTAACCGATCAAACACTAAATTAAACCTAACGTACAAATACAACGTTACGTTATCAAAATGTGCCGTACGATCTTATTATACGAACACTAATAGACTACTGATCATTTCCGTATTATCCGAGTAACCGTTTAAAAAATAGAAACGGCGAGAAGCATTGAATCTGTATCGAACATCAGCAACTGTCTTTAGTACTTTGAACCCGATAAATCTGTCTGACGACCGATCGGGACGAAAGCATCCGACCGACGAAATTCCCTAGATCATCGAGCGCGATCCAACATTCCTCTCCCAATCCTGCCATCGTCGAGGTACCTTTCGTCGCTTGAAAAACGATCGAGACTCGCGGCTTGTCTAGCCAGCATCCCGTCCCTTGCCGGGATCGAAGGTCTGAAATGCTCCCTCGCGTGTAAGTACGTGCCAAGCAAGCGTTTGCCCGGCCGAGTTCGCGCGGTGGAAGAGGTCCTAGGGACACGTCGTTCCACGAACGGTGGCTGCGCTCCTCGGTGGGAGCTTAGTCGGTCGTTGGGTTGCGTTGAGCAAGCCGAGAGCGAGCAGCAGTCACCTCGATAGCGAGTGTTGAACCCGCGGGAATCTAGGCCGGCGCACTGACACACCGCGTGTACGAAAGGCGCGCGCGCGCTACCCGGCACACACACACTCACACACACACACACACACATGCTAATACGCGTTATGTAGTTCGAGTATATGTGGCCTGTAACGTATGGAAAGCGAAACTTCTTGTTATGCGTTTTGGGAAGATTTTCAAAAGTACCTCGTGGGATATAACAACGTGGGGAACTAGGGCGGAGGATGTAGGTAAAAAGGGTATCTTTAATCCTTTGGCTGTGCATTAAAACGATGGCGGTTGGAAAATTTAAAGGAAAGGTTGCTTTGCATGTATTTTGCGTTCAATTGGCGTATGACAGTAAGTTGTTACGCATTTTGGTAAGATTCCTAAGTACGTCGCGTGATATACAATGGAAATGGGGTGGAAAGTGTGGGTGAAAGAATACTTTTAACCGGATTAAGACGACCATGTACCGCGACAATTGCATTGTTGGATTTTAGAGAAAGCAAGAAAAGCGTGGATGGAACAGGTAATTTAGGGAATCTGCGGATATCTTGGGTTGGAAGAGAAATCTTCTTTTCTGAATCTCGTTTATGAAAGATAAATGGGAAACTTCATATTACTTTGCGTGTTGATTTAAATAATCAATATCCCAGGTAATCTAGGAATATCTGATGCTGATGGGAAAATAATGGCTCCGATGCGTGATACCTTTTACATCTTGGCCCGTAACTCGAGTTTTCCATTTCCGTACTAAATTTCTAAGTAATCACGCATTACGGCGTAAGTTCCTAAATAACTTTCGACACAGGTTGCAAAGGCGGATTAACGTCGAATCCCGCAGAGATCGAGAAGGACGTAGAAGGAAGAATGAAAACTGTAGATCGAGTACGAAATCAAGAACCTTGAGAGCGAGAATGAGAGTGTCTACTTAGCCAAGCAACCACACGGAGGCAAGATATAATGATCGATAATCAGAACGATTTGCTAATGTCTCGCAGATGGCAGAAGGTTGCAATTTTCAGAGGGAAAGAGAATGTAAATATGAATAGAGGCGCGTGCAACGATAGCAGGCGCGCGCATTGCATTCGCGACGCAACGATTCCCGAGGATAAGCGCAGTTTTTCACTCGAACGCGGATTTTCTAGCGATGATTAAAGGTTGTTTAACGCGCGTGCAAGCCACGCGGCGTCATTGATTTCCATGGTACGGCTTGTCCAGGATAGGCAATGCCAACCTAATTGCCACTCTCGCTGCTTCGTTGACTACGTGCCATTTTGCAAATACGTTCTGACTCTACGGATCCTGTTTTTACTACTGAGATCGCGCGTTTTATTAGTTTTTCTGTGTATTATCGTTTCTCTTTAAAACGAACCCGCACTTTATGTACAAGATACATATACGGATTCCAGATTCAATGGAACTTTTAGAATCCAGAAAGGTTTCCAAATTAGAATCAACAGCCTGGTCAAAGTGACTATAACCTTCCAAGGAGCTTTTATAAATATACAAAAATACGCTCTCAAACGGTTTCAACGATTTCGTTCTTTTTTACGTAATAGATACGTTCTTATCTCTTGGCGGTGTTTGTTTTTTTTTCTTTTCTTTTCTTCTTTTTTTTTTTTTTTTTTTCACAAACATGACATTTCGATTTCTCCAATACAAAGACTCGTACACTGATCAATGAACGTTAGTCATCGATAGTTGCAGAATCAATCGTACAATTTTAAGGATGATTCACTTTGAATTTCCAACGACTGCTCGGCGAAATTATCGCAGTTTGCGATCGGAAAATCACAAAAATCCGCGATTCGTTTTTCAATTGCAACGTGAAACGAATTGCGCTAAGAAGCGAACAAGAGCGATTCAGGTCTGTACCAGCGACAGGACGGAGAGCGGTTTTCTAATTCGTAGGTTGAAAGAATCGGTTGGGGCCAACCGCCGGGGGTGGCAGGAATGCTCGTGTCTGGTGGAATGCCTGTTACGAATGCGATCGCATAGCGAAACTTGTTGTCGGTTCTCGGTTGAAACAGGTCGGGCTCGTATCGAGCCGAGTGACAACGACGACAGTGCGTTATTAGAGGCGTTTGATGACGCAAAGAGAGTGAGGCCAGCGCGGCGCGCGCGACAGAGAGAGGAGAGGAGGGAGAGACACGCCAGGTCGTTGTTCCCTCGCATTAGTGGGACACTTTCGGCGTTACTGGCACGGATCACGCACAGACCCGTGCACACACAACGACCATACGAGAGCCCTCTCTCTCTCCGTTTTCCTCTCTATGCTTCTCTCTTTCTCTCTCATTACTCTCCTCTCCCTGCTCGAATTCTCCTCGATTAATCGATCCCAATTACTAAGTTCGCGAATTACATAATAGCCGCTCTCTGCTACGGTGTATAAGTATGTTTCGCTTGGAACGCCCCTCTTTGACACATCCTGTTGCCCGTTTCGATGGAAGATGCTGCTCATGAAAGGGAAAGTATTACACGTATGCTTAGGTGTGCGATTATGTGCGAGAAGGGTTTAAGTTAGGCATCGAATGGATTTCGTTAGGTAACTGGTTATTTATTAGAGTCGATTTACCGAGATATAACTGATACACTGTGAATTTTATTGCCTTTTGTGTTATTCCATTAACGTTCTTTTCCGTATTGGTAACGGTCGTCTGTTCTCCCATACACGTCGTACGTATTCGTTGCTCTTGTTAAATACATATATCCATCTCGTAAAATTACGGTGTCTTTACGTACTTCTCTACTTTTGTAAATTTCTTTTTGTCCGTTATTGTATATAGTAAGGAGCAAGTCTTGCTTGATAACGAAGTTTGAACGCGTGGTATATGTGTATCACACAAATACAAGTATACTGTAATTAATTTAATCAGAGGAATTTCATGGAATGTGCGTTAAGTGTTTCATTTTTCAAATAGGTGCTCGCGATGCCAACGTCGATACGTTCTATCAAAAGTAGTACAATACTTTTGGATAAAATATTAATTTAGAAAAAGATTTCAGCATAATGATAGCATAAAGATCGTACTCGAAAGATATATTCTAGCAAGGATTTGATATTTCTCAACCGCGTAAAAATATCTCTACTTGAATTCTAAGATCGTTTAAAGGTACGCGGAATACGTAGATCCTCGATCATCGCCAATTTATTTTCGCCAAGAGATTTCGATTTATACAATTTAAGTCACTAATTTTAATCGTCAATTCTAGGAAATTTTATATTTCAAATCTCAGAAATTGAGTCATTGCCTCGCGCATCCTTCGAAGTATGAAACGATCGTCATAGCTCGAAGATTTCAACGTTTTCGTATGAAAGTCCGTCGAGACACTTCGCCGCGATATTGGCGATCTGGTTGCCCCGAATATATAAAACAGAAAGTTGCCGTGTTAAACGAGACGACGAGCGCGTAATTCACGGATGCACTAATCTGGCGACGAAGAGACGTGAAATTTCGCGCACCGCCACCAGCGAACGAATATTTCCGTCACTTTCGAATAAATCCACTTAAACGCTGGCACTAACGTCGCTTGAGAACCTGCCAAATAACCTTCATTGATAGCGGCTCAACGATTAAAGCGAGCGATGTCGTCGCTGTGAAACTGTCGTCGGTACCGACACGCCTTCACGCGCCACAGAAACTGATCTTCGTCGATGAAACGACGAAGCGTCGCAAAAGTCACTGCTACATGTTCTTAACTTCGCTACTGTTTACGATTTGCGTGTAGCTTATGCGATTACCTTATAATCGAATAGTTGAATAGTTGGTTATTCCGGTCGACCATATTCGCTGATATTTGATAATTTATGGACCGCGGATTTTTATGCATTTACATATAGGAAATTTAAAAGTGTCAAATTGCATGGAACGCAGGTAATACGAAAAAGCGCATAAATTATCCAAAGTGAACTGGTTTCTATAACGCTTGGTCTACTTTATCGAGAGACTACCTTTTCAGTTATACTCTTCAAAAATATGAATTTTCATAGAAATTTACAGTCTAGTATTTTGTAATCGATAAGGATGATTGGAATCTATACACACTCGACCTATAAAAATGTGAAATTCATCGTCGATGATACGATATCATGAAATTAATCAAGGACAACGATAACGGCGACATTTATCTGGCTGTTTTATAATATTCTTTAATTCGCAAGTGGCGAGATATAATTTTGCCAAATATAAATATCGTCGATCGTACGATAGAAAGGACGGGTAAACGACGAAGACGGAGAACGACAGTAGGAAATTTCAACGAAGGAGAAGGAAGAGCCGAGCGATCAACGTCCGGCAGCTTATCCATTCGATAGTTCGACTAAGAACGAGAGAATTCGAAAGAGAAGCGAGATTATCAGCGTTGCTCGAATCGATACGAGAACATCGATGTTTACAAGAATACGAGAGGAAAACGAGCGAAAACTGTTTTAACAATAATGGACGCCGACGAGGAGAAAGGAAGAGGAGAGGAAAGAGAAAGAAATAGGAAACGAGAGACGACGACAGTTCATCGACATCTGCGAGAGATTCTAACAATAACTTGAACGTTAGACAGATAGGCACGATTGCATAATCGTCGATCGCCAATGAACAACCAGAGATAACCGATTCGCGTATCGAGTCGCGATGGCGCCAAGTTCTGCTCGATTTCCTTTCATATGTCCCATTTCGTGCGCGCGGCATCGCAAATGAGATAGCGAATGGAAATGGTGGCCGAGTTTTTATGGAAAAGATGATAATTTAATAATCCGTCTTTTCACAAGATGGAAGAATTTCTCAATCTAGATTCCACGGTGAGAGAAGACGAAAAAAAAAAAAAAAGAAGGAAAAGAAAAATGAAAAATTGATTTGACTCGACTCTTCCGAATCAAATTGTGCGGCCTGTGAATTGTTAGAGATACAATTACACGATGAAAATCGCATGTGACGGTGATGGTGACGGTATTCTTAAGAAATAAGTTGTTCTCTCGTAAAATGCAGTAATATCTTGGAATTTATAGAACGACGAGATCATTGATTTGGTAATGACAGAGGGTAATATACGCATTTGCAAGCACAATGGTTTGGAAAAGAAAGTTCACTTACTAAGTAACCTTCCATCTTCTTTTCTTTCCAAATGAGATATATTCTCCAGGTAGAACAGATTAAGATCGCCGAATAACGAATTTTATCAAAACACCCGAACAGAATCAAACGATTGCCTCAAACTGTGTCGGTTATTTCTGAATAAGGATGATATGTATAGATACCTATGCCAACAAAGAGAAAAAGTGAAGAAAAAAGAATAAAAGGAAAAGCAATCCATTCTCCGCTAGAAATCCTCGATCCTTTGTTAATCAGCGAAGCTTTCAAGGCGCGTACCGCGCCGAGTATCGCACTCACCGCGTAGCCCTGTTTCCTTTCGCACGCGCGCGCCTAAGTGGCACCTTTAATAACGAGACCGAACTGCCCATGATCGGGTCCGCATGCCTGGCGTTGGCTGCATTTAGCCGCTAATGAATTTCGTAAGAGTATCGCCAACTACGAACTGCATCGGCCGCGAGTGGGCGGTCTTATCCTTGGCGCTTTCTAACGAGCCTCGTTCGCCGTGTGCATCTGGCCCGCCATATTTGTTCCTCCAAGTCTTCCACGGGGTTCTCGACGCCTATTCACCGAGGGATGAAGAACTCGCGTGACCGTCGGCCGTTTCACAGCGGTGATTGGATCGCGCGAGGGACGACGAAGTTAGTCGAAATTACTTTTTGAATTTATGAGACAGTCAGAAGCGTGATTTCTTACTCGAGGGTTAAATGCTACTCTTGTTCATTCGTTGAGCGATATCGTGGATCTTTCTCTTCCTTCTTTTTTTTTCTTTCTTTTCCATTTTTTCTTTTTTTTTTTTTTTTTCTTGTTGGATGAATGGTAGAAAATTTGGGAACGTACTTGTTCGTAGTGGTTTGTGTGGAGCGTTGACGGCAAAATTTTTTACATGACTTCCGTTCGTTCTTCTCCTGGATTATGATTTCCAAATACCTCCGTGATATGGGATGAAGAATAGAAAAATTGTTTAACGCGTTCAGATTAAACTCGAAGCGGAGGAAAAATTATCTTGAGAAGTACGATACAAAAAGATAGTTTAAACGTGAAGAAATTCTTCTAATTTAGACAAGTTCGAGTTAATAACAACTGACTATGAATAAGGAAAGAAATCGACATAAAACTAGGATTAAGGTGGTAATAATTTAGTCGAAGTTTTAAATGGGTCGAGGATAGTAGTGGGTTGTAAGGAAATAAAAAGATTTTATGGTTTCTTTCGAAGTTTTACGAGGATGTGGAAATAATTTGATTATCTCTGTTTTTTCTTCTTTTTTTTTTTTTCTATTTTGAGGGGGAATGTACGACCGAGTACATAGGTGTTTGTGTAATATTTGGAATATTTCAACAGTTTGCGTGGTTTCACACAATCATCGAAACCTACGTCTAGCCCGGCTTAATCTCTTCACGATTACACGAGCGCGCCTGCACGTGCCATCTAGGAATTTCACACGCATTCAGAAGCTATCGTGATTTCTTTCGCTTTCTCCGACAGGTCTCGTCATCGATTTGCATTTGCGGACGCAACCTCTGCTTTAAAAACTACCATCTAAATTATCCTTCCCCTTTCATCTCGACCAAACCTGTGATTGCTCACGAAATTATCACCTGTTACATCTCATCTAGCCTACTATAGCAGGGACGGCTAGAGTTGATACGCGAATTCATCATTTCTCTGCTTAATGGCGTTGAGCAGTAACGATAGATTCATATTTCACTTTTAAATAAAAAAATACATTAATAGACTCGCAGTGTTTCGTACAACTACACGTAATTACAGAGCAAATAAATCTTCATTGTTGATAAATCTTATTCGGATGAGATCATATCAAAACGTTCTACGACCGATCGCGCAATCGAATACGGTGTAATTCAACGTGAAAAAAATATGTCGAAAGTACGCGATAACGTTTTCTCTTGCGAAGCGTTGATTTCGAGAAAATCGAATTTGAAAATTTGCGCGATACGTATCCGTCGAAATAATTCTGATTTAAAAATGTTCAAACTATATTTTCTTAGAAATAAGACTGTAAACGAACTAATATCACGTCGCATTCTCTATTTACGTTTCTTTCTGTCAATTGTTCCATTCGGTCAAGAATTAGTCGAGCTGATACGCGCATATCACACCACTTTTCAGACTCGATTTTCTCAACGACGAGGAGCGATATAAAAAAATGTATTTTACGTTTTCCATTTATTTTTTCACGTAGAATCGCTTTGTACTCGATTATCGTACTGTTATTTACAGGATACCGTTATAGCGTTGCGTGATAAAGAAAACAATGATCTCGTGACACGTCGAGATCAAATCCACGCTATTCACCTGTCAACTCCGATCTTCTCGACGCCAAATTGTTCTCAACATTTTCGGAACAGCGTAACGTGTTGCGTTCCATTCTCACGAATCACGAGTCGTGCGATCGAACGTACGGAAAGCAAATATCATTGTGCATGTTTCGTTCGAAAGGACCAAGGAAAACAAGAAGGAAAGAGCGTGATTTTAATATCGTGAAGGGAAATACCGCGGTGGTAGGAATAATGGCGTTGTTCTCGCTTTCCCGGATGAAGGAGGATAGGCTCGCGTGGCCGTGCGTTCGATCGACTATTATGAAACTGCGAGTTGAAGCCGGAGCGTGGCTCGGACGTCGAACTCGATTCCGTTCACGCCGTTACGAAAGCAGGAACTTTCGAGTTGACGTATGCGTCTGCTAAGTCGGGATGAATTTCTATGAATCCGGGATGGAATTGTATATTTCATGCGTCGATCCTCCATTTTATCGCTCGACCCATTAATCTGAATTTCCTAAAGCATTTTATTCTTCGACTTTTCAATTTCAAGAATTTTTCATCCGATGGTTCTTCCCAACATTTTTCGTTCGTTGCATCGATGGATTTTGCACGGAGGTAAATCTCACGTTTGATTTTTTCGAAGTTTTCTATCGTTTGACTTTTTATATAATTTCAAGGATTTTTCGTCATCGTCGGTCATCGTTCTTCGAATTCTTGTTCGGCTGATTTTGAAAATATAAAAGGAAGACGCTTTCTTATATTGGAACATGTGTGATGTCACGCGTTGAGATTTTTAAATATAAACGCAAAATACGAAGGAAAGAAGCAGCTGTAAACACATGTCGTTCAAGCTTCATTTGTACAGTTACGATAACCGACTAGCGTCGCTAATTGTAAGATACGAGATACGAGATACGAGATACGACGCTTTTCTATATTAGTCTGTCGTAAATTATCTAAGAATCATTGTAGGATGAAGGATGACTTGAATCGTAAACGATGATATTTGTCGCGGTAAACGACAAGAAACTAGTAGAAAGGCCTCTGCGTCATGGATGCATTTCAAAATATTATTTAAATCCTGAAAACCACGCGTGTGAATCTTTTGTATTACTAAAACGAAGTACTATCTACGATAATATAAAAATAGATACCAAATATGAGTGGATGCTATTAATACGAGATTGCAATAATTTTCATTTATCTATCTAATTTAATTTAGCTGTATAAATTTTGCTACAAACCAATATCGTAATCGACATTCACTAACCGATATTCATTTCTCATTTTCAATAATGAATTTAAAATTGCCTCTTGTAATTTCAAAAGCTTTCCGATCTTCAATTTTAAACATACCTTTTAAACATCAAATTTAAACTCGTCGTTGCTCACCTTAAATACTATACCAATTTCCGATCAAACGTTTATTCGATAATACTACTCTAAACTACTCTTGTTGAACAAGCTTCTGATCATAAGTATCGCGCGTCAAATATTTTCTGTTGCACGATGGTCGACGAGGGCCGTTCATTTTTTTTCGCAAGCGCACAAATCAATTCATGAACAGCCGCAGGCGACGGTGTTCACCGGCCGAGTCAAAGGCAGATACGCGGTGTGGCTAACGGATTTGCATGCCGAGGCACGCCAGTTGAGAGAACGCGAGACCACTAGCTACGCTTGTGAAACTTCTGTTCGTTGAACAGAGAAACTTAGGCGTTCGCCAACTTTTACGCGGCTGACTCGCGACGCGGGTTCGTTGACTCGCGCGATGGTTGCACCAGCCCTCGCGGCGTTGATTCAGCTGTATTTCCCCGAGAATTTTTCGCGACACCCGCTCGAAACGCTCTCTATGATCCAATCAACCATTTCGACTATATAAATTGACCAGTTCGTGAGGAATATTAGATCATAACGTACGACGTTGCCAATTTCGTTGCGTCGAGTCTCTAATACCTTTCTTTCTCCTCGGTGAATATTTTTATTTCGTTAGACATACCGTTTTATAGCTGAGAATATTTGCTTTCATAGATATATCATCCGAATTTTTCTATATTTATATGTACGAACGTGTATCTTTTAAGGTCCAGCGGAGCGTGAATAAATTTGAACTTTCAGAGTATTTTATATATTGATACTTTTAGAATATAAATATTTAACGCGACGATCGATTATAATTTATTTCTAAGCGTTGAATTATCCCAGGTGTTTCGTTCCAAAGAATTTTCAGTCCAATCGAATTTAAAAGTACAAATTTAGATGCAATTTGAAAATCAGATTTGGATACAGTACGAAAAAATCAATAAGAAACGATATAAACATTCGCCGTGAGGAGGAAAAGTTGATTAATCACCTATAATTTACCATGTTTCTCGACGTTCTTAAAGCGTCTTAAACCGGCCGCGAGTTCCAAAGAATTTCCTGTCTAATCAACCGCGTACGATTAATGCTCTGCAAACACAAAATACCGACAACTTGGGGAGTTCGTGCGCCATTATGATCGTAAAACTATCAAAACTGAAAGGATTTACGTGGTCTCGAGAACATCTGAAGCCCGTTATTAAGGGACATTCGCGTTCCACCGTAAAACGAAACGGACCACCGATAATCGGGATAACGAACTGTGCTCCTGGCTGAAGGCAACAGCCAGGCGAATGGCATCCCAACGAAAAACTTCCGATTTCTCGATTCCCTCGTAACGGTTTAGAGCCGTTTCGTCGTCGTAAACGTGGAGCGGAGACAGAGCGTGGTACAGTTGGGAAACTTTTCGCGTTAGCTTTCGTCGCGATATCGCGCTGTTTCTTCGAAACTAATTTTATTAAAATCTAGCAGAAGAGGCCGAGATTAAAGAAGAATTATTTCAGAAAAGCAAACGATGATTCCGCGTCTAGTTTACTCTTATCGATCTTATCGCCTTTTTCTACCAGTAGGAAACCTTTTTAAATTCGAAGAATATGTGGAAAAATCGTTCGTGTAAAATGCACGAATCTTCGTTCTCGTTTCAAAAGTTTCCTTTAAATATTGAAAATCTTCTGGTTTACTAAAACAGAGAGAGAGAGAGCAAACGTAGGACACGAAAATGTAATAAAACCTGTAACACGGTTAATGTAATTTTCATTCAATTTATTAAACTGGTAATCGTAGACGAAGTCGTATAGAGAGGAGAAAAGAGAAAAAAAAGGGGGAATACCAAGAGAGCAGGTAACGATACAGAGAAAAGAAACACAATAGAAAGAGAATGAACAATTGAGTAAACAAGAGCAATAAGACAGAAGGACGGTTTAGCGCAGGCAAGCCGGGCCTACTCGTTATCGAGTAGCGTAATAAATCGTAGAGCGTGTTTTTAAACGTATAGTTACATTCCCTGAAAAAAAAAAAAAAAAGGTCAATTTCGTCGCTATAGAAATTAGCTAGAGTACATATTTGGCGAAAGGGGTCGACAGCATTGAAACAAGATGACTAGAACGATGATCTAAAAACCTTTGGCGCTCTAGAATGGTCTAGAAGGACGAGCTGGTGCATTAAAATTGACAAGTGATCCAAGAAGAAGATGACGAGGTTGCTAGTTTGTCCGTGAATAATCTTACAAAAAAGAAAAAAAGAAAAAAAGAAAAAAGAAACGCTAGTTCTTCTCTCATGTGAAATGATACGTAGCTTCAGCGTTAGAAGTTCGTAATCGTGATGAAGAGCCGTGGAGAAGACGATAAGATGCCTCCTCGTCTTGTGCACGAGTTGAACATCTGTTTTATCATGCAGAAAGTTAGCATACTCGTTTAATTTGTAATTTCCAAATAACAGAGACAGAAAAGAATAAAAATACCAAACGAGAACTTTTACCGACCCTGAATCACCCCTTGTTTAGTTGGCTAATGAACATGGGACCGAAGGTTACGCATGTAAAAATACATTGATCAATGAACGTCGGATCGAAGGGGATGCGGCATTAAACGTGGACCACTGTACAGTGTAAGGCCTCGAGAGTGCACTGAGCTGCACTCTACGCACCCCCGCGCCAGGGGGTGGTAATACGGGGGTGTGGCGCAAACGTGTCAACTAGCTGCATTCTACCATCTCCTCTCTTACTACACTCGTTTCGCCCGAGTTCGTCCCTGTGGGATTTATTTCGCGTTTAACCGTGTCTCTATCAGAGTTAGATCTATTTACAGTTGTATGATAGGACAAATTATGCGATCTCCGGATCAACGTTTACGGTACTAATTGACTAGCTTGATTTTCGTTGCGTTTCTCGATCAGTTCTCTTGGAATTGTTTCTATCGAATTTCGAATTTCGGTAGCCACTGAGACGAGTACAAACACGAGTAGCTGCAAGCTGATTCTGTTCAATCGTTCGTCATCTTTTTAGAATTTTGAGCATTTTAAACGAAAGTAGGTATTATTTTAAACGTTATTGCATTATGATAATTTTGAATATCTTCCCCTATTATCTGAGTTTGTCAATAGTTTCGGAAATAATATTTAAAATTGTTAGAAACAGCACGGACTTGTCAATGAGTTACAAATTTTACAACGGAAATTTAATACATTTTCGATCACAGAAAATGAAAAATATTCACGAATATAAGAAAGTGCAAGCATATTGAGTAACTTCCAATTTGTCCTATCGTAGAACAACAAATAGATCGAGAGAAATAATTAATAATAATCTTTAATTGTCAAGAAAGAGTTATGTAATTATCGAGCAACGCGTTCTATTAAAAACTTGCCGTTTCACGATAAATGGAAGCGGTTCCACGCTAATCTCGAATTTTCCACGAAACAAATCACTTCCACCGAACTGACGCGATAATAATACCGATAACGAGTGTTCTCGATGTTTACGCATCCCTCGTGTTTTCCGCTCTCTATCATCTCTCTCGACGTTTAAATAGAATTATACAGAATACAGGGAGGTTAACGAACGACGAATTCTCGGCACTGTTTAAAATATTTTAATTCCACGGAATTCTCTTTGAAGCGAATCGGGATCACTTTCTTGGATAAGTCGATTCGGTTGACTTAGTTCGTATCTATAGCTCGTCATCACAGACTTTCATTTCATCCCATCCCTTGCTCGATCTTTTCTCCGTTTAAAGGACGGAAAGGCAGCTTTTCGCGATAGAAACCCCGAGGACTTAGCGAAAACTTGTCCTAGCGATATTCCCAACCGATAATTACCTTCGTTTCTCTCTTTATTCCCCTCTTTCTCTCGCCTTCTACTTTTTATTCTTTTCTATTCTTCTCTTATATGAAGTAACGAAGAGAAGAAAGTTTAAAGTCACTACGTAATTTATTTACATATACGCGTATACGTAATAGCGAGCTTCTTATTATGTATTTTTCGCCATGTTGCCGGCAGTCACCTATTACGGAGTATATTTATGTATATCCGCGTATTAGTAACATTTGTATCGGATATTTCTCGTCATGTTGCTAACAGTTAGCCACTCGTTAGCTTATTCGCGTATATATATACACATTCGTATTAGATATTTCGCACGATATCGCAGTAATCGTATACATTTATTCGCTTGTCAAATATAATACCGTGCCGTAAAGTTATATAATTTGCCAAACGCAATTTTGTTTTGTAAACTCGTGCAATTCGTCAAATACGATCCTGTTTTGCAAACTCGTGTAATTTGTCAAATACAATTATCCTTAGTGAACTCGTGTAACACGTCGAATGAGATTATCTTTAGCGAACACGCGCAATTTCCCAAATACAATTCTGTTTTGTAAACTTGCGTAATCGCGTAACCAAGTTTTTGCTGTAATACTTACGTTTAAACTTTCTTTTATACGCTATCGTATACGTACGCACCGCGTGATTTTATCCTCGTCGCGAGTATTAAACGCGAGATACGACTGCCTCGGTCGGACGCTGTGGAAGCTGCGAACGAACGCCCCCATTTCCGAAGGCCGTCCCCGGACAACGAACCACCGACACACCGAGGACGGGGTGAACCGCTTCGAGTCTCTCAGCTCGCAATTACTAGCCTTAGGCTGCGTTCATAACCGCTGCTAGCGAGCCGAGGGGTTACTTAATCTGGATAGTTAGCGGAGTCCAGGGTGTCGATGGAAATTGTTGTAACTTCGAGTCTGTTGTCGACTGAGACTTTGCAATACGGTTTATAATGTACTTGCTAGTATATTTATATTATCTATGTATCGAGTATGTGATTTTTGATTTGAAAGATTTCTCATTTCATTGTTCGCAATTGGAAACGCCGATGGAAATTGTTACTGTTAGATTTCAACGAAGATGGTAGTCCGTTTTCCAGGAACGATATTCGGAGTAAAATTGTTGGAAGATAGAACTCGAAATTGTAGTAAAAGATTCAGTAACTTACCACGCTACCTGGCAATTTGCTCGTTTTAATGATTGATTTTTGCGGATTCGAACGACGATATCTATATCAGATTGGCATTTTCAGTGTTAGGTATATTTTACGGTATAAAGCGTCGACCAACGTATCGAAGGAAAATTCGTGTCCTAAAGCGTTAAGAACTATTAGACGATATTTTCTTTGGGGCACGTTTCCGATTGTAAAAGTATTTCGAAAGAACTTTGTAATACCATAAAAATTCCCCAACTTTAACGTTCCCTGGAGAATAGTACACAGAGTTATATCAAAAACTTAGATTACTTAATATTCAAATCCACTGTGTCAAAACTGAAATTTCTAAAATGAAAGTTCAGAATCCCACTATACGAAAAATGCTAGATAATTCAAAAACTTTTCCCTGCTGTTACTTTCCTTTATTTCCCATCCAATTGTACATTTCTAATATTAAAAAGTATCCGAAGTTTTAGCGAAATATAGGAAAATTCCTATTGGAATTTCTCATTTCAATTTCACGTTAAAAGTTCTTTTCAGATATTAAAACTTCATTTTGTTTCGCTAAAACAGGCAAGACCGAAATGCGAAAATTCGAGAATCGCAACAAGGTTAAGTATCCTAAAGTCGCGTTCACAATCACTTCGATCGCACAAACGTTTAAGCCACCACGTATATGATCCTAATCTTAAAATCTCAAATAAAGTACAACGTTCGGTCGGAAGTACAAGGATATTGCGAAAGAAAAAAGGAAAAAAGAAAAAAGAAAAAGAAGAAGAAAAGAAAACAAGGAACGTTCGACTGGGAAAGAAGATCGTGTCTTAGAGCGAGGGATGCGCGGATTCGTTTGCTTTGAGGGCCCGCGACGAATCGTGCAGCGGTAATATTGGACTCGTGCGAGCGTACCAGGATCCTCGGCTTTAAATTGATCCTGGCTACGCGAGGAAGGGGAAAAGGTTGTGTAGCAGGCAGTGGTTGAAGATACGCTCGTGTGGTTTGTACGTCGGCTGGATCACCCCGTTTCTCGATGGATAGTTCGTCGTCTGATCGACCTTCGGAATCGAGGACACGTATTACATTGCGACTAAGAGGCGGAAAGGGACATCGCTGACGTATAAGGACGAACAATATTTTATAATACGGTAAATTATAACATAATTAAAAGAAGACCATCGGTGGTTGCATCGATGTACCTAGTTTCAAGTAGACCTTACTTCAAGAAGACCTTGAAGTAATTTTCTATTTTGGCACGATGACGAACGATTCAAAATATTCTTCTCGAAGAGCTTCTTAAAGATGGGAAAATATTCATTTCGATGCTCGTTTTACGTTCGTTGATCGTTCTTGGTTCTTTTTGCGAAAAGTATCTTGAACCGTTAAAGAAAGTGTGCTCGTCGATCGAAAGAGATCTCGCTGTCATCCTCGTGCGGCTTTCGCCGTTTTCGGAAACGTTTACGCGGAATTCGAAGCTCACGCGACCTGCGGATGGAAACTGCAGAGATGCCGGCTAATCATCCGTACTCTCGACCTCGTTCGTCTCGATGGGCACGGACAAACGCTGGAAAACCTTCCCCCCAATCGTTGAAACGAGCTCTAATTTTCAAATACGCCTTGGAACGGTCGTTGCAAGCGTTCGAACGCCTTCCAGATGTTCGTTCGGAGAAATTTCGAGCGCATTAACCTTGAACGAGCCTTTATTCTTAAGGGATAAACGCGACGATTGGGTGGCAAAGGAAATAGGCGAAAATGGAATGAAAATCTGGAGATTCTAGATCGCCCTGGAGATCTTGCTACTTTCAGCGATCATAAGTTTTACTAATTTTACAAAAGTTTCTAGAATACAGAATTAGAATTTCGAGTTCGACTATTTTGTAGAACTTCAAATTTACTAAATTACGTGCAACGAATTAAAATGAGATAAATTTCATGGACTAAGAAAATTTCGATAACGCGAATGATTCACGTTTGGAAAGTATGCAAGTACGGTATAATACTTTGCGAAAATTAAATGTTATACCGTAGTGGATCCCGATTTATCGCGGCTACCGAAATATTGTATCTTGAATATGAAATTCACGTGCTAATCAACGCGTTAATGAGATACCAACTGATGTTTGAATGAAAAAAAAAAAAGAAAAAGAATGCAACGAAACAAAGTTTTTTCTGTAACTTAAACGAGGTTTTTAGAGAACGATGCCCGGATGAATCGCGAAAAAAGACGTCGTTATCCCGCGAACAGGCTTCACGCATGGAGGAATCGTGAAATCGCGCGGCAACTAATTCAGAACGTACCCTCTGTGTGTATCGTAACGCTGTCGTTAATTCATCCGTGTTCTCGACCTGGTTCGTCTCAATGAACACAAACACGCGTTAGACAATGTCTGCGGCTTCGACCGCGATTATTAAAATAAGTTACGCCGCGCGGAAATGTGTCCATCGGAGGGTTGCTTTTCGAGATTCTTGTTGTATGTTGTTTCCTTCGCTACGGTCGGTATTTTCCGCGTGCCGATCGTCATCCGTTGGTAACTTTTCCGAAAATCAATTTTGGAGATCTACGGAGATTGCGGATTTTCATACAAATCTATGTTTTCAAGAATATAATTAAAAAAAAAAAGAATAATAATAATAGTGATAGCTCGGTAGAACATTGTTTTATGTACTAAATATTATAGAAAGCTCGATACTGCGATCATTCGAAATATTTTTTCGCGTCGCGTGCTTTTTGCGCAATTTTGTAGCTTGTAATTTTCTACGGATGCATAAAAATCAGCAATCCAATTATGAATATTAAAAAGGATCGAAACGGTGATTTGAACGACAACATGTAGAAATTCAGTGCGGCTTTATTTGAAATATTTAAAATTCCTGGCTAGAGTTTATACGTTTTTCTACGTAAACTTTTCTCTGGGTTAGCGTAGTTATGTCTAAGTTAAAGCAGCGTTGATTACACACGAGAATTAAATCTATTTTGTTAAGTATCTGAAAATGTGTCTTCTGCAGAGTGATTTTTGCGTCGACAGAATAACGATGTAGTGAGAAAATAATGTTGCGTCTGGTGTATTTTTTAAAAGAGATTTATAATATGTAGCAGGTGTCTGTGTGTCATGTAAATTTATTTCTATTTTCTTACAAATTGTAATTCTCTCTCATCGGATAGAATAATGTAATATACAGTACGGTTCGTAAATGTTCGTCCATTCGTAGAGTACGTATTTATAATTATAATTCAGCGCCATAAGACGAGAATTGTGAGAGACGTGTATATAAATATTGCATTAAAATTGTTCATTTATTTGTCGTACATATATAATCGAACCACGTAAAAGTCAAACTCGTAAGGTCTACCGAAATTCGTTAATCACCAATCGTGTATTAAATTATAATACAATAATTGATATATATATATAGTGATTCTTAAACTTCAAAGAACGGAGTTGATCGTTTATCATAGGGATGAATAAATCTTTGAAAAATGTTGTCCATCTGCGAACAAAGTAAAACAACTTTGTTCAGATTCTATCGGCTTCCTACGAACATCGCTCAAAAATTCAATTTTCCAAATTCCACTTCAATCAGCGAAACCAACGAGCTAAAGTCTCGCGAGAGACTATTACCAAGGAATGAATAAATAGGCACTATTGTCAAAAAGTTAACAAAATTGAATTCTAAATTCACGTTATTAAGAGCCATTTTGAACGTAGATCGGTACGTCCCGAGCAAATAAATAAAGAAACCGGTATACTCAGCGTAAATGAAGAAACCAACAGACACAGCGGGTTATATCAACAATGGCTGAAGAAGAATCACTCCAACAACCTGGCCACGAAATTACTGGACACCACGGAAGAATGCGAAAGATTAAATTAGCTATTATTTACAATGGCTGTCGTAGTGGGTACATCACTAGTTGTACTCGCATCCATGTCAGTTTAACTCGTCCCAGTCTGCGCTGATTGTCATCGAAAGGAAAAGAGTAAAGTCGAAAAGGAAGAAGAAAATTCGCGTTAAATAGAAAATTATTCAACAACGACGACAAATTGTCGCGAACGAAAGCAAAATTCGCGAAAGCGATCGCCACGAATCTCACCGCGTATGACGCTTTGAACTTTCACCATCTCGGGAGAATTCAACGGTCAGTCGAACATCGTCTCGAGAAAGCGTGACTTCATCGAAGATAAAGAAGAGGGTTTTAGATGGCGAGTGAAGGAAGCACGGAATATCGGGTTATAAATTTTGCGAGCTACCCTCGAAGCTCAGGGTTATTTCACCCGACCGGCTAAAGCGGCTTTTCAACCCCCTCCCCCTTCTCTCTCTCTCACTCTCTCTCTCTCTATCTCTCTCTCTCTCTCGGTAAAATCATATATGTCCCCGATTACGAAGGTCTCCGGGCCGTTGAACCGTCGAGGACGGGGTGAACTGCTTTTTCCCGGAGATATATCCGACTTTTAGGTCACAGTCAGAGAGCCGTGCCGGTGTCTCGGCTCGCTCGCGGAGCCGTTTCTCGTCGATTAATCGTCGGTGATCCGATCGTCGTACGATTATTGTCCGATCGTTGGCCTCCACGCGAGTCGATAGCCACGTAAGACGTTACTCGGCGAAACGATCCGATTCTTTTATTCGATTTTCATTGCACGACGAAGATTTGATTTTTCCCTCGATGGACGTTCGTTGGTGTTAAGGTGTTTTATTAGTCTCGCGTGGAATATTTTTGACGTCTTATCGGTGTTTTATGGATATCGTTGCGCTCGGGCGATTTCTAAGGATCGAGCTCGCTTGGGAACACACGTTTTTAAACGTTCGTTAGCCTGTTTACTCCGCAATGCTGCGTCGCGTTCGTGGTACGGATCGTGGTTATGATTTGACAATGGGAGATTATATTTGCGGCGGTAATTTCGCTTCAGTTTTTCGGGCGAAAGACTTCTAAACGTGAACTAAGTATAATTTTTATTTTGCTTCAGACAAGATACGGCAAAGGTTAACGGCTAACGGATTCGATAAAGCGCGTATATCTCTCCTTCGCTAATTTCTCCGTGAACGTTTCAAATGAATATTTCAACGAAGATCCTAGGATTATAACGTAACTTTCTGGTATCAGTTCAACTCACTACTGCCTACTATTTTCCGTTCGCATAACAGAAGCTCACGCTCAGATAAGCAGGTTCGACCGGCAAAGGTTCGGTTAATCGGGCAAGAATCGAGATTTCGTTGGAATAAACGGAGTTCGTATAAATGGAGTTCTACCGTGCTGCAAAATCCGCAAATTTGGTACGAAATGAGAAAGTAGACCGCGATCGAGGATAAACAAAATGGCTGGCTTATCGAGAGACATTAGGCGGCTTGTATCGAAGAGTATCAACCGACCGACAACACGAGCTCTCGGTGAATTTCGTTCTGGCCGGTTCATTGGCCTGTCCTTCGTATCTGGGCCGCTCCTATCCACCCATATCAGCCTCTTTATCATAATTCATGCTGGCCGAGTCGGTGCATTGTTAACGTGACGCGCGATCGCTCTCGTTTATGTGTATATACGTGTGCAACAGCAGCAGCAGCAGCAGCAGCAGCAGCAGCAACAACAACATTGAGCATATAAGAGTGGCATAATTCAGATGAAAGTAAACTGCAAGCCAAATGCTTTCGCAACGAGAGAGACCGTAGGTGAGACAGCCGTTCGTTCTCTGCATTGCATTAATTCTTCTTCAAGTGTATAGTACGTACGTAGTTAAGTACTTACTGGTTACCTTCTACTTCCGGTTACGTGAGAATTATAGTTGAAAGATATTTAAGAAGTGTTGGTTTGAGTGCATTCCGAATTCACGAGGGTTGAACATTTTATTACGTCAAATAAGGTGTTGCGACTTGTTGTAAAAGGAACTATAACACGCGTATCACGTTGCAGATGTAAGATAAATTGTAACATTTGTACCAAAGAAGTCAGAGGAAGAAAGGAGGTATGGAAAAATAAACGGTGCAACGAAAAATATCTTTATTCGTATATTTCGTCAAAAATTATTCGAACCGACGAATGGACATCGTTGCATCGTTTGTTAAAGTTATTATAGGAAAATGATACGAATTTAATTAAAAGTAGAAATTTAGAATAGTTAATTAGAATATTAAAAGAAAAAAAAAAAACATACGAAGAATCTTCTGAAGATATTACATATCAATCTACATATAAACTTCCTGCAACTGCAAACGACTCGAACTCGGTCACCACAAAGTCACCTTACCACAAAGAACTACCCTGCCAGACCCAATCTCCCATTTCCATTCCGACCCTCATTGATCTGCCAATCCTCCAAAGTCAACATACTTGAAATCACCCTCCGACAAAACACCTGCCTCTCCATGATCCATTAATCGAACCTAAGAATCATCGTACGTCCTCGATCATCCTCCCTTTTCATCTTCGAAGCTTCGGCTAGTGCTGTACGAAACAAAATATTAGAAAAAATGTTGACGACAGCCGTTGATCTAGTCGATGGACCGTTATATAACCTACTAACTATAATATTTTATTTAAAACAATATCAGCATCGCGCAAACTATCGCATCACGAGATTAAAATTCCCCTTTCCTTTAAATAAATCTTTCGCTAATGAAAGTTCCACGCTACTAAGAACCGACGTTGTTTCAAGGTCGCTTCGTCACGATGACGAACCACCAGAATTTGAAGAAAAATCGAGCGCGAGATAGGCACACACGGTACGTAGTTATAAAACTATTTATAAAAGAGAGAATCGAATCGCGGACGGGGATAGTTTTCAACGAAACGAGACATTGTCAAAAATTTCGATAAATATGACAAAAAAACGTTGACGACAATCGTATTTAAAGAGTTAATCGAGTCGAAGGGGGCTGCGACAGCATCGAGAAAGCGTTGGAGTCGCGCGGCTGAACGCGCAGGTTGTCTCGACCGGTTGAGTAAGCGAGCGGACGGTAGTCGCGCGAGCGCGTTCGTGCTCACGCTCGCGGACGCTCGCGAGCAAGTGAGTGAGTGAGTGTCGGCGATGACGTCAGAGCACGGTTGCAGCGCCCTAGATTGAGGGAGGTCACCGTGTGCCAGGCCGACGGCCCGGCGAGGTCGTACCCTCGGTCTCTCCGCGGCGAGTACGCTTTTCGTCTAGTCGTTTCTAGGTTAGGTTGGGTTACGTCTCCAGAACGTGGGAGGCCGGTGTGTGCAGCCTCGGAAATCCGATACGTTGTCTACTGTGTCGGCCTCTAGGTCATCCAGGTATCCGAGGTGCCTCCTCTTCGGCCACTCGAGCGCCGATTTACACAGCCACCATGCTCCACTTGCCACCCTCGGTTTTCGTGGATCGACGTAGATCCACGTTCTGTTCGCTTTAGACCGGCGATTTTCCATCTCTCTCTCTCTCTCTCTCTCTCTCTCTCTCTCTCTCTCTCTCTCGTCGTATCATACGCATGAACTAATTATGCTTTAGAACTGCGCGACACGCCAAAAGATACGGCGATGGCTAAAGATAAAGTTTAATAAGTGAGATGGGGAGGGGGGAGAAGCTGTAATTTCGCAGAACTGAGTTTACAAATGACGAGAGAAATGAACGTATAATTACGATACACGTGCTGTAACAGACGAGCGTTGTTACGTACAGACAATACGTTTAACACAAATTTCCTCACTCATGTACACAAGTATTAAGCTTTAACTATCTTCTGTCCGTCATTGTATATTATTGTTCGGTTCAGGACAGGCCAATCGCACTGCACGTTTATCCGTCTATCGTTGTTTTTATTTGATAAACTGTGTAAAGTTTAGATCGTAACTCTCTCTCGTTCTTGACACCGACTACAGTCGGCATCCATGCGAGGACCTGTGGATAGGAATGTCGAGTCAGTGACATATGGTCATGAGCATTCGTAATGAATCATGGGCACTAGCGTCGATTATAGTCGGAAGTGATAGCGTGTATCTTTGTTTGAGAATTATACGGCGATAGATCGTTCGTGAAACAGGCATCGAATTAGGTGTTTGATTGTTGCGCACTTCATTTTGTTTTGGCATCTGATAGAGTGAGAAAGAGAATTGATTGTTAGGAATCATAAATAGCGATGTTTTGTAAATCGTTTCTAAGAAATGAGAATGAGTTTCCATGAAGGAGGAGGATCGGATTAGACGCACGATCGTAACCCGTTCGATTTTAAGATTTGAATGGCGCGAAGGAACGAGAAGGAGAATAATTTCAAGCGACTTTGCCCGAGAATGAAATATTAGATCCGTGCGAATAGATCCGCAGAAGGAAAAGTGGTAGATTGTATTTTTTTCTTAGAAAATTCTATGAGAAAAGGATGTATAGGTACAAAGACTGGATTACGTATTTGATTATGACAGAGAAACGGCGGGAGGATGTAACCGAGAGAAAATTATTTTGTTTGAGAACCGAGTATCGGTATTAGTGCAAATAGATCTTAAGAAAGGAAACTATAAATTCTACGAGGAAGATTTGCTTGACAAGCAAAGATCGAGTCAGATATTTCAGTTGTATCGGAATGTATCACGAGTATTGGATTGGTTATGTACTACCGATACAGAGATAGTAGATCTGTTGACAGTGATTTAATAATAGTAGGCGCGTATAGCGTCACTCACAGGAAACAACGACCTCGGTATATCATTTGTGCAGGAATAGACACTTAGCGATCGATCATGACTTTTTAAAGCACTGGACCCACTATACCCGATACCGCGAAACTCGCTATCATAAACCAGTCAAACTTGAAATAATGACATTGCTGACGGAACTCTCGTCTTTCCACTTTCACGATTCTAAACGTTAAATTCGAACTTCTCGAATATTTCTCCAACCTTCCGCTTGGATTATGGCTAACATCGACAGAACGAAAGATTCGACGATTATAAATCGTTAGACTGCGCGAGTTTCTTATATATTTGCGGAGGTTTGTGGAAAGCTTAATTATGCCACAATGTATGAAACGAGAATACGTAAAATATCCAAAATACGTTTTGTAATCAAAGAGGAATACTTCGATGCGAAATTCGTAGCTGACGCGTTCAGAGATTCGTTAAGGAAGTTTCGTAGAGATCAAAGGACGAGCAACGTACTTCGATATCTTTAAATTTGCCTAGAGCCTAGAAAATCATACGTTTGTTCGTAAAATGAAAATAAAATTTTGCTCCCGTGGATCGATTAATACGTACCGAATTTGAAAACTGTTCATAGTTTACGTACTCTTGGTTTTCAGCAGATGACACAAATCTCCGTCTAAGTGGTAGACATTTTCAATTATACTGGCAAGAATGTGGATCTGAATAAATATCCTTAATTGAATAGCTACGCTTCGGAGAAATAAAATCCTGGCATTTATAATCGAGCGATCGATTGACTTTGAAACATTTGCATTCGCCGTTTCGATCGTGAAGAAACATCTATCAATAACCATTATGTCGCGCGAGGGTCGAGGCATGTTTCTGCATGAAAGAAGCTCGATACACATCGTGGAATCGGAAAAGAGGCACAAGGTGGCTCGTCTACGCTGCGAGAGATGATCGATTTCTTTTTCTAGACAGACCGTGTTCCCACAGGGAGAGAAGTTTGTGACTGGATAGGTGTGATTTCAAGGATATTCGGCGTTCCACCGTGTAATAACCCACATCAGATGGATTTGCATACGCGATCTATTCATGCGAGCGGGCTCCACTCACTGGACTGTGAATCGAATGACTTGTAGCGCAATCACGCGGCCGGGCGCCATGCGATAATCCGTCGATAAAGCGAAACAGCCGAGCTTTTTTTTTCATGCGTTCCAACCTCCAGATTTCATTAGCCGCTGATTCAGATCGCTAGCCATTTTTCTCCCTGGTTTGCCGCCTGCGTCGACAACTTGTCCGGTGACACGTGTATCGCTAGAACGATTAGAGCTCGAGCGACGATTATAATTATCTGATCGATTCTTTGAATATTCTCGTTGTCTGCGTTATCGATAACGATAGTAAATCACCGTTACGATTTTTTAGATTTCTATCGTTTCTATTCTCATATTCGGATTGGCGTAGTTTACAACTTCGAATCGCGTTGCAAAGTATGACAGATTAGAAATTGTACTCTGTACCGTTTTCACTGAGGTAGACGTAAAAGCGAAGAAGAAAATTGCTTACAAATTTACTATATAACTTATTTATCGTAGTAAGCATTTTCTTTGCGAAACGCGATAGTTAGGTGTGAGAATTAAGTTACGGTTTAGTGAAAAATGCCAACCTGGATATCTGATCTTAATTTATTATTATTATTCAGATTTAAAAATTGAAACTAACTGTACATATACTATTTTTAGAAGTTGAAATTCTTTTCTCTCTTCTTCCTTCTTTTTCTTTTTTTTTTTTTTTTTTTGTAACAAGGACTGCGTCAGTTAAATTTTGATGTGCTCAATTCTATCGTGGTAACAGAACATTCGCAAAATTTTCATACGAAATCTTCTTCGTAACAATGATAAGGACCAATTATAGAAGCAAGAATTCGGCTTGAAAAGAGGGAGTAGTTTCGTACTTGCGTCGTCTTGGAGTATAGCGAAACTGGTATTTATCAGCTCGGAATCGAACCAGTGTTCGTACGGGTATTAGGAATCGGCGCAACTATCCGAAAGAGGCGGTTAACCGAGCGAATAGCAGGCTGTAAATCATATCAAGGCTGGTATCTACGATCTGCATAAGGGGGTGTCTGTATGAGTCTGGTCGCGTGGTAAAAAGCACGTAGACAGAAGGAACACGTGCCAAAGCTCGAAATAGCGAAGAGAAAAATGTTATCTCATTATGTACACAGCACAGTCAAGATACTAAAATTCGTTATAGATGTGTACAAATTCCTAGAGCATTTTATGCACGTAGATTTCACGAAGAATTCTAGAAAAATTACAAAGTATATACATCGAGAAAATAGGATCTTATAAATGCCACAAAATTCTTATACCGCGTTATATACAGCACTGTTAGCGAAATTCATCTGTATAAATTTCCAGGACACTGAATAAAAATCTCATATAAAATTGTACAAAAGGATTGCGACGATCGCGTCTGATTCATTGGTGGTTGATAAAAGTTTCTGAGTGCTCGAATACGTTCGTGAGTCGCTGTTTTAAAGATTTTAAATTCAGCGATAGAAATATACATTCGGATAAATCCGTTAATCAATTCTAAAAGAACTTTTACGTGACATAATAGCACGTACGTTTAAGGGACACGTGGCCAGGCTCGAAATAACAAAGAGAGAGGACACGAAGCGGCGATTCGCAGATAATGTCGGCTATCTGGTGCGCTACTGCGAGCGTGCGCTCCCCGTGAAGCCAGTGAACAATGACACCGTCTCGGGACGATCCATTTGCGACGACGACGCTGTGTCCCTCACCTATATTTAGGACAATGTAGAATATCGGCCCGTGTACTTCCGTGGCCCCGACCACCGATGTGTTATACCGTGTGGCACACATCGGGCAAATTACGGACTGTCGCGTGGCGTTAGGTTAGATTCGCCGGATCGAGATCGAGTTTATATTGTAGCGTATGCATATGTTGGTTAGAGAGACTCGATGAAGTCGAATTCGCTGCTGGTAGTTAATGAGCATCGCGATTAAACAGGATTACCAAGGCGCGATTAGCGGCCTCGCAAAGTTTAATCGCTGGGTATTTAGGGGATTAATTGGAGGATTTGTTGGGTGTAGAGCGGTTGCAGGAGTACTTATCCTTTTTCTTTGTCTTTTCTTGGGATTTGCAGTGGAATTAGATGTGCAGAAGGTACAGCGTTTTTTACGTGGAATATTATAGTAATTTTCTTTGCGTTATTTCGGTAGCGCGTATTATATTAGACGCTTGAATTTATTTGTTTTTATTTATGAGCATAATACGAATGAGATTAGTAAGACGAGATTTCTGTTATTCAATGAATTCAAATGAAATTGAATGGTAAGAAAGGGAGAATATTTGAGATTCGTATAGTTAGTTATTAGAAACTGGTACATTTAACGCTACATTAAAAGATTGCCAATTTTTCTTCTTTTTTCATAAATTAGCTGAATAATTCGTTCCAACATGTTAATATAATCCTATATAATATGTGTAATATATAACAACTTATTAAAACAGATATAAAATCTCCTTTCTCGTCTAATTCCTCCGCCGTCCTATCATTTTCTGGAACGCGAGCGTGACGTCAACGAGCCAGCCAGCCGGTGAATGAGAGGGGTTTAACCCTGTTCAGCCAAACTCCATCGCCCAAAAACTTCGTCTGAAATCTCCACAAAAAGACAACGGAACGCCTCCAATTGCTGCACACGAAACACGAGAATGAGAATCCGTTTCGTCAAACGCAACGCATTCTCCCTTCTCTTCAACATAAAACCCTACACCCTTTGTTTCAGTCTCCGATAAATTGCAATTCTCAAACTCGATAATAAACCGATCTCGTAATTATCAAAAAAGAAAGAAAGAAAGAAAGAAGTAAAAATAAAAATAGAAAAATTTATGAAAATTCAAAATTGACGAGAAACACGTCCTTTCCCCTCTTCCCAATATAAAACTGCCGCCCTCTTGTCTTTAATGATCTGAGAAATAACTTCCGATAAACCGATCGTCTCGTAATTATTTCGAAGGTAAAAAATTGGTGACATTTCGAAATTGGCGTTAAATTGATCGTTAGCGGGGGAGAAAAAAGAAAAACGAGCGAAGGAGGGGGTTAAGGGAAGAGAACGAGAGAGGCAAAGCAGCGATGGCTTCGCGATAGTCGGACGGGGTGGCGAGGGACTCCGGGTGGTAGCGGGGCGAGGGGATGGCTGCTTCTGTCAGTGGAACAACGTACCGCCATGAACCCGCGACGACTCCGTTGCACCGCGGAATCGCGTATCACGCGCGTCAAGTGCAACGATGCATTCACTGCAGATGCAGATGCCTACGGACACTCTCGTGTCGACGTGTATACGCGCGTGTGCACGCCTAGCGTATACCGGGTGTTCGCGACATTACGAGCATGTACGAGATAATAAAAACTTGTTCAACGAACGATATAAACGGACGAATTATCCTACCGACACGACTTCGTTGGATTTGGTCGATAGTGTGTTCGAGTAGTAGAGTATTACGCGTCTCAGTTTGTAATGGATGTCAGGATGCTAATGGAGGATGTACTGCGAATATTATTAGAAATATTATTAGAAAATTGTTGAAAATTAAGAGTCGTTATATAGCAATTGTTACCGGAGATTACCGTGCCAAACGCTGCTTTCTGGCAAATAGTATGGCAAATAGGTACGGTATAAAAGAAAGAAATGTTGCACTTGTTTGAGATTTTAAATTAGGGTAGATGGAGATTATAGTATGTTAAATGCATAAAGAATCTATATATTCTATATGTTATAATAAAAATTCCACTTGCGTGATAAGTAGTATTTAATACTTTTCTCTATTTCGCCCACTGAACGTTTCTCGATCGTTGTTTAAACAATTCTTGTCAAATCTGTTACGAATAATTGGATAATAAATTTTATAAATTAGAATATTTTATAAATCTACATAGAATTTAACGCGAACGGCCGCTCTATGCCCATATCCTCGTTACTCTAATTTATATTCCAAATAGGAACTTAAATCTTTACACTCCGCGGTTAGAGTCGACTTATGCATGTCGAACATCGCGTGGGAAAGTGCGGTCGTTTGGCAGATAGTTGGTCGAAACGAAAGGTCAATGTTAGTCGTCACGTCGACGTGTTTGACGTCATCGCGAATTAATCGCTGAGCTAGTCGTCGCGAGTCAGAATTAACGCGAGGGCGAATAAAACGGAGACGACGAATGGATAGACGTCGAGGGGGGTCGACACTATATTCGATGCGAGAAGAAGCGACGAGAAATACGCATATTTTTGTGAACGTAATTAAAACAATGGAATCGAAGAATAGGGATTTGGAAAAATTTGGGGAAAGTAGAAAAATAGCGGAGAGGGTCAAAACGTAGTAAATTTGCTTGAATATGAAATAAAATTGTATCTTTTTTTCATTTTCTCAGGATAATTCACCGATTGTATTCGTAGATTACACGACTGAAAATAAAATGTATCTTTCTGGAATAGCGAGGTCAATTTTACGTATTGCGTGTATTCTGTACATTTTTTGCGCCTTCAAATTTCCTACAAACGCATGAAAATCCGCAGTCTAACAACGACGTTCGTCACACAAGGCATAGACAACGCGGTCGTGTTCCAAGTGCAACGTTCACCGAGAGCCTCAAGGTTTCGCGCGCGCGCGAGAGGAAAGAAGGCGCGCGCGTAAAATGCTTCTGATCGGTATCGATGAAAAAGAACTGCGCTCTCAAGGTACAGCGGGCGCATAACAGCAACGGGAGCTATTCATCCCACGGTACCATGGAAGGACTCGCGTGCACTCGTCGTCCGCGACAACATTTAAATGTTATCCTTTCATTAAACGACTACGAGTTATGATTTCGTAGCTATTTTTAGACCTTTGGGAACAATGTAATCTGCGACGATGGGGGGATCTAAAAGGGGAATATTGCGTATTTATGCATTGATCGAGTTACTTCATGATGGAATTTGTCTTGCGATCTCATTCAAATTTTTGTGTTTCGTTGGAGTCGCTATAAAGTATCACTTTTATTGATAAAAAAAATGTCAATGGTAAGAATATCGCTGTGTAAATGAATTTAACAACGAATTCATAATTCGGAGTTTCATTGTAAAATTATCTTGAGTAGCTAAATCATTGTAACATAAGAATTTTCAGGATGTAAAAGATCGATACTCCCTTCTTATCTGTCGTTTCACTAAACGAGACGAGAAACGAAGAAATAGCCGAGGTTTTATTACTTTTTGTGTCATCTTTGTCTTTCCTCGTACGATTTATATTTAGTCGTTATTTCGTAACGACCTGTACAATATAACTTTGCTCAGAAAATAAAAAGGCACGGGGTACTTCACATATTTTAACGTATCTTGAACAATAAAGAATGTAAAAAAGAAAAAGAGAAATGTTTTAAGCAACGAGGATAGAATACCGTTTCTCAAAAGTTGAACAAATTAATACGAATCGATACAGAAAAATATTTACACGTGATAAACTTATGAATCATGAATCGCAGATGCAGCGTTCCAACGCTGGAAAGTGCAGGCTCTCGCGTAATCTGCGGCCTGCATCTGCTTAAAGTGGCAAATAATGCGCATTGTTCGCATGCGTCACGATCGATGCGCGATCAGCTCCGTTTCTAATAAACCGGCCACGCTCGTCCCTTTCCCTTATTACGCTCTACATACGATGCTAGATGAACGCTCGGATTAGTCGGTGCGAGTTAAGCGAACGAGCAAAACACGTCTTGAGAAATATTTCGTTCACGTTTCTGCTGCACGAACTCTGAGAAATCGGATGGAGTACCGATCGATATTAGATGGTCGAATACGATATCGTTCTTCAGAATTAGAATTATTTTTACAGATCTTTGGTATGAAATTTTATATAAAAATTAGCAAGATGGTAAATCGATCGATATCGCACGATCGAATGTTTCAACCTTTTCCCTATACAAAGCATCGCTTTAATCTTCTAAAACTAACATCACATTTCCTGATTATTTTCTAGCGATTATTTTTCCTTAAGTCTTGTTATTAGAAACGTTTTAATATTCTAGCGTTAGGTCACAACCGTGCAAAGTCGAATGCTACATTGATATTTCATTCGACGCTGTAATAATCTCTACGCGAACCTCGATATCATAATTATTTGTATTTTACGCTAATACGTCTTGGTGGTCTTGCGCTATGTACGTTGCATGAAATGAAAATGCGATTAAAATACTCGCGAAGATTTTTTTTTTTTTCAAGTTTCATAATTATAATAATTCAATAATCAGAACCTCGAATCAGATCTTCCTGTAAGAAAAATCTGAGAAGTTTGATACATCGCGTAACGAAATTCTCTGTTACTAAGGTAAACTGTATTCTAAGATCACAATCAGAGGGCAGTTTGGAACGAATCGGTTTGGTATTTATGCTGCCGAGACAATGAGTAAGGTGTGCGATCGTTTTATAAAACATGTACAAAGCCTGGCGTAGAACACACATCGGTGCAACCTATTGGATCAGGCAACGTTACCAGCTAAAGGACGGGCTGGTCGTGTAACGCACCGATTTCACCATAAACCGGGCTCGATATTTCTGCCAGACGGCAGCCTTACCTACCGTAATTTGTCGCTGCCTTAGCCGCTTAGCGTTTCGCTCGCTTATTATCGTCGATTGCGCCGTTTACTCGGTCGATGTGCTGCAACCGCCGTAGCAGCAGGTGTCTTTTCACAATCCGACAATATTTTCGACAGACGAAACTCGAGTGGATAAGAGACCACGTTAGAATGGAAGAATCGATATCGAGAGAGTCGTACGGATCGGCTGTATAAATCCACGAAGGATAGGAAAACGACGAATTGACAAATATCGTTACTTCTTTTTTTTATTGGTACGATTATTGCCTTTGGCAAGTGAAACTCGAATATAGAAAAGTGTCGATATTGTATTGCTTTTGTATTGTTATTCTTGAATTATCTTGAACGTTACGGTCATTGTTTTCGCGCGATGAAACTCAAATGGGCGAAAGACATTATTGGAGTGGAAAAATCGAATAGTATCGTGAAGTATGGCTTTTTTTTTTTTTTTAAGTTGTCCTGCAATTTATGAATATTATCGCGTTGTTATTAATGTCGTCTTTTGATTTTTGAGAAATTTATTTAAAAAGTGGAATCGACCTGTTTCTAGCTTCGATCGGTCGTTCTTTGGTTCGAACTTGTGTAGCAGCGATATTTAAAACGTTTTCGTAATTTTGCATTTTTATTTCTCCCGATTAATACCAGACACTCTGTGGGTGTTTAGAAAGATTTTCAACGGCTTCTTTAATTATTACTAAAAAGTTATAAAGATTAAAGATAGTCGAGACGTTTTATTCTACCTTTCAGTTTAAATTTCATAAAAGGTGAAACTAAATCTGAAACACTGGAATTAAATTTTACTACGGTGTCCATTGTCTACGAGGTTGGAAAGCTTAAAAGTTGTAAAAGAGTTACAGCAGGAAGATGAAATTATAGGAAAGACAGCGGGAGAATGATTGGAGAGAAATTGAGAGCGTACGCCGCGCGTACTTTCGAAGGTAATAGCCTGGCAGACCGATATCCTCGGCGAAGAAGTGATGCAGGTCAGTGGCTTGTTCCTACGCAGATGCACCCACACGCGAGGATAGACTTACAAGCGCGATAACAGTCGCCAAGAGAAAAAAGTCGAACGTTGCTCCTTCGAGATACTGCACGAAATCTGTGTGTACTGTACACACTGTACACAGTACGGATGTTTCTCGAGCAAGGAATATGTCCGATAAAGAGCGGAGAGAAATCGAGAACCGACGAACAAACACACGCCAACTAGACGAATAATCTGTCAATAAGATTTTTACAAACACTTGAATATAATTCATACACACGATGTTTATGGTTTATCATTTTGAGAAGAAAATTTTGAGATTTAAACTCGTGAAATTTTAATCATCGACTTACATATAGAAACGAATTCGGTGATGAACTTAACGTAAAAATTTTTATTGGAAAAATCTGTATCAGCCTATGTTCGGGTAAAACGGAAAGAAAACTTTGCGGTAGGATTAAATATATATATGTATGTATGTATGTAATAACATAATTAGAGATTGTACGATAACATAATGTGTTGTTTGGTAGATGTAATGTCGAGATTTTTATTCGAGGAAATACGTCTAGGGATAGGAATTGCTGTCATGAAATACGTAGAGTCTCGAATAGAATGACACGGAAGGGTTTTAAAATGACGCAACGATGTGCAATCGAGATAGAAAGTTATTACTTTTCTATGACTTTCTAGTTGCGCCCACGATGATCGTTGTGTCGCGATCGTGCGCGAAACCATCGAGCACGACTACTTTGTCTTCGTCTGTTCGCAACGTGGATACATAGTTGCGTTTTTTTCGAACCTCCGGTTTATCTGTTCTTGAATCAGAACCGTTGCCAGGTACAAATTATGTATTACGAATATGGCAATGGTTATTTCTATCCAGAGAACATTATGCTCGTCTCAACATTGCGATATCGGAAGATACTTTTTTTTTTATAAATGACGGATTAGATAGCGGCGTAATATGAAAGAACTCAGAGCGGTGGTTGACTAATGATGTTGCCATTCGCCATTCCAATTCCTTAATTTCATCGTTGCGTATTTGCATAAAAAGCTTCTCCATTCAAAAAATAGAACCAGTTAATCCTCGTTAAATATGTATGAGGATCAGTCATCTTATCGTCGCCTGGTCTATAAATGTAAACGTTATGGTGGCAATATTTCTTTAGTTTCGATCAAAATCTTGTTTTAAACGAGTCATTTCGACTTTCTTAGAAATGAATAAAAGAATCGTATATCTTCCTTCGTTTATCTTAATCGCGTTGTTCCGATCAAATTTTTATTTCTTCGTTGAAAATATGAATTCAACAATGGCGTGACTCGTACATATGTTACATTTGCTAGACATCCTTTTTTTTAGAAATTTCAAATCACGGTTTCGCTATTCTATCGAGGTTATGTCGGTCGGAATATCGCGTCTTCGCGTATCGTAATAACTTAAAAGACTAATTACAATTTCTCTCTTAGTATACATTTTGGTACCCAATATACGTATGTATGTTGGACCTTGTTCAAAGGATTAAAACGAGGATACGAAGAACGGGCCAAAAATGAAAAATTAAGAAATTAAGAAAACTTTTGGTTCCTACATTAGAAAAAGAAGATTACATCAGAAAGAATCCACGTGTTCCATGTTAAATTAATAATCTCATCGACTATGTCGAATAAAATTAATCTTCTCTGTCATCTACGTTCGTTGCGTCTTTCGATATATTTTCTCAATGTAGTAAAAATTACGCTACCTCGAGATCACCGTCTACTTAGTAATTAATTACATTCTTAAAAATAATTTCCTACAATTTCTCGCTCGTCTGGATTTTACGCGACGTCTTTCCAAAAATACAAAATTACCTCGAAATTAATCGACGATCCGAATAAATAGCCAAACGCCAACATTACCGAACATCGTTCCACCTTGAAGAAAAAATAAAACTACCCTCGATTCACCGTAAAAAGCCTGGATCTCATAGCCAGCGATCTAATTCCATCCTACGCGAACAATCCCAATCTCAATATATCATACGAGCCGTTCCACGCAAATCTAGCAACGATTAATCATCGAGAGGGTTAATCGTCCGTTTAACGAAGACTCGTGACCAACCCTCTGCATCCTTCCACGAACGAAACACGACGAAAGGGACAAAGTGGTGGGGATAGGTAAAAATCAATCGGGCGGATCGCGTTCACCTGCACACGGCCACGGTACGTGACGAATGCATCGCGTATGCGATTCCGATGCAACGGCCTGTCCCAGTGAGCGGTCGTTCACCCGCGCTCCTCTCGGGCCGAGCTACGGAGCGGAGCCGAGCGGACGAGCGAGCGAGCGTGCGGGCAGGCGGGCAAACGCGAGAAGCCGCGAGGCCAGAAGAAACCAAGGGGATTCTTTTCTCCGGATTTAGCCTGGCTTTTGCATTTTTCGCAGGCGGCGCTACTTTCGGTGGGGAGGGGGTGGCTGCGATACGAATAAAACCGATCGTTCCCGCTGGACAGAGAGAAAAAGGGAGAGAGGAGTGAAATATTTCAGAGGAAGGCGAAAGAGAAGGGTAGAGGGTAGAGGGAGGGAGGGAGAGCGAGAGAGAAGCAGGCCGACCCCGAGCTCCAACCGAGGACGTTGCACTTTGACCGCGTCTAATATAAGACACGAGCTGATACAAGCGCGAACGGAGGACGCACGCCGCGATAGCCATGCAGATGGTAATCGGACCGCTTGCTGCTTTCGATTCTTTCGACGGAAGATGGTTATGCACGCAGACGACTAGGCAGGACGAAAGGGTGGTATTTAATGTGGAATTTTTTCGTTGGTTTTGTTAGGCGATGTAGGAATGTCGGTGGTAAAGTTAAAGGCTAATGGGGCTGTGATCGGTATTCGATAAATATTTGTGCATTTGCGAGAAGCTTCGGTGGAGAAGAATCTACAGAATTCATATAATGTGCGAAAATATGCGGAGAGAAGTTCTATCTATTTTAGTTTCGTTTACAAACGTATGAATTTCTATAAAGATAAGAAATCTAGCTAGACCAGAGACGAATGATTTTTCTTTTTCTTCTTTTGTATGACGCGAGACGAATTTCTCTTCTCTGTTAAAAAAAGTAATCCGATCTTAAAAATCCCTTTCGTCGTTATCGAAACCGTTGAGTGTAATTTAAGGTTTCAAAAATATTGCACAGCTTAACCTGTCTGCCGAAATAAACTATACCCAGTGCTTCGATAAATCGCATAAAAACAATTTTCACGCTGATTGCGACCATATACTTTTCACTTGTTCGTTTTTTTTTTTTGATTTGATAAAGTAAACTTTTGAAACGAGTCCGTGCCATTTTCTGCGATATCTTAATTCCACTTACGTTATAACGTGGCAGTCCAGATTCTTTCGGTCTTACAATGAACGTGCACTTGGTGACTGAACTCTTTCTCTCCTTTTCCTTTCTTTTTTTTTTTTTTTTTTTTTTTTTTTTTTTTTTTTTTTTTTTTTTGTAACTCGCACGCATTACTCAACGGAGGGAGTATCCCAGTGTTTTGCAATCGAGCGCCGCTTTACGCAAATTGACAATCGGTCGTCTCGCCTTCAGAGGAATTCCATAACAATCTCTTTTTTTTTTCCCTCTACCAAAATGGGACGTTTAAAGTGGAGTGTCCGAATTATCGTAACCTTGGCACGACGAAATTTGACGTGGTTGCGAAACCAGGCGTCGAATCGGGCACCTTCGGAGCACCAGGCACAGTCAATTGATCCACGATATTGCTGTACCTACGCGGTTATTACGAGATCTTGGCGAAATGATCGACGCATCCGCGTTTCTTGTCACAGGCCATCCTCCCACTGAATATCTTAAATTAATCGGAGAAGACGAAGCATTCGCTTGCTAAGAAGTCCTTTGGATAAACAAAAAATAGCGATTATCGATTAATACGTTGTTTGATTCGACTACGATATAATTTCCAACACAATTTACAGATTCAAAGCAATATAATTTCCATGAATATCATTTATCTCAATTGGATGAAAATTTGCAATTATAATTCCAATTATATGTAATAATTTTACCACTGGCGAAGAACGCCAGCAAAATTTTCAAACGATCATAGACTTACTATCCTTATCTTTTAAATTTAAATGTATTATTATCATCTTCTTCATTTTTTTTATCAGACAATTTCAATATCCGCCAACCTTTTTAACACGTTGCGCATACGTCTTTCGATTACGTTCACTGTTAATCAAAAGATTAAGTATCTACAGAAACATTTCCAGGTTCGTATAACAAGACATAAAAATTTGGGGGAACGCGTGCACGAAATTTACGATCGCTTCGAATGACACGTAACACGAGCATTAAAAATGATCATTGAAAATATCTTCGTATTATGTAACATCGTCCTGATATCGACGTACGTTGGCTGGCATACTAGCGGCACGTGAATCCGGCTTAAAACGACGCTTGCCCTTTTCCATGGTAGTTAATCAAAAGATACTAAACTAACCGCTACCTCGTGTGTTAATGATATTCCATGAACGAAGTTCGACTATCATAGCCGCTCTAATTGCCAGCTTAGTAAGGCTGTCGAGATCGCATTCGTCAAAGGTCGACGTCGACGAACACGGAACGATCGTGATTAGAGCTCGCGATTAATCGTTCCCTGTCGACGCGTGGTGGATGATTCGATCCCCTTTTATCAGACCTCGATCAGCTTTTTCGCCTATATTTCACTCGATTTTATAGCAACTTTATTGGATCCATCGATTATATTTTTAGCGAATTACGATTCACTGATTGATTCACGACGTGATATCGTTGTCCTGTAATCGATCGAGGCTCGATATTTATTTTGCTTAATGCTACTCGATGCTGTTGAATTAGGTTAACTCTATTTCGGTCTTCGTAACAACGAAACAGTAGAAATTAGAAAGGAGATAATCTTTGCAAATTTTTTCTGTGGAAATTGACAGTTTTTCATAACAATAAAGCGATGGAAATTATAGAGCAGGTCGGTAAAAAATTTACGAAAGAAATTCGAAATTTGAAGTTGCTCGTCTTCCTGAAAATTTCTGTGTGCAAGTTTCCATAATCAAACGGATTACTTGGTTTATTGGCTGGTAATACTATGTGTAACATATCGTAGAACGATTATTTTAAATAAGAGAATAAATGTAAGACAGTATACATTCTACAGATTGTATTAAAATATTCGTATTGTTCATTTAAAAGTGATATTAGAAATGTTGAAGAACGGTTCCAAAATTCTTTCTGTATCTGTTAATTTTATCGATTTCAGCGACTATAGTCAGCTACAATTTCTAAATTCGCCATCGTACAGTCCACGCAGCATAACGAAGCCAGCAATTATATTCGCAAGTTTCGTTCCAATTTGTGTAATACGAATTTGAATAATATAATGCAACTATTCAAATTAGCAACAAATTAGCAATATTACGATCAATAATAATATCCCGTTCTAACGAACCTTCGACAAATCGCAAATTTACAACGTGATTTGTAGATTTCTTCGACTTTTATCGCTTCCTGCTATGTCGAAGCAAAAATTCACCTCGACCTACTACTTTAAACGAATAGACAAATTCGAACGAGAGATCGGCGCGCGATTCGACGGATTGTTTAGTGAAAAGTGAAATCGCCGGTGTCGATTCAGCTTACTTGACAAGAACAAATTTATTATGTTGCGTTTGCACGGTTAATCGATCATAAGAAGATCGAAATGCGGATCGAGAAGCAAAGGAACGTCGCTTTTTTTTTTTATGACTGTGAGAATCGATGCATAAACGTCGTCGCTCGTTCGAAAGTTTACGAGCCGGGAGACGTGCAGAGGTTAACTTTGCGTCAAATTCAATTACACTATCGCGTTCTTCGCTGTCATATAGGGAATATCAGCTGCGAGATGTCGATTCCAGCGACCATCTATTTTCCCAGAATCAATCGCAGGTTTACGTGACGCCATTGTCCTTGCCAATCTGCTTACGACACTTGTGGATTTTTCTAGTTACTTATGTAAATTGCTAAAAATCAACGTACGGTAAACGTTTCATTTGTAAATTCTTTTTTTACGTCAACTTATACTTTCGAATATTTTCTGCAAAGTTTCGAACGTAGAAGGTGAGTGAAATTTAATAATTTCCTTCCCGCTATTCCAGCGTTTCTTTTTCTATTTGTTTTTGTATTTTATAAAACTATTTAACGATGATTAATTATAACAGATTTAATTTTGTTCAGACAGAAAAATTATATCGTATAGAAAGCGTAGTTAATTTTGTTTTACGAAAATAGTTGAGTATTATACCTTGAAATGTGATCGTACGTTTTATAAATACACATAGGATTTTGTAAGAAAATCTGGCCAGATACTTTCGTTCGTTACTTCTGTACGTAAAACAATAATGTATCATGACGATTCGACAATCTTTATTCACGTAGTCGTTTACTTGGTTATCGGTTAATTAACGACGTACAAGCCGTTCCACGATTATCTCGTGGACCACCACAGTCGTGGGAAGATCGCCAAGTATCGGAGATCTATTGGACGTTGGAGCAAATTGATTCTTCGTGCCAGACGCTCTTAATAACGTTGAGCGTAGAGAGAATGCGGCTCGATGCCGACCGATTGTTGTTACTTTCCTTCGGTTCGTGTAATCGGTGAACTCGTAGAAAAGGTTGATAACCTTCTCCTGCATTTCTGTACAGTTACTCGAACAATTACTTACACAGTTAGCGAACAGGCACTGTACAGAAACCTGTAAATAATACATATAGCGATATCGGGTGAAAAGGAAAGTAAAGATTTTCTATAATACGTACGTCGCTGTAATACGTACAGTGTGCACAAAAAGTATTCGATTACCTCCGTATTTATCATAACATTTGCGTGCTAATCAATCAAGTCCGAGTACATTAAATTTTCCATTTATTTAGTTGCAGTATTTTTCTATGATTACGAGAATGTTATACTATGAAAATGAAATGTATCGTAAAATAGAAAAAGGAAAGTTCCTCGCTGGAAAATAAGAATGCAATAGAATTCCATTTATCCGCATTTGCGAAGAGACAAACGGTTTACTTTATAATTGCAGTTCGTATAATAGGAGTTCACTAATTTTCGCTACTATCTATTATCTTCCGTTCTCATAGGAGAAGTCCGTGTTCGGATGAATGGATTCAATCGACAGAAGTCTCTCGATAAATGAAACTTCGTTCCCATAAACGAGATTCTACTGTACGCAGAAATACTTCTGGTAGCCGGTGTATACTCACAAAGGCCAATAAATTACGTGTCCCGGGTAACTAGGTGAAAAGGAAAGTAAGAAAAGTCGGTAATAAAGTTAATTGAGTCCAACGGTTCTTAATTTCATGTATACACGGTATTATGCAATGCCACGAAGCATTAGAAAGTGGATGCCGGTTACATGATCGGAATAGCGCGCGGCCACGCGCGTGCACCTCGTGGCAGTTTTTCTTTCTTCTCTTTTTTTCTTTTTTTTTTTTTTGTTTAATTTAAACGTTTCGCCTTTCTTATCGGATTCGTGCACCTAAACATTCTAGGTCGCTCATTGTGCAACAGCAACTCGAAACACAGTGTCAAATTGATCAACAAACAACGTGTGTACGAGAAGACGATCGTCGAGTTTTAGGAACGGCGTTCTTTGATGAATTTCACCTCGATGACCATCGGCAGGGTGCTAAAAAGCGTAAAGGGAACAGCGATTGGGAAACGGTGAACGTGGAAAGAAGAAGACACGGAGAAAGTGGCGGAGGAAAGTTAAAGTTAAGAAAATAGTAGGTAAACGAGACTTCTTTTTGGATTCAGAATAGTTTGGAATCGAACAAAATTTGGAACGGTGAGATTCGATCCATTTTTTTAGTTCAGTTTTCCAATTTAATTCAGTTCTCTCGTATGTAACTGTTTAGCTTAGTTTGATTCTATATATAAACGTATTTTTAGAATTTTTTTTTAGAAATTTAGATATTGCTATAAATTGTTTTCATCAATCCTATTTTACAGATTTTTATTTCGTACATCTGTGCTTTAAATATTTGTACCCAAATACTACCATTATATATAAATTCCGAAATTCCTAAAATATGCTCCAACCATTCGAGATACTCCCATTATAGATACCTACAATTTCTACTATGAAAATGGTTATCGTCAAAGTGCTTCCAATTATAGCAAATACTGCTATTTTAACAATTTCGATGCAAAAACTACCTACTACTATTATTAGTGAGATATTTGCAATTGATTCTACTCCCATTGTAGCAATTTCTACTTCATAAATTCTACTTACCAAATATTCCAAGTTACACCTATTTCTATTGGAAAATCTCTGTTATCACCAAACCTTTCTATTTCCTAAATCACGCCACGACAAAAGATTTCCATTTCGATTCTTACAACCATTATCTTCCATTCGATCGTCCTTTTCACTGTAATAAGTTATTTCTATAGACGAACGGTGTCGGCACGACCGAAACCAGAATGCACAATAATAAATGACATTTGCCGGTGCTACCAACTACGACGTAGCAGAATGTAAGTCGAAAGGTTGGCGGAAAATCGGCGGCTATTTAATTACCGGCCAATATCTGGCGCAGAATGTGGGTAACTGGGTCTCGTCCCTGTTTCGCAAGCAAGTAGAAGCGTAGGCCTGGCCGAGGTAGGTTGACTGGAACGGTTGGGCCGGGAAAGTGTAGCCTACAATCCAAAGTTGGAAACAAGGCGAGATACGCGACTGCTGACGGACGTACAGATGGATGGATAGCTCGGACCGGATAGCCGATTTCGCGGGATAACGCTGAAGGGTGATCGATCTCGTACAGTCTTCGAGAGATCTTCATTACGTTCAACAGAGTCTCTCCCGCTTCGTTCTCGTAATTGCTCGCTCGTTGGTCAGATAGAGAGAAACAACAAAGACTTTGGAAAGGATATCGTTTGGTTCTGGTATCGATCGAAATTTATAGTTTGTGGGTGAAACGTCGTGGAAAGGCAGAAATCTCTAGCTATTTTGATTTTCTAAGATTTACACGTTATAGACGAGCAAATCGATCGATTCAATCGTTTTAGGGAAAGTGAAGTGTTATTAATGAAATACGAATTCTTTATCGGTACGTGTATAGCGGGTGTCGAAGGTCGCATTGTCTTTCTGAATACGTATTATCGAAAAATTAACAGGAATCTGAACTATCAGTTGTTGCAGCCGAGATAAGTGGAAATTGCTTAAAATGTAGCATTTTAACGTTACACGCGAAGATCAAATTGTACGACATTGGTCGTAATTATTTAATAGAAGCAATAATTTATATAATTTAATACGAGTTTACGATACAAAATTTTCAAATCATTCTAGGTATCTCTTTCTATCATATATTCTGTCCTATTTGTAAAAAGGAAACATCGGAAACTTGCAATCTCGAAAGATGCATAATTCAACAAATTGCACGTAACTCCACTTTTTGTAATTTTCCTGCCAAAGCAATTCTATTATAATTGATACGTATCTTACGTAGTTTCATCGATTTTCCCTGCTTTTTTGTTTCGCGGAGTTAACCGATTCGGCAAATAAACGGTTCGATCGTAAGTCGAAGTAGAATAGGCGATCGTTTATTCCGATTACCGTGCGGCGGGAAATTTGAATTTCATAAGAGCAGCGTTCGATCGATAGATCACTCAGGCTCGAACGGAATCGGACATCTGGAGTCGGTGACCGGCGTACATACCAACACGGCTCATTGAGCAACTGCATGTGCAACCGTGGCTGCATGTGCGAGGCTGCATCTCGGTCTCGACAGCCGTGCGAGAGCAATGATTACGCGACGCAATGTTTTCGAAACACCTCCGCAACTTCGCGGGCTGCCTTGCGCTCTCTTTTCTCTACGCCTCGATCCGCTCGTGGGAATGTATTAAATTAGAGGCGTAAACGGATCGATGTTCGTTACGGTATTAAACCAACTGTTACAAATCGGTGATTAACGGATGCTGCAATTTTTTTCACGATTCGTCGATATTACTGGCACATTATTCGTAAATAATAACGTCGGTGATTAATAAATCGTAAGTTTACCTTCTCTTTAATTTAATTCTCTGTTTAGTATCGAATATTGGGTATTATCAAGATTAACGTTAATTTAAATATTAATTGAACGCCGATCGTTAGGAATTTATGTTGCAAACGACATTTTTACACTATCGGAATTTTATATTCATTAGGATAATCCGATGATTTCGAATTTATACAGTTAATTGCTAGAAATTTATTTCTTTACGCGGAGAAGGATGATTCTCCTATATCGTAATACTTTTTACATTTCTATAGAGTTTCACCACTTTTTCTGTTTGTTCTTTCACACAGCATGTTTCAATACACATACATATTAAGCCATCACTTTCACGCAGGGGAAAACAGTAGTCTTTGCGTCATTCTTTCTTTCGCGATCCACCTATTAATCCAAATCGAGATCACGTTGCACAAGATGTATAAATGGTAAATTAAATTCACTTTCCTTTTTTTTTTTTTCTTTTTTTCTTTCTTTCGTTTCCCTAACTTTGTAAGATGGTTCGTGGCGTTTACGGTTTAGTAAAAACTGGATTTACATATTACGGTTTTCGAACGGCGAAGCAACAAGTCTCCTATCGTGGGGACTGAATGTTTCAACGCTTCGCTGTTCCAAAGATATTTGTCTTTCATAAAAATTCATAGTCTTCGTCAAACATCAGCTAAAAATTCTCAAGCTTCTACGGATTTACATTTAGAAAATATCCACGTTTCAAGTCAAAGCTCGGATGCTTCTCGACGTGTCGTTTTCCTTAAATTTAACACCTTCTCGATTCTCCTGTTGAAAAGAAACATCGCCTCGTGAAAAATTCCAACGTGTCGCCTAAGAATCGCGAGTTCACACTATCCTGCGCTATCTCGTCGTTCAAAATTTAAACTATTGGAAAAATCAGCCCCCGAGGAGCGAGTCTTAAAGTTCCTTGCACTTAAAGTTCTTCGCAATCTCTTCGTTCAATATTTAAAGATCGCCAGAAGTCACTCGAAATACATAAGTAGTACACTCTCTACCTTTCCCGCCTTAAAGCTATGATTCTTTTACTTACGGGACTTAAATTTGCAGAAGAACGGCGTTTAGGTGGAAGCACAGAAGAAAATACATCAACGTGACGTAAATACACTTAGTATATCAATAAATAATAACCGTAACACATTGCCCGTTGTGAAAGACCCGAGCTATGTGGGTCGCGTGAATTATATATAAGATTCGTCTGAAAAAAACATATTTTTTCATTGCTTTTTGCCGAGAAACACTACATGATTCATCCTGTCTGGCAGAAGAAGCCAGAGATTTGTGATTATCGCGGTTAACATATTTTCCTGGTGGCACAAACAACTGGTCGAAGCATGTTGGTGTTAAGAAATATTTACCGTGACATCCGAGTCTTTAGAAAAATTTTAAGTATCGTCGCTGTGTCATCATCCGACGTTCGAGAGAAATTTTATTTTTCTTAAACCACACGCTTTAAACCTGAATGTAGATTCACGAGCCTTAGAAGTACGTCATTGCAAATAAATACAAATTACAAATCGCCTATCGACGTACTATAGATTATTTAAATACCATCGCCGTGGCGACGTTCACCTTTGAAGATAAATTTTAAATACCGCCACTCTGACGACACCCAATTTCAAAGGGTTAATATACAAGTAGCTATAAATTTCTGCGACTGCGCCCCGCTCCGAAAAGTGCCAATTCGCAAACAGATCTCACGATCGTCCACGAGCCTAACCGATTGCAAGAGAGCGCGAAAGGGGGCCAGAAACGCGGAAATACGGTTCTCAGCGGCGTTACGCTACCGGATAGCCGACAGTCAGATAAAGTTCCTTCACCCCTGGGCGTCGTTACCGGGCCTGTCGTAAGAGGCACGCGTTTTCACCGGCTGATTGCCAGGCCCAGCCACGTTTTATCGGTCGATCGATCCGCGGATTTATGCGGACGGGGTAATTTTATGGTAGCTCGGTAGCCTGTCCCGTGATACGATTGTCGTTGTTTTCGCGGGCAAAAAGCAGTTGGCCCCGGGTGGTCCGATACGGAATCGCGATACCAACCGTAGCAACCATTGTCGCTGGTAGACGCCGGTTAATTTGGATACCGGCCTGATAAATGAACCGTGCTGGTGCAAACGCAGGATGAATAGTCGCGCAACTGGTTCCAAGCAGCGCGGCGCAGCGACCAGATTTTTAGCGACCGTCTTAATTTTTCCCCTTGACGCAATAACAACCAAGTAGGTCGTCGGGCTGGCCGGCTCGGTTTCTAAATTCTTTGTTCGCTTCCGTTTAACGTTAGTCACGAGTTTCTTCCAGCTTCGAGATCTTTCGAGTCTTTACGAGCAAAGATTTCTCGAATCTGACTTGTTGGACACGATGGTTAAATCGAGAAATGGAGTTTGATTTGAGGGCAAGCTGATTTAGGAATTTTAGCCAGATCTTGAGCTATGTTTCATCGAGTTAATTGCGGGATTGTTCGACTTTTCTCTCCCTTTTTCGATTCTCATAAATATATTCGTCCTAACTTGGAGGATCGCCTTCATCCGTGTTTAATCATTTGTTAGTCTGGAAAACTTCTTCGTTTTATAACATTCGCTTGTACAAGTTGCTACTTCTTATATGAAACTTTTCTATACTTTACAAGCACGAAACGCCCAATCAATCAATTCTATCAGCGCTTCGTCAGAAAAGATTCGTCTCAAAATGATCTCAGTTTAAAAATTGTGCCTTTCATTGCCAGTTTTCTAGCCAACTTACCCTGGTCGTTTCGCTGACACGGAATTCGAAGACGTTGAGATTTCCACATGATGACGCAGTCGCAACTCGATTTTTTTCCCGTATAGCGGAACCGGCGGGAATCGAAAGCGCAACCTGCTCGTCAAAAATTCCCTCGGCCGGTGGGTAGCTGTCGCAACGAGGAGAAGACGAAGTCCCACGCGAGTCTACGAGTACGTTGCACCGACATATCTGTCGTGGCCGGTTGCATATCTCCTTGGGACCATTGTCTCGATGCAAGTAGGCCTGCATCAGAATGCAATAAAATTGTCCTCCCCCCCCTCTCTATGGGACCCAATGACGATGGAGACGTGGGCAGCGCGCGCGCGCGCGCGCGTGCACGTGTGGTTAGCTTCCGCGGGCATGTGGGCAATCGCGGGTTTTTCTCATTTTCAGAACGAGCGAAGGTTTTCTTCGGTAAGATGATCGACGATGTTGCTTACGGGATAAAGAAAAAGAAAGGAAGAGAATGTATACGTGGATATTTTGATAATTTTGATATATCTGGTTAAACTGCTAAGGAAATTAATCCTTTGCACTTTGAGGCGAATTTTTTTTCTTAAGATTCGGGATGAAGTAAAGAATTGGCAGAGAACAAACGGGGAAAAACAATTGCAGCGCATGGGGTTGGCAAAGTAGCTTCAAAACTGTAAAAGTCAAATTAATGTAAAAGTAAATAAAGTATCCAGTTTAGTGGAGTAAAAATGAATGAATTGATAAATTAGGAAAGTTGAGTAGCTTTGAAACTGTGAGAGGTCAGAGTCAGAGAAAGAAACATTGCCGTTACGCTTTACGACTGTAATATTTCAAGAATTCTAAGGAAGTTAAAGGGTCCGTAATTACACAGAAGAATACCTATTCTTCCCTCTTTCAAAAAAAAAAAAAAAAAAAAAAAAAAAAAAAAAAAAAAAAAAAAAAAAAAAAAAAAAAAAAAAAAAAAAAAAAAAAAAAAAAAAAAAAAAAAAAAAAAAAAAAAAAAAAAAAAAAAAAAAAAAAAAAAAAAAAAAAAAAAAA